>OX422219.1:47684368-48284368 GCA_949130495.1 Sambucus nigra | reverse complement strand
TCTTCGCCATTAACATTGTAGAGAATGAGTCTCTACTGCTGCTCTTGTGGTTCTTGCAAGAATCATTGCTAATGACTGAGGTCATTGTGGGATTTTGAGGGAATTCAATACTGAAGTAAGATTGTAATCATTGTGGTTCTTGAGGAAATCATTACTATATTTCTCTATTGTATTTGTAAGTTGCGATTTGCAAACTGTAGTGAAATAATAGGTTTTTCCCTTTGGGGTTTTTTGTCTGAAATTTTATTTTCTTTACATGTTTGATTTAAATCACATAGTTTCATGCTCTAGGGTTAATAAAAATTGGAATTTTGTTTCTGGGATTGACATTTGATTAAATAAGTATATGCAATCAGAAAATTATGCACTCTTTTAATTGTATTGTTAAAACCTTGAAAAATCAAAAATCAGCTTTTACACTTTCTTTTAGAACTAATAAACTAATAGAATTTTAAAAGACATTCTATGTTGATTCGATACATGAACTCCCTGCTATACACATAAAACATGTGTAGTTAAAGTTAAATTTTTTTGTAATGAAGTGCAAAACCGATGACAACGATAAACGTATTTACATGATGCTCGGTTTTCTCTTTATCAAAATGGTGTCCTTACTGGGGAGTATTTTTTTTAAGAATTTGATTTATTTATTGCTTTGTACATATATTTGTATATACTTTTTCTTTGTACTGGTCATGCACAACTGGGGTTCAAGGATTGTCAATCTCTCAGCTGGACATAACAATTTGAAATTTTCATTTACAAATCACTTCAGGTAATTATGTATTATTTATTTATTTTCGGTGATTCTAATGGTATTATGGGTATACAATTTTTACATAAACATAATTTTCAAATCCCCCTTCCCTAAATTATGACTTTTGGCGAATACTTGCAAAATGAAAAAATAAAATTTGCAAAATGACTATAGGAGAGTATCTATATTATACCTCTAATAAGATAGTGTTAGAGGGTGTAATGCTTAAGCCTTGAAATCACTGCCAAAACTCCCTTTTCACCCTTCATCTCTTATCTCAAATCAGTAAGTCGGTGTCACTCTATTTTACACCGTCTTTTCCTACACCCTATTTGACTTTTCATTCTCCTCTTCTCTCTATCCCTTTATTTTAACTTACCCTTGGAAATAAGCTTTATATTTCATTCATTGGCTTTGTAGTGGTGTGAGTTTTCACAACCTTTGGCAATTGTTCTTGAAAAACAGAGAATAGAGATAGACTAATATCTTCATCTTCAAGTATGAATAAAATATTTTAGAAAAGTTTATTTTCTAAATGTGTCTTTGCCCACTTTTTTTTGGAAGAGGGAAAGAACCCCCAAGAACTTTTTATTATATCAGATATGGAGTAGCCCCATCACAGTAGCTTACAATAAACAAAATGAAAACATAGAAAAATAAACTAAGCCTTTACAAATTTTGAGAGAATTAGACCAACAGAACTAGAAAGACTTGAATCTAACAACTGGGAGCCTCCATTTATCTACTTTAACCATCCCTTTTATGGAGCTTTGGGAAGGCATTTATATCATGAGAGGAGAATGATGAATCCACTTAGGCACTATGATTAGCTAGAAAGTCAGCGGTCCTATTAGCTTCTCTAAATACATGAACAAATGAAATTAAGTAGACTTCAACAATATGTAAAAAATTTCTTCACCACATCTTTGATCTTCCAAGGATAATTAACTCTCTTATTTAGAATTTCAATCAGAACTTTTGAGTCAAATTCTATAATAAGAGGATAATGTTTTAAGATATAGAAGATTTTAATCCCCTCCAAGATAGCAATAGCCTCTACTTCTAGACTGGATTTTATACCAAAGAAAGAAGTGAAAGCCCAAACCATATCACCTTTGAAATTTCTCAATAGGCCCCCTCCCCCACTAGCACCTGGGTTGCCTCTAGAATAACCATCAGTGTTCAATTTTAAACATTCAAAAGGAGGATGAGTCCACTGGACTAACAAAATCTTTTTTGGAGGCCTAATGAAGCTATTAGAATTATAGATGTTACACTCTAAGGGAACATGGTGATTATCCTTCAGCTTTGCACACTTTTATAAACTACAGCATAAACATATGCAAGAATATCATGTAAAAGTATATGGAAATGTGTTATATTTTGAAAACATATGTTAGAAGACACAAAGTATTTATTTTTCTATTTATGATTATATATGTTCTTTGAAGTATCATTTCATAAGTGTCTTTTGATAAATGAAAAAAATGGATGAACTCTATAACAAGATATTTTGTACCAAATAGTGTAATTTTATTTTTTGTAAACATTTAAACTTTCCAATAGTGAAATAAGATTTATTTTTTTATTGAATGTAACGATATTTACAACAACTTATTATTCATTAAAACATATTCAATTGAACTCGTTAAAACATGTTCTCGAAAATACTAAAGGGTTATTGCTTTAAAATGAGTTAAATCAATTTTACACCGTATATATTTGTTTTAGTCTATTAGAACCTTAAATTTTCATTTCTAAATATTTTCCCATTCTACAATAGATACACGATCTTTAACAATTAATATGAACTTCATTTTGTTCATAATAACATGGTACGAAGAAATGAAGTTCATATCAATTCATAGGAATAAGTGTTAATCATAATAAAATTATTTTCATTTCATACGAACAAATATTATTCTTATAATTTTTTTTATTCATATCATAAATGATATTGCAAATTGAATATATACCTCTAATACGGTAGTATTAGAGGAGTTAATAAGGCTTTAATACTTACGACCTTTTCTCTCTCATCTTGAACATTGTATTCATTGAAAGCAAAAAAAAAGATAAATCAAAGGTCTCTTTGAAACAAAAAGAAATTAATAAATCAAAAGCACTTGGAAACTAAAACGATGATCAATTCTAGTCTCCATTAATTAATCTCTTGATCCAACACAGTTTGGATTCAATTAATCTTTAATCTTCACTCCTCACACAAATCACATTACATAATGCTACTAATACTACTACATCTATATAAAGTTTTTATTTCTAGAAAAAAAGTTTAAAAAAAAGTTTTCTAAATTTATTTTTTATATAATTATAAATATATTTTTAATTTTGATTTATAGATTAAACTTTAATTTTTTTTTATCTATAAATGACATACAAATTTGTAAACTAAACATTATAAAAATACATATAATTTTCTAATACAGTTGTTTTGTAGTTTTTATTTATAAAAAATAGTTTTTATAAAATAGAATTTTTTTAAAATAATATACAAATTTTAGTTATGTAATAAGCACCCAAAACTGTACATTTTATGCCCCAAATAGATGCATTTTAGTTGCTAATTCTCGACAATTTGGGTCTTATGCACTTAATTGTTCAATATGCAGGCTTATTGTGCGTTGCAGAGTTCAAACGTTTAAATCAAGAAAATTGCGCGTTTTATGGAGCTAATTACCAATCCCGTACCCTAACCTACCCTACACCTAGCCTAAACCTACCTCGAGCCCCGTGTGTTTCTAATTTGTCCCTTTTTATTATTTTTTTTAGATTTTTAGTTTGAGTTATTTTATTTTTAAGATTTATTTTTTATTTATTTAGGATTTTTAGGTTTATTTTACTATTAGTATATTTTTATTTCATCATTATTTTTATTAATTTTTTATCTTATTTTATTAGGATTAGAAATTTTTAGAATTTTATTTATTTCTTAGTTTTATTAGATTTTTTTTTAGGATTTTAATTTTTAGTTTAATAAAATTCTATTTTTATTTTTTTATTTCTTTTTCTTTTTCTTTTTTTAAATTGAATCTTTATTTTTAGAGTAGAAATTTATTTACTTTTTATTTTTTTAATTTTTATATATTTAATTAATTTGTATCATTTTTAGGTCCAACTTAAACACACACATGAACTCATCTCTTTCAAATATCCTCACACCCTCACCCACACACTATTCCCAACACCCTCACTACACACAACCAACTACTATCATCTTCTTCCCAACACACCTTTTCTCTCCTCTCCCTCCATTAAAAAACACAAATCCACCAAACTTCTCTTTTATCTCTCATCACCCATCTCTTACACCTCCACCATCAACCACCCTCTTCCGACCCCCCCCCTCCACCCCGAGCCCTTTCTCCGGCCAGTGCCAAACCTTACTCCCTGCGGCCCCGTCGACCTACACCCGACCTCCAGCCCTATCAAAACCTCCCGCAGCTGCCCAGCTCCCCTTTCCAACCCGTGGCAGCGACCACCTGACCTGCCGGCGAAGAGCCTCCATCGTCGGCCAACCATTTTGAGGCACTACCTTATCAACTCGAGACCCGGGTTGAGAAACCTTCTGGCAGCTCATAGCGGACCCGCAGCTGCCTAGTTGGATTCCGGCCAGCCAAAAATAAATCCGGCCCCTTCTCTCTCCTCGCCTGAAATCGGCGCACCCCCTGTCAACCCAACCCGTACCCACCTCCGGCTCTATCCTCCTTCTCACCTTTAACCCGAGAGCCACCAGCCCGACCCCTGCTCACGCCGGTAGCTAGCCGACCGCCTTCTCCATACCCGGAATCAAATCCAAACCGGATACCCAACCAAACCCAAACCCATTTCTTCCATAACCATTTTCAAGCCAAAGCCATCTCATACCCATTTCTCCAAAGTCAATTTCTACCTGCCAAATGCAAAACCAAAGCCAAATGCCCACGTGGGCCACTTATTACCTATTTACCCAAAATACCCTCAAACCACCACTTTTACCCAACTTCCCAATATATCCTTTTAACAAATCAGATTTGTATTCCCTCTTCCAAATATCCTCACACCTCACTATCCACATGACACACTTAAATCAATTACCCAAATTAATCCCCATGCGCCATGTCATGTATAAAAAGAAGATGAAAAGCTCAATTCAAGAAGAGCTTTTAGATAGGAAAATTCTGGACAGAGAATTGTAGAGAAAATACTATTTGTAAATAGTTTTGTTTTATTTTTTTTAGATATTTGTGAGGTTAAATATTGATTGAGATTTAATTGAGTGTTCATTTATTTTCAAATTAATTGGATTCTCAATTGGAGGGTTGTATGCTTCTCATTCAAGGAGTGAAGTTTATTGAATTCAAGAGATTGATTTGATTATTCTTCTCTCTACTCTTTTATATTAAATGCCTATTGAATATTTACTTATTATATTTGATACCATGTTACGCTAAAACACCTTTCAAGGGGTGGGGTGAAACCCTTATTTGATGTTATTTTAGTTTAATTAGTTTGATTACTTGAAATATCCTTTTGAATGTTAATTTTGATCATTCACCCTTAAATTTACGCCTCGAGAGAGGGTAAATAATTTTCGAGAGAAAATAAAAATTCTAGTTATAGTACCCATTTTAAATTCGAACTAGAGATAGGGGTTTCTTAAGTTGGGTATTATAACTTGAATTTCAACTTTAAATTTATTTTCTAAGATTGACATAAATTTTAATTAATCGATCCTAGCGGATGATTAATTGAAAGAAGTGTAGATCTAATTTTCTAGAGTTGTGGGGTGTTAAACTTAATTTTCAAAAATATTACTATTATAATTACACTTGCAACGAGAGTTGGTTTGTAATTTTGATATTAATTTGGGAGAATTCAAATAATTAAATTAATTAATTAAAATAACTAAAATTTGTGGTGTAATCTCATTCCTTGATTGTTCTCACAATTATTTACCTCACTTATCTCTTATTTTTAGTTTAGACTTTAATTTTCATTTTAGTAAATTTTAGTTGTTTAAACAACTAATTTTAGTTTAAACAATAGGGAGAGGTGAGGCGAAATTTAGTGTTATTTCGTTTTAGTTTTGCATGTATCTAAAAGAGATAGAAATTAGTTGTTTTCATTTTAGTTTAGTGTTATTTCGCCTCACCTCTCCCTATTGTTTTAATAGTGAAAAAGCTAAAGAGAATAGAAAAAGTGAAAAAGCACAAAAAGAAAATAAAAAGTGAATTACAATTGAATTTGTCTGTAGCTTACCCCCTAGGAAGTGGATTGATACCCTTACTTACCTCCACACTTGAAGTTGTTATATTTTGTAGGTATTTGAGGTTTTGATTAGAAGGACTTTTCAAGCAAGGACAAAGAAACATACACCGAAAAGTTCTTTCTATCATTATGAAAAAATTAACCTTTCATAATGAATATAAGATAAGATATTGAATTTATGATATATAATAATTTATATATATATATCAATATATTTTTGTTTATTGTACATCGCCCGTGCATCGCAGTGCTAGTTTACATAAGAATGAAAATGGTTTGGGGACATACAAAAATTATTTTGATGAAAAAATCCGTCAAAATTGTTGTTGTAATGATATTAATAACTGTTGTGATAATAATACTCTGAAGTAATATTACAATAATTCTTATAGTTGTTGTCGTAATACTTTTGAAAATAGTAATGCTAATACTTCTCAAATTTTCCATTTTGGTGATATTGCCCTATAGCCAAATTCATTTTGCATGTATCTAAAAGAGATAGAAAATGAATAATTTGATAATTATTAGATTGAAGAAAATTATTATTGAGAAAATGAATTAGATGCTTTATTTGAGTCCGATAATAGTTTTTCTCTCAATAACCTACAAGATGAAGAATGTTTTGTACTAAATGAGAAATTCGAGGACTTTTAAGGGATTTTTACTTTCGAACAAATCATTATTCTTCTCAACTAGTTGAAAAGGAGACTGAAAATGTAAAGGTTATGAAAATTCAACCCACACTTAATAATAATGAATCGATTGAAGTTGAATTTCTATCCTCACCATTTTCATTCACTATTATTAAATAGTTACCATTACCACAAGAATTGAATGAAAGTTTTAAGGACTTTGACCTGATTCTTGACAATGGGTTGTTTTTTAAAATAATCTCCATGATGGGATTTCCACTTAAGCTTGCCCCAGCTCTTATTACAATAAAAAAAATATTTGAAAGAAAATTTTAATTTTCTTGGAGTCATGTTGTACTTGTCCCCTAATATATTTTAACAACCCATCACTCAAAAATATATATAATCCGAAATTTGTGATGATTTATTTTTTTCGGCCAAGACATGCCCCCCATTACATAAACGAAACTCTTACTTTTCGAGAGGCATGAAAAATTGTCAGAGTCCACCGTTAATCTCATAAAGTCAATATGTGATCTGGGAGGACCTTCAAAATTTTTGTCTTCTAGTTTATGATAAATTTAAAGATGATATTATTTTGTATATATTTTATTAAAAAAAATATTTATTTTTGTTTTTCTTGCCACTAATGTATTTTTCAAGAGTATCAAACATGATATCTCAGGATCTCCCCATAACATCTCTATTACATGAATTGAATATTTATCTTAAATAACATTGAGGACAATGCAATATTTTAGTTAGGGGGTGTCAGAATATTTTTGCACACATCATGTTCATTTTTCTTTATTAAAAAATACAAAACAATTAAATAAAAAAAATAGAATTCGTTTAAGCGATTCTCGGGCAGAAGTTTCTATGGGAAACCAACTCTAATCATTTAAATTAAAAAATAAATTCAAAAATATTTTCTTCCTTTTTAGGCATTTTACTTTTTTCGTAAATTTTACTCTCCGATTTACCTCATTCTTTTAATAAAAGTACATTAAAGTTATCTAAGGATTAACATGTCTAAATAGCTCTTTAGTGTATTTATAATCAGTATTATGCTTTATTAATTCACATGATTCCTATATTGACACCTCATGCATATTAGGAATTATACTTGCGTAATTGTTAAAAGCCAAATGACTTGATAAATTTAAAGATGTATTGGTACACCTACCATGTGAGCTTGTGTTCTTTTCCATATTCAGAGTGTTTTATACACTAATTCCTTATTTATTTGAAAAATATTTTAAGTCATTGGTAATCTCAATATTATTGTTTTGATTGTTAACTAAAGAATGGTGATATGATCTAATTTGAAATAAAATTCAAAAACAATGTGTTAACCTAACTTTTAATCAAAGTCAATTCATGTCATCATTTTATTTGCTTCACCAACATATTGAAAATTGATTAAAAAACTAATACAAAGTGAAGTAAGGATGAATAAAATAAAGGAAGAGAAGAAACGAGCTAAAAGAAAAAAATAAAGGAATTCAAAAAAGCAAAGAATTTCAAAGAAAAGAAACGAAAAAAAAATTACTCTTTAAAGCTTACCATTTCTTCAAATATGCAACGTCATTTTAAGGTGTTGACTTATATCACCCTCTTATAGATTTTTCATCCTAAAAGGTCCTTAATTAATCACAGGGTTAACGTTATTCAACTTTAAAAAGATCACGTTTTCACGTTTTTATAAAAAATAATATCCTTCTATGAGGTTACGTTATATCGTTTTATATATAAACGTCTTTCATCATTGATATTTTTTAGGATTTATTTTCAATTTCATTTATTCTCTATGCCTATATGTTCCAAGTGACTTACACAAATTCTGAGTGTTTTTATTTTCAAGTCTAATCATTGACGATAATTGACCTAGTGAGCTTCATTATAAATATTGAGTTAGCCCTTAAATTTTGTGATGCACACCATACACTGAATCGATACATATAAATCTCATGATTATAATAGATAAACTATTGGAGAAATCTTCAAGTCATTGTTATTCACTTATTAAAAGCAGACATTATGTAAAAGATTCTCCATTAAACATTGGGTCACTATTTTGAAAAAAAATCTGATGTTTGTGAGTATCATCACTGTAAACTCTCATGATAAAAAACTCAACCACTAGGGTAACCTCGGGGTTTAACTTCTTGTTTCATAATGTGACACCATGCCTAATAAAATACCGGGTGATCAGACCTATATCAAATTAAACTAAAATATCATCTGGTTCATTCTTAACATCGTTGTAGTACATTCATTAATTACTAACCACCTAGTCTTTCGTTAAGCTGATGTCAAATATTATCTTTATTAATCCAACCCAACGACCTACTAAAACAACAAATAAACCAATACAATAATGAAACTAATACATGCCACAAAGTAAGTACAATAGTCTATCGAACAACCTCGACTACAAGCCATACACAAATGCGAGTATAAAAGTATCTCAGTATATGCCAAGACCGAATATAAAAGTACATGTCCGAAAGTACAACTGACAAGATCCCTATCTAAGATAGAATGCTATAAACGAATATGTCAAAGAAACCACAACACTCCACATAGAAGCAGCCACGTACCCTGTAGGAAGGAATCATGCCTGGCGCCCTTGTGGGAGGATACCTAAAAGGTTTTTAAAAATATTTTATAGCAAGGGTTAGAACCCAAAACATCTAAAAACATTTAGCAAGTGAATTTCAATTCAAGAATTAAATATGCAAATGCTCTCCATAGTTAAATTAGTGTCGCACACTCTCTTGAGTTTACCTCACCCCTCAACTAATTTGTACGCCTAACGAATTATACCGAATACACCTAGCCACTTCCCTCGTAACTAGCCTTGTCCAAAATATTACACTAATTACCCCACTATTACCCCCAAGTGAGTATCGTACGTTCCTTGATAAGTTATTATTCGCATTAACTTTCGTGGAACATCATTTTTCACTTTAATTCATATATCATTCCCACGAGTTATATTATCTACACATTTCACACCATGCATATATGTAAATTCCCGTATATAAATTTGCATTATATATACGAATCATATCTCAACATTCACACACATGTCGGATACACAATACAAAATGGGTCCTAACAAATGAATGCGATGCACGAGTATCAAAAAGAATTCTACCAATATGACCATGGTTAGGGAATGTACCCTCAACTGCTGGTGGTGCGGGTGGTACGGGAGGGATCAGAACATCTCGAACGTTTTACGCACGTCCGTACTACAACAGTCCTAACTACTGCTGAACCTGGGGTGCTGGTATTGACTGAGGTCCCTGTGCACGATATCCCTATGGTGAACATTTCTGCTGACCCCTATCTCTCCTCGGGAAATCTCTCCTGAGGTGGTATGCCTGACCACAAATGTAACAACATCTTTGGTCATTTCCCTAATACTAACCCTACTGTCCCTGACGTTGTGGTACCTGAGGTTGGCCCTGCTGGCCTTGGCAAGGCTGCCCCAACTGTTGGCCCTAATGGCCACCCCCATTCCTCCCCAGGCCTTGGCTGCCCTGTGGAACCCGCTGCTGATTTGGAGGCATTACTTTTACGGGAGAGTTTCACCTTGTTCACGGACCATAACTTACCCCAATATTTGTTTGCTCAAAATGATTTGAATATGAGGAAAATGAGGTGGTTGGAGTTCGTGAAGGATTATCAGTTTGATATTTAATATCATCCTGGTAAGGCCAATGTAGTTGCGGATGCGTTGAGCAGACGACCTAAGGGAGGTTTGGCGACAATTTGGAAGGCAAAGTGGAGTGAATTTAGGCACGACGATGAGGTCACCAAGTCATGTATGGGGATTTTAGCAGTCACACTCGAAATTGTTAAGCGGGTTGTACGAGAACAGGCGAATTATACTTTGTGTCGGGACTGGGTGAAACAGTTTCTAGCACAGGGTATGGATTCCTACTCCATTAGCTCTGAAGGTGGGTTACGCCTTAATGGACAGTTAGTCGTGGCAGAGAATGAAGATTTGAGACACACCGTGTTGATGGAGGCTCATGGCTCCAAGTTTGTGGTATATCCCGGTGGGGATAAAACGTACCAAGATATGAGAAGGCAATACTAGTGGACGAAGATGAAGAGGGACATCGCGAAGTTCATCTCAAATTATGCCACGTGTCATCTTGTGAAGGTAGATCACCAAAACCCATCGAGGATGTTACAGCCACTTGAGATTCCACTGTGGAAGTGGGAGAGCATCTCTATGGATTTCATTACGGGGTTACCTTATTCACAGAGAGGGCATGATTCCATATGGGTCATAGTGGACCGTTTGACCAAGGTGGCCCAATTTATCTTGGTTTGTACGGATTTCGAGACTTTATAGTATGCGAGACTGTTTATCACAGGGATAGTCAGATTACATGGGGTCTCGATCAATATAGTGTCCGATAGGGACAAGATTTTTGTATCGCATTTCTGGCAGAGCCTCCAAAAGGCTATGGGCACCGAGTTGAGGTTGAGTACCACCTATCATCCTCAGATGGATGGGAAGACAGAGAGGGTGAATAAGATGCTTGAAGATATGCTATGAATGTGCATTCTTGATTTTTGGCGAGGGTGGGAGCAGTACCTTCCTTTGGTGGAATTTGTGTATAATAAATCGTACCAATTTACCATAGGAATGGCCCCATTTGAGGCATTGTATGGTCGACCTTGTCACTCACCATCTTGTTGGTTGGAGGTGGGGGACAACAAACGTTTTGGGCCGGGGATGATTCGGGATACTTCCGTGAAGATTGAGTTAACTCGGGGGCGTATCCGTATAGCCCAAGATAGACAAAAGAGCTATGCGGATGCGAATCGAAAGCATATAGATTTAGAGATCAGGGATCAGGTGTTAATACGGGTATCCTCTATGAAAGGGGTGATGAGATTTGGCAAAAAGGGGAAGTTAGCGCCAAGTTATGTAGGCCCTTTTCCCATCATTAAGAGAGTCGGACCGGCAGCGTACCGTTTGGGTTTGCCCAATCATTTGCAGTGTATCCACGATGTGTTTCATGTTGTGTTTTTGAAGAAATATAAGAGTAGTCCAAGGGATTTTTGGCATGTACCACTTAAGGAGATATATTTACAGCCCGATATTTCTTATGAGGAGAGGCCAGTAGCAATTTTAGATCGCAGTGAGCGCAAGTTACGATCCGAAGTAGTACGACTTGTCCGGGTTAACTGGGGTCATCATAGTGCTGATGAGTCCACTTGGGAGCGTAAGGAGGTTATTCGGGAGCAGTATCCAGAGCTATTTACTGCAGGTACGTTCGAATTTCGAGGACAAAATTCCTTTGTAGGGGGAGTATATAACACCTCAAAATTTCTAGGTCATTATTTTAATTAATTATTTCGGTAATTAGTGATCCTTAATTGATGAGAATTAATTAATGGGAATAATTAAAAGTGAATATATTTAATAAAGTTAACGAATGAGGAGTTAATTTTAGAAATTTATTTCGGATGATGATTTTAAGTGCGCGGTTGAGTTCGGTAATCGTCATCTGGAATAAATTTCTAAAATTAACTCCTCACTCATTAACTTTATTAAATATATCCACTTTTAATTATTCCCATTAATTCTCATTAATTAAGGATCACTAATTATTGAATTAATTAATTAAAATAATGACCCAGAAATTATGAGGTATACTCAGTTAAATATGTTAATGTATAGTGTTTATAATTAATTGAGTATGCTCAGTTAAATGGTTTTGAATCAAACTCCTTTTTATGCATTGTTCAGCCCATGGCGGGGATGTGACCCTTGTCCCATTTTATTGTTCTTGTATAGTTTTATTTCTTTTTCCACTTTTTCCAATTTTAACCTCATCACCTTTTACACTTTTATTTATAAAGTAATAAATCAATTAAAATTTGTGAAACATTCCCTGTGGATTTTCGATACGCACCCTGGCACCTATACTCCCGTAAAGAGTGTAGTCATAGTTTAGGTTTTTTGTATTGCGGTCAGAAGCTGATAACAACGATTTGTGTATCTACATGGATACACGATTTCTGCACTCATCAAAATGGCTCCATTGCCGGGTAATGCTTGTTATATATTGTAATTCTTTCATTCTTTCATAGTATTCTTTTTTTATATATTTGTATTCTTTCTTTTCCCTTTCTTTTTAACTTGTGTTAAATTGTTTTGAGAATCTTGAAATTTTGCCGCTCGTCGCGTTTTTGAATTGCCTAATTTGAAATCTCTCGCTATAACTCTTTAGATAACCTTAATTGTTATGACAATAGTTTTCCAATTTACACTCCCAAGACTATACGAGAATGCTTACAAATTATTGAAATTGAACGTCTTAAGCATGAAATTCAAGAATTTTTAAGTAATCCCTCATCGCCTTGGGAATGTAATTTGGGAAGCAAGGAATTGTCTAACTATGAGCAAACCTACCAAGAAGATGTCATGTTTTCTTGCTGGTTTAATCATGAGTTAGCTTTTAAGGAGTCGAATGACCAATACGAGAGTCTTAAAGCTTGGTCTTAGAAATAAATGCTCAACTCGATGAGATCATTTTTTCTTCACAAAGGTTGGCTGAGGTTCAAACTTGCGTATCACCTCCACCTCTTTATGAGGAAGAAATCATTGAGAGTGATCCAAGAACTTTCTAATTTCAACCTCTTATTAATTCTTTAAATTGTATTGAGGTTGATGGTCCTTCCTTTCCTTTGTTCCCTACTATTCTCGAACCTTTAAATTTATCACAAGAATAAGTTGAATGTATTGAGGACTTTGACTTTATTCTTAAATGGGATTATTTTTTTTAGATGCTTGTTCACATGGTCTATTCACTTCCACTTTCCCCACCTCCCCTTATAATTGAAAAACCTTGCCGATGTGATTTCAGTTTTCCCAAGATCAATGTGGTATTGTCTCCCTTAGTATCCTAATCCTCCATCACCCAACTAAAACATTTATTTGATGATGCTTCATTTCTTATGCCTTACACACGCCTTTCATTGTTCAAACGGAATTCTTATTTTCTCGAAGGCATGCACTAGGGTGAGGGTACACCACTAACCCCTCAATGTCAAATTGTATTTTGGGTGCACGCACAAATTTTTTGACTTTTAGTGTATAGTTAGATAGAAATTAAAATTGTAGATTGTAAATAGTTAGGTTTTTCATTATTTCTTTTTCTCTCTTTTTAATTTCATTCTAATGTAATTACTTAACGATTTTATTATTCCTGTTCTTTTGCTTGGTTCTAACATGTTTTGTAGATTCAATGGACTCGTACTTATTGGGTATCGCTCCATTTTGGGTATTATCTTTATTTTCCTTTATTTATGTTGTGTTCTAGATTTGCATTGAGGACAATGCAACATTTAAGTTTGGGGGTACAGGATAGTTTATCCATTCATTGGTAGTTCCGTTGATTTGATCACATGTTATTCACTAAGCATGCCGTGTTATATAAAATTGAAAATTTTCAAAAATATTTTCTTTCTTTTTTCTCTTTTGTTGGGATTTTTTCCCTTTTTTCATGATAAATTTTAATAAATGCCCGATCTAATTGACAACTCAATGATGCATGTTCTCGATTTTAGAAGTTATTAGACTTTAGTCCTCAAATCATTGATATTATGAATAGCTTCATAAATTAAACATTAATCCCATGAGCACATGCTATTTTCTTTTTTTAATGAGTTGGTTTAAGATTTTTATAACTCGAAAATCTTCGTTGCATTGTATATACTTACACGAGTGAGCTTTGCATTTTTTGTCCTTTATGAGTGTTATACACTACTCTTTCCTCCTTGATAACGTTGAATTTATCGGTAATCTCACTATTCTTTCATTTAATCACTCGTTAATTGAGTTCATTGATGAAATGTGTTACTTGAGCATGATTTTCAAAGTTGTTTTGACTCGAGGATTGCGTAAACTTTAGGAAATAATCATAGGCCATATTTGTTATATCACCCATATTGACCTTGACCCAACCTTACATAATTCCCTAGTCAACCCCTTTGAGCCTTAATATAGTCTTTCGATTCATAACCCAGAATCCCTTAACGAACTCCACATTGGAATTATCAACAATACATATTACCATTCATACCTTTGTTTTGAATGATACCTGGGATTGAATGTTGCTATTTTTATGTGGTTGCAATTAAGCATGTGAGAATGAGAAAAGTAAAGAAAAGAAAGAAGTGAAAAAGCAAAAGCAAATAGAAGAAAAGAAAAATATGGAAAAAAAAGAAAAGAAAAGAAAGAGAAAGTTTGTATATGAGGTATATAGTGTTCAATAATCCTCTTCGCTCTCTAATTTCATATTTAATGCTTGTTATGGAAATCATTTTCCAATTTTGAAATTCCCCGCAATTTTCCATTATCCCAAGTTTTTCATCCCCGAATACCTTTGAATCCGTAAATATCCCTTCCTTTCTTAACCTTAACCCCAAATCTACATTACAACCCTAAAAATTCCTATAAAATCCTAAGGGTAATTCAATTCAGAAGTTTAAATAGTTACAATAATCTGTGAAAATACATTTCACCTCCTTTAATAATGCTATCATTCATTGAGATTACATATTTTTCATTTTATATATAAAGTTCTTCATTAATGACATGTGTGCGTCCTAGCTTCCACTTACATTTAATCTTTATGGCCGTATTTCCTGTATATTACCTCCCTTTCATAGTGATTTCATTTGTTGAGTATATACACCTGTGAGGATTGATATATATATGCATGTTTTAATGTTTATTATTTGTTTTATAAAAAATTGCCAAATCATACCTTGAATGTGCTCGCTTTTCCTCCCACTTTTAAGGTTCAATTCTATGAAGTTAATTCTATAATGTTAATAATATGGACTTTCATGTAAATTTATTCACTAGGCTAATAACGTGGTTGAAATCTTTTTCGTTATTGTTGGATTTGTTGCATGTTGGTTGGGCATATATTTTGAGGAAACTTTGATGTTTGTGGGTTTCATCCCTGAAAACCCTCAAGAAACAACACTAGTCCAGTATGGTAACCTAGGGGTTTAACGACTTATTTCGTATGCTAAATGCAATCATGTTCCCTAAGAACGTGCCATTTAAATTCTTTTGCAAAGTTTTTGTTTCATTACTAGGGACTTGCAATGTTTAAATTAGGCTGTGATATGTCACGAATATTGCGTATATCTGCCCTTTACCTTTATGCATTCTCGCACTTTTGTGTTCCTTATGCCTATATTTATGCTCATTAACTAGACAACCTCTATTTTGTATGTTTATATGCTTTGCGAGGTATAATTTAGCTCTTGTAGGTATAGGAATTCTTTGCATGTGAATTGGTTGCATTTCGAGGAAGTTTTGTCATCTAACTCAACTTTAAGAAAAATTTAGTTATTTCATACTTCATTTCCGATTCAGTCTAATTTCACGAAAGCATAGTCCGTTGAGTCAGATTTGCGTGGCCAAAAATGGCACATCGCTTCGAGTTCGAATGAAGAAGTTATGGTCAATTTCGTAAATAACCTTTTCTCATCATGATGGACCAAAGATCCCAAGAAAACAGGGCACCGGTCGACCGACCATGAGCCATCGATCGACCAATCTTTCAGCATTAAGCCGTTAAAGAAAGGCAGGGGACTTCAAACACAATCACCAGTCGAATGACCCCTGGCCGCCATCGATCGGTCCTCCTAGATTTTTTGTGCTTCTTCTCTTTTTATTTCGTTTTCTTTTATTTCTTTTCCCACTTAATATATAAGTGGGGTTTTTATCATTTTGTAAGACATCATTCATATATTTTATTATCTTTCATTTTAGTATAGTTTTTAGGGTTTTCTCTTTTGGAGCTTCTCTCTCTAGGATTTCGACCCATTTTTCTATTGTAAGTTACGATTCATCTTCCCTTCCATTTAATTTATGCTTTATTTCCTTTATGTTTTGTTTTGTTCTTCATTTACTTTCTTTGTATCTAGTTGTTGTTAGTTTATTTAATGTTTGTGTTGGTTAATTGGTTGTTTTTCTTGCTTTAATCATGTCTTGTTGTTAGTTTAAAGGTTGGGGTCATATTTTCGCCATTAATGGGTCTTGAGCTTTCAAATCTAGGTTTTTGGTCAAAATGCATTTAATTGAAACCTCGTGTATTAAAGTTTAAATATTATGCGTTTAGCATTCTTTGTGATGCTACGTTAGTATTTAAAGCGATAAAATGATTTTAATCCACGTGTGATCATTTTCGATTAATTGTTTAATATTTCATTATTTAAGTAATTTTATTCATGTTTAGGGTTTATAATTAATTGAATATACTTGGTTAAATCTTTTCAAACCAAAATCCTTTTTACGAATTGTTTAACCCATGGCGGGGATGTGACCTTAGTACCGTTTTATTCTTCTTATTTGATTTGATTTCTTTTTCCTCTTTTTCCCTTTTAAACCTCATCACCTTTTACACTTTTATTTCAGAAGTTATAAATTAATTAAAATTTGTTATACGTTCCTTATGGATTTTTGATACCTGGACCTGCCGATATACTCCCGTAAACAGTGTAGTCATAGTTTAAGTTTTTTGCATTGCGATCGGAAGCCGATAACAATGAATTGTGAATCTACACGGATGCAGGATTTTTGCACTCATCAACTATATATATGTATCTACCTTCTCATAATAAGACATTAAAATATGTATAATGTGTGTGATCACTATCCATTGGGTATTACTTTTTAAAATTCTATGGATTTTTTGCTCGTGGCCAACTAATAGGAAGAGTATTTATAATTGATATATAGGTCGTGACATGAACTTGAAATCCTTCCTCCTTAAACATATTGTCAAGATTCAATTTAACGTGCATATGCCATACGGCATCACAGTCTTGGTCAACATTCTCTTTACTTTGTTGTATCCATAATGGGTGAATGTTTTATTCTACCTTCTCTAATAGTGTAAGTAATGTTAGGGCTACATCGAGATTATGTAGGTGAAAATATATTTTCTACTTCCTTATCCCAACTTTATGGTAGGAAAACTCAAATACGATTGAATAGGTACTCTTGCAAGAGATGAACTCCACAAATTGCAAGGTAATTAAACTATTCAATTGTCTTATTCCAATACTTGTAAATATGATTACGCTCTATATGGGGTGCATTAATAGAAGACGTGTATGTGCATTCCAATTGCAACCTCTAGTATTCCTGCTGCCAATGATTATCTCCATGCCTCATTTTTTCGGAGAAAAATATATTAGGGTGTGAAGGTGAGTCCTACAAGTAATGTCTCTAATTAATCATTAACTACTTATTATTTTTCAAACAATCCAATTTAAGTTTATATTATTTTATTTAATCCAAAATTTTTTATGCATCCTTTCATAACTGAAATTGGAGTTCACAACACACACCAAAAGGGACCCATAACCATAACATAAAATGTCTCGAACCCAAAACCCCAAATCAATCAATTCTAATACCCCACACAATTTTGATTATTGATAAAAAAAAATAACCATTCAAATGCTTTAAATGGCTAAATTTCGCATTCTACTAAATTAATATTTAAAAGGTGATGTGACATTTTTTCATTATTCAAATTTGACTAAAGAAAAATATTCACTTTTTGTTAAGCCTAATTTGAAAAGGCTAGGACGTCGCATGATTGAGAGGCTCTATTTTCTTTTTATCCATGGAATGGGTGATGTAGTCAAGAATAAGGTTATATTTAGTTTTATTAAATACACTATAAATTTATCTACTGATCGTGACCCCATGTCGTGAGCATTTAATTTTTTACACATCACCAAGAAAAGTGAGTAAAATAAACTTTAGTCAAGACCTCAAACATAAATTGACATATTAAAGAAGAAATTATTAACAATTTATCCAACAAATGAAATTCATTTTAACACTTGGAGTCATTAGTTCAACAATAACAACAAACTCTTAGTGGTGGTGCTGGACCATCCCCTACTGATAATGCACCCACATATGGTTACACTCAACAAACTCTTAGATATAAGTTTTAATATAAGACAACATGTGAAGAAAATTATTTATTTTTGCCCCAAATAACATTTTTATAATAAATCCATCAATATATTAACAAAGTTCATAATAACCCAAATAATTTAACATGTCCACAAAGTGAATTTATTCTTTACTAATTGTAATTAAATATAATACGATTTTAGACTATATGTAAGTAAAATTGCAAAAACTCTCGAATTGTAATCGTTCTAGCAACACTAAAAATAATGTGTTATTATTATAACAAATATATATACTTATCTAGAGTTGAATTTTAAAATGATGTTTGTAAATAGATGGAGTTGAATGTCTCAAATTTATCCTTTTATTTATTTGATGTAAATTTCCATTATACTATCATAATGCATAAAGTCTAACATTTTCAAATAAAAATACACTTTAAGGTATTCAATTTATATCAATAATACCTAATCAACCTCAAACCCTAAATAACAACATTCAACCAAATTTTAACCCTAAATAACAATATTCAATGAATAATTACAATGCCCAAGTAATGTCAATCCCTAAATAATAATAGACGATAAAGTTTTAGCCCTAAATATATACACCTAATCAACCACACTAAAAAGAACGACTTGTAGAGAGAGAAACTCTCGCTTCTCTCTAAACCTTCAACCATGCTATAATTATTCCAATATCATTACCACTCTAGCTTGATAAATGGATTCTATAAAATCATATGCGCAAATCGTCCAACAAAAAGAAACATCTCATGAATCTATTTCTTCTAATTAATCAAAACCATTTCAAAGTGATTCAGCACATCTTTCAAATCTTCCAGAACTGTATTATTAAGAACAAGCACCCATTATGAAGATCTGTCATGAAATATGCAAGAAACATTTAGACTCTTGCAAGTCTGGGTTGTTAGACTGACAACAAGCTCCAACATGTGAAGATCTGAAGAAAATATTTTCACAGACATGGAAAATTTAGAAACAATGGAGACTCACTTGGAAAGTTAAGGTCTTTTACAGTCTTATTTTTTAATCTCTTGAAGATATGCAAATTTCATGGATGGTAGGTCTTGAAGAGTGCACTTGCGTTAAAATTAAGAAATTATTTAATTAAATCTTAGTTTTTCAATTAAATCCTAAAACATGAATCTAGGTGTGATTGAAATCAATATGATCATGTAAAAACAGTCAATCACAAACAAAACACACAAATGGGGAAAAATCCCCCAAAGGGGGAAAAACCTTTTTATTTTCACTATAATTTGTAAGAAACGGTTACATGAATTACAATAAAAATAAGAGTGACATACGAAATACCCTCATGTGTCGGTTCCGATGTCATCGGTTGGAATTTCCTGCAAGAACTCCATGTGGGCAGCAATGAAGAAGAGACGGCTTCTCCACAAATTACTCCAGATGAGTAAAAACAATCCTCTTGAAGGTTTAACAATTCACATACATAGATGGGAGTGTTTATATGAATAAAGAAGGCGTAAAACCTAAATAGTCGAAGTCTATTTTCTAGGCTATTAATCACAGAAAATGTGTAGAAAGTGACCAGATATTTATACAAAAATCGAGGCGGCGGCGACGTTCGAACGAGATCAGCATGTCACTCGAACGAAGGACAACTGTCGCTCGAATAAGATCGCGCGACATGCCTATCTCGCGCGAACGACATTTGTATGTCGTTTGAACGAGCTCGTTGATCGAGGCACTCTGCTTCTACACTTAGAAAAATTTATGCTTTTGATAAAAACAAATCAGACCTCGAAAAAATATTTTTCTGAAAAATTCACCAATATTTATGAAAATATAAACAACTCCAATAAATTATTTTACCAATAATGCGTAGTGGAGTAGTGGGAACAGTCGAGCAGCACATCGCATGTAGCATGATGCACGTGTGAAGATGGTGGATTCATGGATTCAGATCAAGGCCATCGTGGATGATCGTGTTGACGTGCCGAATGTAGCGGTATCAGACATACAAACTGTGATCTAGAAAAAATAGAAAATTCCTAGATTCTACCCTGGACATTTATAAAATCATGTCCTTACAAATCTCTCCTTATGTCTATGCTAGTACATACATGATAATATCCCCATTAAACCCTCAAACTGAGAATACTAGCTGACATGTCTTCAATCAAACTTCAACATTTTCAAATCTTCAGCTCTTTAGAAACTCTCAAAGCTTTTCTCATCAGGGTGTGTAATCCAATAATTATCAACTTTGTACCTACACACATGAGATAAAGAAAATACCCGTGACAAGCAACAGTTTGAAATATAATGATATGCAAAAATCAAATATCAATTAAGCTTAAGCAAATCATTGATAAATCAATCAAACACCAAAATAATTCTCCCCCATAATTCATTCTCCCCCATTTTATGTTGTCCCCAAATAAACAAATATGAGAAGCATAAATATGAAAAATGTCACAAGGTAATAAACTTTCTATTTTTGAATTTTTCAAAAATTTTCACACAAAATATACAACAAAGAATCACACCATTAATGAACATAAAAACAACCAAGACGATGATAGCGTAAATGTAGGGGTGTGATCAAATTTGATAGGAAAATCAATGCATACAAACATCACATATGTGCACGATGAATATCGTATACTCCTAACGAATAAACTCAACATGTTCCTTAGGGGTAAAAAGATGGAAATATAAGACGTTAACTCAATCAAATAAGCTACTCAAAGCTCAAAGTTCTTTTCACACCAATAACGTCCAAAACAATTCAATGTTTTTTCAGGACTTTCAAGGAAGTGCATACCCATTTAAATTCTCCAACCAAACTCCCTCAGATTTATATTTTGAATAGAGGTGATCTAAATTCTCAAACTTTTGAGCATTGATGGTGAAACCTAATGGCCCATATACGGCATGAATTTCTTTTTATTGCCTTTAAATTTTTTCGGGCTCTTTTGACCTCTTTGGACCCCGGACAATAAAATTCCTCAAGTTTTTTGGTCCGATTTAACGGCGGATTAATCGCAAAGGATAGATGTGAACCTTTCATAGCCCTTCACCATTAAAAAAATATCACACAATCTCACCAACTGGGATTTACATGCATTCCAGTCTTTTCAGGTTTTATCGCATATTATTCGTTGTATAAACATAATTGAGATGGAAAGGCTCAAGTCAATATGTGATAGACAAGTACAATTATCAAATAAAACCGTGCATGTGTGCAATAAAGGAGATAAAGAGCCAAGCATATAGAAAGGTATAACTAATCACATTTCAAAGACTCCAAACAATGTAAAGCACATGGATGCAATGATGTAGCGTCTCAAATTACTATCAAACAGTCACATGGAAAATGGAATGAAATTTGTGACTCAGTTATCTTAAATGCTCATCCATTAATGGTGTAAACAAAAATAAATAAATCTTTTTGGATTTTTTTAAAAATTATCAAAATAAAATCTTTTTGTGCTTTTCAAAAAATTTTATAAAAAGAAAATCTTTTTGGATTTTTCAAAAAAAATAACAAACTTAAAAATACAAATGATACAAATTAGCAATAGGAATCATATGATATGAAGATGACAATGCATTCTATCCTAGACAAGGACCAACCCCTCAGTCAACTGTGCAAATCTCTAAAGACTTCAAAAGACTCTCGAATTTATGGGCATCTAAAGGTTTTGTGAAAATATTGGCTAACTGACGGTCGGTGGGTACGAAACTTAGGGATATGACTTTCTCCTTAACTAACTGTCGTATAAAGTGCTCGCATATCCTGATGTGCTTTGTGCATGAATGTTGGACTGGGTTGCGGGATATGTGTATCGCGCTCGTGTTATCACTAGAAATGGTCATGGTGTCCTTTAAAATCCCATAATCCTCCAACATTTGATTTATCCACAAGAGTTGCGTGCAACAACTCTCGGTGGCGATGTACTCAGCCTACGCAGTAGACAAAGAGATGGAGTTTTTCTTCTTGCTTAACCAGGAGAAAAGAGCAGAACCAAAGTAAAAACACCCACCAAAAGTGCTCCTACAACCATCTACATCCGCGGCCCAATCGGAATCCGAATTAGCAGACAAACGGTCATCAGTATCAAAGGAATACCAAATAGCGTATGAGAGAGTCCCACTCACGTATTTGATAATACATTTTAGAGCAAGTAAGTGTGACTCTTTTGGAGATTCCTGATATCGTGTACAAACTCTAACACTAAAGGCTATATCGGGACGACTGGCAGTCTAGTAGAGAAGACTACCTATCATACTCCGATACAAGGTTTGATCTACGTCCTTGCTTGAAGTGTCCTTACTAAGCTTGATAGAAGTACTCATAGGTGTACGTGCATGCTTAGCGGAGTCTAAACCAAATTTCTTCACTAGGTCTCTAGCATACTTGGATTGGGAGATAAGGATCCCATCCTCTAGTCGACGAACCTAAAGACTAAGGAAGAAAGTAAGCTCACATATCATGCTCATCTCAAACTCATTTTTCATCTCCTTCTCTAAGTGGTGAGCATGCTGGGAGCATGTGGATCCAAAGACTATGTCGTCCATATAGACCTGGGCAACCAAAATATCACCGTCATCTCTCCTGACGAACAGCATCATATCAACTCCCCCTCTCTTAAAGCCACAGGCTAAGAGATTGGAAGTAAGCCTCGTGTACCAAGCGCGGGGTGCTTAACTCAAACTATACAAGGCTTTCCTCAGATCACTACACCAAAACACGACATTAGTAACACAATTTTACCATTACTAAATATATTAGTAACACAATTTTTCCGTTAGAAAAAAGGCGTGGGGCACGAAGCTAGTAACGGTAAAATTCTGTTACTAATAGTAACGAAAAAATTAGAATTAGCAACGGTAAAATTCTGTTACTAATAGTAACGGTAAAATTCTAATTTAGTAACGGTAAAATTCTGTTACTAATAGTAACGGTAAAATTCAAAATCCGTAACGGTAAAGTTCTGTTACTAATAGTAACGGTAAAATTCAAAATTAATAACGCTAAAGTTGTGTTACTAATAGTAACGGAAAATTCAAATTTAGTAACGGACAAATTTTGTTACTAATAGTAACAGAAAGTTCAAAATTAGTAATGGAATTTATAATTAGTAACGGTAAAGTTATGCTACTAATTTTAGTACATATTTAAAAAAAATATTTTTCAAGGGCCCCCCGCAAATCCATCTCATTACCTCCAACTTAATACATTTTCCATATATAAAATGTATAAATAAATAAAAATAAGTACAACAATAGACCGGGCATACCCTCTCGTGACTAGTGAACACAATGCAAGTAGCCAACAAGAGACAGGAGCCAAAAAAACATACATCTCAAAATAGTAATGTGACACTTGGGGTGTGAAGCCCCAATCAGACCGAACAAAATACAGAAATAAAAAAACAATACAAAGCGACAAAACAGTCGTTGAAAGGAAAACAAGCCCTAAACAAAGGCATCCCAAAGAGGAAAAATATAACTATCAAGCCCACCCAAAGAGGTAGACACACCGACCCATAGAAAGAGGCCCAAAATATGCACCATCCAAGAAGGGAAAGGCCATTCAGTAAGATCTGGCCCAAAAGGGCCCACGAGTCTAACGGGAAAAGATCCAATGACCAATCTGAAACCCGCATCCGTTACCAGCACAAAACTCCACTATGTCAACACAGTGCCCATGGTGAACATGCTAGATTAAGTGTGAAATAGCGCGAAGGACAGCAAACCAAGAACCCCAATAATCGAGACAAATCATCCTAAGATGAACCATAAGCAGGACCACGTGCTGCGCCAAGCCAAAACGGCAACCAACAAACAACAGAGGACAAAAAGATGAGGGCCAACAAAGCTCCAATATTGATTTTGACTGTCATGCACTGCACCATTTAAGAAACTAAATCACAATTGAAACCTTCTTTAATTAAAAAAAGACTTTACTATTTGAGCTGGATAGATGAAAACCCAACTTGAACTTATATTCATCAATCTTGGAACCATCTATCATAGGCTGCAGGGTAATCATAACACCAAACTTATGCAACTTAATGAAATACAAGCATTTTACACATTACCTTTTGGTATTTACCATTCTCCGTAATTCTGGTGAGGGGGAATTCAATCACGAAAGCGGATGGGGAGACTGGTATCTACTATTTCCTAGGACGAGCCTGTGTCGACCATAGAATAAGATTTATCTGAGTTGATCCTTATTCTCTAAACACGATTCAGTAGAACTTAATTTCTGCACAGGTCGATCTTAATTTCTGCACAAGCAGAGTCGATCCATACTCAAAGTGTAACATTATTTGATTTCTTAACACCAACACTGCAAAAACAGAAAAAAGTAGCATCCCAAATGAGATAATTAGCAATTCAAAAAATCGTAAATTACGCGTGTAAATAAATTACACGTGAAAGATGTTAAAGAGATTTTTTATCTCTCATTTTTTTTTCAACTGCAATAAATCATGTTATTCGTGTTCTGATTTTTTTTAACAGTATCTTACGCTTCATAGATATGTACCTCATAGAGTTTTTGGCACGATAAACTAATATTTAAAGTAACTCACCCTCCAAGGCTCGCAATAATACTAATGAGATATATATTATCGATCACAAGACATAAAATATATACCGATTTGGAAGCCCGTGGAATTAAAATGAGAAATTGTCACAAGGGAACCAGATGCATCAAATTCTTACCTATGGTTCCTACAATAAAAGCCTGATAAAATAAATTTCGTGTGCTAGGACTAACTATATAAACTGATATACAAGTATATGTTTTCATTGATTCCAAGAAGAAGTTACTACTTAAGATGCGCTATTGAGTTTGGTCATAGATAAGGCAGGCCACCTTAGCATTGGTGGTAATGGCAGTCTTGTACTCCTCCATGGATTTTATCACAGTGCATACATATTTTATATCACCGACTCCAAATTTTTTCATTATAAATAATTTCTACAATGCTGCAATTTACTTTGTATTTTTTTTTCATTGTATAATGGCTATGACTCGCACACGGAGTTTGCAATTAGCAAGAGGCTTCTTCTTTGGTTGCAATTATAACTTCTAAGATATTCCATGAAAAAAACTCTTTAACTGGTCTCCAGCTCGAGTTTCTCTTCCCATGGCTAATTTGGACCCTGCTCTTTCTGATTGGAAACCAAATACTTCACTTGGGCTTAAAAAATATTAGGCTAAAACGAAATGATTTGAGAAAAAAAGGGTGGTTGCCAAAATCTCCTCCAAGTAAAGGAGTAAACCAGCCAAACTATGTTTCTATAACCAAGTGAAATATAATCAAACACGACGTATTCCAAAATGAACAGTAGAGATCTCCAGTAAACGGTAAAGAGAGTCGTGTACAAAAGAAAACACATTCGTTTAATATATTCAGTTTCTCACCTATCTATTAACAAGTATAAAACAGAAATGTAAAACATGTGGTGCCCCTTTAGGGATTGCATCATTTCCTGCGTAGTGTCGGCATTTATTATTATTCAGTGTGTATGAGACCCCAATTCCATGCCTCGGGCTATGAAACAAACTGTTTTTGGATTATGTCTGTGAACTCCAATTCTAAAGCAAAATTTAGATCAGATCTTAAACTGAATTAGTTCAACTGAATTGGTCCTTCCAAACAGACCCTTTATGAGCATGGAATTGGGGTTCCCAATTGGTCCTACAGAAATAATATGATAGGGCCAAGCAATTGTATAGATCTGATGACCCTACCGACATTACAATATAATTAATAAATCACCATAAATTTTTTTGTAAAAATAGAGGAGTTCAATGTTTTTCAGAAGAAAGATAATTCAATGCAAGACACTCACATTTTTTTCTCCTTCCATGGCCTCATTTAGCGCTTGTCTCTTGACCAGCAGCAATGGTACTTGTTGTTCCACTTTCATATTAAGTCCCTCATAAAATTCTTGTATTTCAAGGTAAAGAGGTTGGCATTCATGAGTATCCATTATTGCAGAGTCCAGACATTCCAGACACAGCTTTCTACCATCATCAAGTAACAAATATCTAGTGTCTCTTGCCTGCATAGACTTAATTCAGTTAAGAATGTTTATAAGGTATCCTATCATTTAAACTATTTTTTTTGTGGGGTGGGGGGTGGGGGGGGGGTGGGAGGGGGGGGGGGGAGGACGAGGGTGATTGCATTATCTTTCAACTGACCTCCATTCTTTCATAGCTGCAACACCTAGGAGTCCCATCATGCTCGTGTGAGGGGCAGTATTTTTGTATCCAGAAAGGATGTGCCCTATACTCGATAAGACCAGCTGCATTTGTTGGGATCTGTACAAGGATAAACATAAATGCCAGAGGGTGACACATTGTTATTGTGATACACGGAATATAACAAAAGAGGCACATCTAGATATCTAGATAGTATACCAAATTACATAAAAGTTAATTTGGTTCTAAATTAAGGGAAAGGAAAGGACATTCAAAATCAACCTAAACCATCATTTGTGACTGTCCAAAAACATCTTCAATGTTTTCAAAATAAACAAAATGTATAAGGACTGGAAATAAAAAAACGTTTACACGTTCTCGTCAGACATCAGTGAACATATACCAATAATAAAATATCTCTTTGCAGATAAATGTAACTGTTGTCTAACATAAGAAGACTTACAAAATTATTGCAAACATCACATTTTGGGTGATGGCGCTCCTTGTAGCAGGTTTTGTGGTATGGATGATTCTCAGACATAGAATACTAGAGCAATTAACATTAACATCAGTTCAACCACAACATTCAAATAATGCTCATGATGGAAATAAGGATTTATATATATGAAAAATATGATCCCTAACAACTTATGGAACAGCCGACATCAATGCAGCATTAGGTTTAAGGTGAAACATAAAAGTGAACATCTATTTGGAGTTACATTTTTCTATTTCTCTCTAAATTATTCGATATGTATTATGTATATACTATGCAGAGTTACTAATGATTTCAACAAACAAAATTTTGACTCAATAGATGAAAATAGTTTCCATCATTTTACTTTTAACCTGAATGAAAACATATTACCCAGAACAAAATGGAACATAAAGAGTAAAATGATGGAGATCCAAACGATTAGTTAACCATTTCAATATATACTTGGAGTTTATTTGGACCTCAGGATCAGATATCGGTAGATTGTAAGAATGGCACCGAAAACATTCAGGGTGCCAAACACCTCCCATGCAACTCAGAAATCAGCCATGACCAATTTCAGCATTGCAGCCATCACAAATCCTACAATCAAATATTGTTTCAGTAATCAGGTCAATATACACTGGAGGTTTGTGAAATGCAAGGAAAAAATCAAAATCAGGTTTGATACATACTGTCGTGCTACATGGCTGCAGAAGATGAGTACGTATTCAATTGAAGACTTGAGCATACTTGACGTTTATGTCATTGACTTCGATCAATCATTTTTTCTAAATCAACTTCATTTCCTGAGCATTCATTTTCTAAATCAGACTAGCAAGAATAGAAGTATTCTCTGCTCTGTTTGGGCAGTTTGAAAACAAAACCACAAGAAATTTAGAGAATGGCTAATAGGAGCACATTCAGAACAGCAATAAAGAAAATGAAAGACATGGGCAGTAGTTTCTTTTGAAATCAAGAATAGCTAATAGGAGCACATTCAGAACAACAATTATCGGTCACGCACAGTAGTTTCTTTTGAAATCAAGAATGCATTCCTAAGCAGGGAGCTAACTGAAGTTAAAAACAATTATCAGTGACAATTACAAATTGAGGTTTATAATGAGTCATTTAAGTGACAATAAAATTTTAAGGCTTGTGGTGTACATTTATAAGAAGAAATTGAACGTGTTGATTTTAATTTAAACACAGGTGACATACATGTCTCAAACTTTCATTTCATATCAATGAGCACTCACGAAAATAGGGATATCGATAACTGGGGTATGCTGACCAACTGAAGTAGGGGCATGGCCAAGGGTAGGAGATACATCTACTGGAGTAACAAGGCAGGGGACAACACCAGCAGAGTCAACATTATCTGCAACAATAAACTCCTGTTCAAAGTATTATTCAGATACATCTATTTCTTGTTCAAAGCAATCCATTTGATGAGTTTTAAATCAAGTATTATAGCAATAAACTCTTTGTTGGCCATAATAATATGTATCACTCCATTTAAAAAGTGTGTAGTGTATATTGTTTGAAAAAAAGTGTACAAAGTAAATTGTTCTGTAATATGTAAAAGAAAAGCGTTTAAGTAGAAATACAAATTTTGTTACTCCTATGGGTTAAATAAATTACCTGCATGGTACCGGCGCCAAAAACAAGCTAAAATGTCCTCGTATTGAAAATTTTCAAGATCTCAACAACACGATTTCTGAGTCCCTGCATAAAGAAAAGAAAAATGAGTGACATTTGTGATAGAAAGAAAAGAAAAATGAAGAATGAGAACAAAATGAAAAATGAGAATAAAGAAACCAAATCAATGACCTTTCCCTCCTCCTTTATCCGGGCTTGGGACCGGAAATGCTCAAATAAATATTAGCATTGGAGGAGTTAAAAGGTGTTTTACAATAAAAAAAGACAGTCCAAATTAATTCCAAATCAAATATAGATAGATCCAAACAAAGTTCACAACGACACATATTGCAAATTAAGTCCAAATATAGATTACTCAAATAAAGTTCATAACAAATGCATAATGCAAACTAAGTCCACATATAGATAGCTCAAACAAAGTTCATAACATAAACTAAACATATTTAAGCCAACAATCCAGCCAAATCAAATATCCCCTCAAGACTAGGTCAGCAAAAGTGAATTGGTCACCTTGAGGAGCATCAAACAACCTAGCATCCGGCTTCATCACTTCCTCCACATATACTTTCCTCTCCCCGATTCCAACTCGCTTACCATGACATATATCCTTTGTTGCATCTGTCATGACATACCCCTTTGCCAGTTTCTCATTATACCTATCAAGCAATATTACTTTGGGATTGTTGGTAAGAGAAGGTGTGGTCGCGCAAACAGGACGAGAAGCGGATGCAAAAACATTATCCAAATTTTGACAGAGATTCCTATGTTGTAGACTTGTATTGGATGCATGATCACTTATCGGTGTGATTGGTGGACCCTTTCCGTTTTGAGCATTGAAGGCATCAACCAAACGTTCTATATCATCCTATGAAAAAACGAATCAAACAATAGTAAGTTAATATCTGTTATATCTAAATAAGTCTTTTTAATAAATGAAATTATATAAAATACATATATACCATAATTTGTTTGTTATTTTCCTCAAATCTTCTATTGACGGAAGAGATGATATCTTCCTTCAATGCATCCACATCATCATTTGCCTTCTTTCTTTGTTTAAGTTTAGCATTTGCCACCCCTAAATGCATCAACTGCTTCTTCAAAATTTGGGGACAAACTCCACGAACTCCTCCCTTTTTCTCCTTCTCAAAAACCTCTATCAATTCATCATTCTCTATGCATTGGCTCTTGCTACTACCCTCTCCACTCTCTCTCTTTCTTTTCTCCATCGCATCCTTTACTTTATCCTATCAAATGAGAAAATTTCATTAATAAACGCAATAAATAATACTAAAAATATTATTATTTTTCATGTAAATACGCACATAGTAAAGCTTAGCACTGTTTAAGGGATTCCCCGTTTTTTCCTCGTGTCCCGCAAGCCATGTGTCTACTCACATTAATTCTTCTTTTGGGTTCGATTGAACCTACAATTTAAATATCACATGTTATACATAAAAGTAGTGTTGATATTTGAAAAACATTATGATACATACCTTTTCATATTACAAAGCAGCATAGGTGCGACGCCCAAGGGTATGGGAATATTCTAAATTAGTTCGATTCTTGGCATTTTGAATGTTTTGTGACTTCTTTTTTTCTTTCCTTTCGTTCTCACAAAATAATATCCATCTGTTGGGATCAACACCTTCCGGTAGGACTCCAGGATTGTCTTCGGTAGGCAAAAAACATCTCATATTACTTTTGTGTGTCCTAAACTTCTGTGCAAACCGTTTCTCCATCAGCGGGCGAGCCACCTCTGGTTCAAGATCTAACTCAAATCCTACCATTAAAGCATTCCAAACATCATCTTTGTAATTGTTTGGAAAAACTCTCCAATCTTCGTAACTAATCGGAATATAAGATCTAACAAGATCACCAACCCGAGTGCTCCATCTCCCACTCCATGGACCGACTACACTCCCATCCACTTGAGCGGTGACTTTCATTTTACCATCTTGGGTCATATATTGTAATTGTTTAGCCTTTTTATCCATTTATTCTTGCTTCTTTTTATTTTCTTGATTCGGAGTGGATGATATTTGTTGCGGTGTTGATGACGTTTGTTGTTTTGAACCACCACTTGCACTTGAAGCCATGATACCCAATACAGTGCTGCCAAAACAAAAAATAGATGCCAACAATAGAAATAACTGTTATAAAATAATATGCATTGAATTATCATATTAATACAACATTAGCATATTGATAGAGATATATATAGAAATCACAAGACGATATCATTAAAATCACAAGACGCTACTTTCAACGGTTAACATACCACCAATAAATTTATATATTAGCAACGGAGTAAAACAAAATGTAGTCATGTTGGCAGAACAAAACAGCTTTCAACGGTTACAATATCCAAAAGAAAATATTAAAACAACTAAATCGAGTCGTATTGCTTGAGCAAACTTTCCAAGTGCGGTTAGTCTTCAAGAATAGATTGGAAGATTGTTGGTGTCTCTAAGTCATCCACTTGACTCGTCAATCTCTTAGGTGACTGTATAACAACCCACCAATTGGGATTTTTAAGATATTTCGAATAGAATACTTGACTAGCCTCGGATGCGAGAATGGCAGGCTCATCATACTCATTATCAATGCTCTTAAACTTATCAAAATTTACCATCACTAAGTTGGAGTTCGGACAAAGCTTACAACCATTAGTCTTATCCTCCACTCTCACCCAATCACAATAAAATACCACTTCCTTAAACAAGGTATAGTCCAGCTCAATAATTTGTTTGATAACTCAATACCACATAGTCCAAGTATTTGTGATATTCTTATCACTTTTTTTAGCTCGAAATTGTGTCCATGCCTTCAAGCAAACGCCGCTATCCTGTGTGACAACAGTATCGTCGTGATACTTAGGAGAGAATACGAAACCATTTACACGATACTTTTTATATGTTTTAGCCTTGAATTGCGGTCCTTGAACTAACCGCCACAATGTTTCATTTGTCTTCGTCTCTCCTGATTTCAGCAACTGTTTAATGAAAACAAATCATAATTACTACAATGTTTCAATTCTCATCATACTTAATGGAAAGATTAATAAATATATTAGTATTTATATAAGCACCTTCTCGGATAACCAAGGGATAAAAGAAGTTTGTTTCTCCACTTCTGTCATTTCAATCCCCTTCCCTTTAGGACGAGACACGGATTTCAGTGATGCTTCATATTGACTGCAATATGTAGTTTGATATAAGTAATTATAACTCAAAATGATAATTAATTCTTAACTATAAACAAACAAAAGAACTCAAACCTATAATACTCTTGAAATCCATCAACATTTAGTCGAAATAATACCCATCGACGTATTTGTTAAAACTGTACGGGTCCCAATGTTATAGTCTTATCATCAAGCAAAGGCCCTTCATAAGAGAACTCTCCACCTTCCTCTAAAAAGGCCTCACTGGAGCGTTTATGATTTCCATCAGATGGATTTGGCATGTACTCCATGCAATATCTAACAGATTCAGCAACAACGTAGGATTCTGCAATTGAACCTTCAACATATCGCTTATTGCTGGGTATATCTTTAAAATCTTTCATCGTCCTATTTGTATTAGGTAATAAAAATTAATAGCAAGCATTATTAACTTAAATGGGCATATTTTACTATATTAAAAGGTAAAAAAAAATCACCTTTCGAACGGGTATATCCAATGAGCGTCGGTGGGTCCACAAACCAGGGCTTCATCTCCTAGATGCACAGTGAGGTGAATGCTAATATCAAAAAACGTAGGTGGAAAATATTTTTCCAACACGCACAATGCTTCAACAACCATGTATTTGGCGCTTTGGATATCTTGCCGAATTATGACCTTAGAGCACAACATGTTAAAGAACAAACTTATTTGTTGGATTGCTCTTCTTAAATCTCGATGTTTCGGAAAGGCATGTTGGAGCAACACAGGTAGCAGATGTTCAATTATGACATGATAATCATGCGACTTTAAGGAGTGCAAAGATGGGGGACTAAGACTTACTATATTGCTTAAGTTAGAGGAAAAACTGGTTGGAAGCTTTAAGTCCCTCAAAATTTGGCAGAATTGTTTTTTCTTCTTCTTTATCCAAGATAAATGGTGCTGTTGGTTTTATCATTTTTCCATTGCTTCCATCAACTTGAAGCCATTGACCGCTGTGTATGCCCATACCCTTCATATCCAATCGACCCTTTTCAGTATCCTTTGTTTTATTATCATCAAGAATTGTGTTTATCAAATGCTCTGCAACATTCTTTTCGATGTGCATCACATCAAGGACATGTCGAACTTGATGATATGGCCAATATTCCAAATCAAAGAAAATAGATTTTTTATACCAAGCTTCTTTAACTTCAACATTAGCACTCCCATTAACATTATTAGACTTTCTCTTCTTAGTGGAAACTTTTGAGACTTTTCCAGGTACATACTTTATATTTCTTAACTTCTCCACAAGTGTATCTCCGTTTAGTCGAATCGGGGGACATCCAACTTCTTGTGTCCTAAGTCCCAAACCTCTACCACTCCTAAAAGGATGATCACTTTTAAGAAACATACGATAGTTTGTGTAAACTATCTTCATGCTATGTTCTAGCCAAATGGATGGAGTGTCATCGCCACAAATAGGACATGCTTTGTAACCATGTGTTACACACCCAGATAAGTTTCCATATGTGGGAAAATCATGAATCCCCCACATCAACATAGCTCTCAACGTAAAAGGTTGCATTTTGTGCATGTCAATAGCTGGAACTCCTTTCCATAGTTGTTTCAACTCATCTACTAATGGTTGAAGAAAAACATCAATGTCTTGACCCGGTGCCTTTGGCCTAGGAATCAGCAAAGATAAAATTTGGAACTCACGCTTCAAGCATAAAGAAGGCACCACATTATAAGGCGCGATCATGACAGGCTAGCAACTATAACTACTAGACTGTATACCATGGGGATTAAACCCATCTGTTGCTATTACAAGCCAAACATTTCGCCCTTCCTCGGGGAAATCGGGCCATCTACTTTTTAGCATTCTCCATTGGGATGAATCACAAGTATGTCGCTGATAATCCCATGGACTTGTTGCCCGATGGTGCCATGTCATTTCATGCGCTATCCAAGGTATAGTGTACAATCTCACTAGCCTTGGAATTAAAGGGAAATGTCTCAACACTTTCATCGGTTCTTTGCATATCCTCTTCCCTTTCTTTGAGGTCACTGCATATCTCGGTTCTCCACACTGAGGACATTCCTCCAAATCTTCATTCTCTTTCCAATATAAAATACAGTTATTAACGCAAGCATGAATGTAATTTGCTTTCATACCTAGATCTTTCATCATTCTCTTCATGTGCGGATATTTTTATGGTAATGTGTTTCCTTTTGGAAGCCACCTCTTTAAAACCGACAAGAGAGAGGTCACACTATTTCCCGACCAACCAAACTGCTTTTTCAAATTATGCAATTCAACAATTGCAGAGAGAGTAGTCTCAGAACCCTCACATGAAGGGTACAATTTCTCCATCGCTAATTTATTATATTGATCATACTTCTCATTGTCGACATGCGATTTTTCAGAGAATCCTTCCTGATCGGGTTCTACACAATGTTGTTCATGCACTCCGTAACATGCGTCAACTAAGTTTCGCAACCTTTCATTCTCATTGTTATCAGCTTCATCATGTCCTTCACAATCAATAGTATCTACTACGGGACATGTTAGGTTCGATGATAGTGTTTCACCATGAAAAACACACTTAGTATATGTCCTGTCTATACCGTGCATTATCAAATGACCCTTGATATCTACCGCAGTAAAACGCTTCTTATTTAGGCACTTAACACATGGACAAGGAAAGGTCGAGAATTGATGGCCATTATTTGCAATTGCAAAATTAATAAAAGACGCAACTCCATTTGTGTACACCTCACTTATTCTATTCCTCTCATTCATCCACTCTTTGTTCAATGTTTGTGACATTCTGCACTACCAAAAAAATATGGTTTACACACAAGTTATATGATTATATAAAAAAAATAGAATTATTGATACACATAAGAAAAATCACAGTTATAACATGTAATTTTGTTAGAACAAACCTTAAAGTTCAGGGGATGGGTACAATTTCCTTAGTTATATAAAATTATGTGTTTTAATAGTATAAATCAGTGTGTAGATCAGTGTATACAATTATGTGTTTTAATAGTATAACAGGGTATTAAATACCACGTCTAGTAATGTTATAAATCAGTATATAAAAAACATTCAAAGCTTTGGATTTAATAGAAAATAATCAAAAACTTGAACCGAAAAATACAAAAAGTATGTACCCAACAACAATAGCAAAAATACATTTGTTACTTTCTTGCCAAAAATAATATCTGTCATATATTGGCGCATAGGCACTGCTAATGAAAACAACAAAGTAACAAATGCCTAATTGAAAGTTCAAAGAGTATCTTGTCCTAATCTTAATCACCAACATAACCACCAGAAAAAATACCACGATATATATATATATATATATATATATATATATATATATATATATATATATATATATATATATATATATATATATATATAGAGAGAGAGAGAGAGAGAGAGAGAGAGAGAGAGAAACGTACCTAGTTCTCCCAAATCACAAGGATGTCAGTGATTTGGTGAGCTTCGAAGAACCCTAGGTCGCGATTTGGGTCACGATATAAAGGTATGAAGATTTGAGTCGAGATTTGAAGCTTCGAAGATTTGAAGGTGCAAAATTTTGGAACCCTAGGTCGCGATTTGAAGAGCTTTGGGTTTGGGGAAGTTTTGGAGAGAGTCGTCCTTGGAGAAAACTATTAACCTGCTTTTTCAAATAAAAAAATACTTTTAAAATATTCAACTAATATTAGTAACACTTATTTAAGATTACTAACGGTATTATATTGTAAGAAATAGTAATGGTAAAGTATTGTTAGTAATACTAAAAATAGTGTGTTACTAAATGAGCATTTTGGTGTAGTGGATAGTAGACGTGCTTTGAGTGCTTAGGGTCTTCAAACCCTTTTGGTTGTTCCACGTAAACCTCCTCCTGTAGAATGCCATTTAGAAAGGTACTCTTGACATCCATCTGATATAGCTTGAAGCACAGATGACATGCGATGGTGAGTAGTAAGAAGACGGACTCAAGACTTGCAACAGGAGCAAATGTCTCCCCAAAGTCTACACCCTTTATCTGTGTGTAGACTTGAGCTACCAACCTAGCCTTGTTTATGATTTGGTACCATTTTCATCCATTTTATTCTTAAAAATCCACCTGGTACCTATCACATCAGTATCACGAAGTTGGGGACAAGTTCCCAGACATTTTTCTTTTTAAACTAAAACGGATCATTCTGCATGGAAGATATCCAGTGTTTATCTTTGAGTGCTTCTTTGTGATTCTTAGGCTCGACTGTGGACGTGTAGCAAAAATGACTAACAACGTTATCCAGCTGAGCACGAGTCTTGATCCCTAAGGTGGGATCGCCTACAATGGAGGTAGGGTCATGACTCTTGCGAACCCAAGCAGGTGTGTCCCCTAACATAGGAGTAGGGTCCATATGGTGTGGGTGAGGGACAAGTAAATCGCTGCCAGAAAAGTCTTCAGCCTCACACTAAAATCTAGGATCAATAAACTTCGAAGGTTTGTCATGTTGCACCATAACGTTTATTAATTCCATAACCTTAGAGCTCTTCAGGTTACAAACCCAGTACGCTCTATTATTTGATGAATATCCTAGCAATATTTCCTCGTCGCTCCAGGAGTTAAACTTTTCTAATTGCTCTCTATCCCGTAGGATGTAGCATTTACTCCCAAAGACACGAAATATGCAAGGTTGGGTTTCTTGCCAGTCCATAATTCATAAGGTGTCTTAAGTGTTTGTGGACGCAGGTAAACCCTATTCACTGTGTGGCACGCGGTAGACACCGCCTCTGCCTAAAATCTCCTGGAAACTTTACGACCTAGAAGCATAGATCTAGATATTTCCTGAATCGTTCTGTTCTTTCTCTCAACAATCCCATTTTTCTGAGGAGTCTTCACAGCAGAAAACTCATGTTTGATCCCAAGGCTATCACAGTAAAGATCTACCTTTGCTTACTTAAATTTAGTGCCGTTGTCACTACGTATCCTATTAATAGTGGCTCCGTGTTGATTTTGTAGGACACGACACTTGGTCATTAAAAATTCTACAGGATCATATTTCTCTCTCAAAAAACCTACGATCCAATATTTGGAGAAATCATCTACCATCACTAGTGTGTATCTCTTACCACCCAGACTCTCAGTACGAGTATGACCCATAAGATCTATGTGTATAAACTCAAGTACTCTGGAAGTGGTAATGGAATTTAACTTCTTGTAGGGGGCTACGGATTTGTTTTCCCAACTAATAGGGTCCACAAATCGTGGAAGTTGGCTTTCCAAGTGTTTGTAAGCCACGTACTAGGCCCTTCTTAGCTAATCGCATCAACTCTCTAACATTCACATGACCTAGACGTTGGTGCCACATACCCATATGAGTGATCGTGGCGCTGTCGCAGACAAGTGAGGATTTGGGCATAGTCCCATAGCAATTATCTTCTGTCCTCACCCCTTGTACTAAAAGTCCATATCGCATAAATTTATGGCAAAGTCCGCATCCCGTTCAAACTTTATGGCAAAGTCAGCGTCGCACAGCTGGATAATGCTGAGAAGGCTTGCTTTCAAACCTTTGACGTATAAAACATTCTCTAGCTTAGGAAATCCTGGTAACTCTACTTTACCTCGTCCTACGATGCTAGACTTGCTCCCATCTCCAAAGGTGACTCTACCTTCCTTATAATCCTCTAGGTAAGTAAAAAATGAGACATCACTTGTCATATGTCTGGAGCATCCACTATCAAAATACCATTGTGAGGTATTATGTGCTTTGAGAGCGACATGAACAACAAAGGCCTTTTCATCTTTCTTAAGTACCCAAGAAGTGGTAACCTTTTGTTTACCCTTGTTGTTGTTGGTTTTAGCCGGGATGAGATAAGCATTGACTGACGATAAAGAGATCCGTCGAAATTCCTCCATCAAACTCTATGATGTGGCAGCTAAAAACTCAAAACACTCTCTCAGACTGGAAAAATCACCAGTACGATGTGGTGGAGCAGTAGTACGTCGTGTCCGACCCAAACTATAGGAAAACTCCTTGAGGTGGCCTTTTATTTTGCAGTGCGTGCAAAAGAACACATTCTTAGGCGGTCCTTGGTTTGGTTTTCTTAGTCAAACTCTCCTTCATGGTTTTTGACAATGGCCATATAGAGTAGTAGTAAACTCAGGAATTAGTCCAGGTGCAATTTGGGACGTAGAGGCACCATCAAAACGTATTCCATGACTGTCACCAAAACCTAAAGAAGGACCAAGAAGCATATTTTCCATCTTTCCAGATTTGTCCTCGATTTGAACCTTGACTTCCCTTGCTCTCTCAAGATCATGAGTAAGCTGGGCTATAAGGGATTTAAGTTTCTTTCAAGTCTCCAGGGAGGAATGGAGCTCACTCCTCAGACTAGCCACTTATTTAGTCACGTCCCCTTTCTCTCTCTCAAAATAAATCTCTCTCCAAATAGTCTCTCTCTCTCTCTCTCTCTAAACAAACATTCTTTCTATACATAGGCAGACTCTCTTTCTCTCAAGGTAGTGCAGGTGGAGGACTCTTTCTCTCTCGCTTCTTCTAAATCTTCCTCTAAGGCGGTGATCCTAAGAACTAACGCTTTGTTACGGTTTTTGATTTTAAATGACTCATTATATAACTCAGCGTAGGCGCATTGAAGATTACTCTCGCTCTTACTTGCATCATCCCCCCCACTCATATCTCTCTCACTGTCGAGGTGTCCCTGTGAATTAGCATCCTCATCGTCATGAGGAGCACTACAGGTATTCACATGACTAGCCACGAATGTGGTGAAGTTACACTCATGCGGTGACTCATCTCAAGAGTCCACCAACTCGACCTCATTGTCGTCACTAAGGGTAGGATTAAGGAAAGACTTTCAATTTTCTTTTGCCAGTCTATTCAGCCTAGTAGCACACCCAAAAATCTCTATGACCCTTACCATCGCACTCATAACATCTCTCATTGTCTTTCTTAGGAGGGTTTTTGAAATCTTTTTCATTTTTCTTTTCAAATTTATTTTCTCAAAATTCCTTTTATCTTTGAAATTTCCATTTTTCTTGAATTTGATAATTTTCTTGAAATGTTTAGGAAATAGAGACAAATCATCTAAATCAAAGCCACACTCGGAAGCAGACGTTTCTATCTCCCTTTTTCTAGATGACTCAACTCTCTTTCTTACCGACCCCTCACTCTTTCTCTCCTGGGCATTAAGTGCAATTCCCTTATCTTTAGGCTTGACCGATTTAAGAAACATATCAATTTCATACGTTTGTAAGTCTCCTACAAGTTACTCCAATTAAAGATTGTTTAAATTACCCGTAGAATTTAGCACAGTGACTTTAGGGATAAAATGCTTAGGCAGTGATCTTAGAATCTTTTTAACACTCTAGCATTGGGAATGTGTTCATCAAGATTAAAGCTAGTGTTTACAATATCAGACAACCTAGCATAAAATTCATCAAAACATTTAGTCTCAAGCATGGTGATGGTTTCAAATTGAGTTGTTAAATTTTGCAGTTTAAACTCTTCCACAACATTGGTTCCTTCATGGGTAAGTTGTAAAACATCTCATGCCTCTTTTGACGTGGTGCACGTCATTATTCGTCGAAACTCGTCAGGTGTGACGGATTCGAAAAAAGCATAGAATTAAAAGATGGCCATTTAAATTCTTCTTCAGTCCATGCAGTCACATATTTTAAATTAGTCACGTTATCAACAGTGACGGAGGGAGATGTCCACCCACTTTCAACCAAAATCCAATCTCTTTCATCAATGGTCTTTAAAGAAGATTTCATGTGGGCTTTCCAATAAGCATAATTTGTCCCGTCAAAAACTAGCATTTTATTATATAATTTCTCTATATTGAACACACCCTTTTTCAAAAATCAATTTTTCAGAAAATTGATATCTTCGAAAAAATTTGCAGAAAATTACACTGTATAATTGTGTAATTGGCTCTGATACCAATTTGAAGAGTGCCCTTGCGTTCAAATTAAGAAATTATTTAATTAAATATAAAATTTCAATTAAATCCTAAAACATGCATCTACGTGTGGTTGAAATCAATATGATTATGTAAAAACAGTCAATCACAAACAAAACACACAAATGAGGAAAAATCCCCCAAAGGGGCAAAACCTTTTTATTTTCACTATAATTTGTAAGAAACGGTTACACGAATTACAATAAAAATAAGAGTGACATACGAAATACCCTCAGATGTCAGTTCCGATATCGCCGGTTGGAATTTCCTGCAAGAACTCCATGTGGGCAGCAATGAAGAAGAGACGGCTTCTCCACAAATTACTCCTGATGAGTAAAAACAATCCTCTTGAAGGTTTAACATATCACATATATAGATGGGAGTGTTTATATGAATAAAGAAGGCGTTAAACCTAAAAAGTTGAAGTCTGTTTTCTAGGATGTTAATCACATAAATCGTGTGTGAAAAAGACTTGGAAAATGTGTAGAGAGTGACCAGATATTTATACGAAAATCGAGGCAGCGGCGACGTTCGAACGAGATCAGCATGTCACTTGAACGAAGAACAACTGTTGCTCGAACAAGATCGCGCGACATGCCTATCTCGCACGAACAACATTGGTATGTCATTTGAATGAGCTCGTCGATCAAGGCACTCTGCTTCTACACCTAAAAGGTTTTTTGCTTTTGATTAGAACAAATCAGACTTCGAAAAAAATTATGAAAAATTCCCAAATATTTATGCAAATATAAACAACACCAAGAAATTATTTTACCAATAATGCATAGTGGAGTAGTGGGAATAGTTGAGTATCACGTTGCATGTAGCATGATGCACGTGTGAAGATGGTGGATGCATGGATTCGGATCAAGGTCGTCGTGGATGATCGTGTTGACGTGTCGAATGTAGCGGTATTAGACATACAAACTGTGATCTAGGGAAAATAGAAAACTCCTAGATTCTACCCCGAACATTTATAAAATCATGTCCTTACAGGTCCAATTCGTTTCAATTTGGATTATTTCCGCCATATTCATTTGTATCTCAATTTCAGGCCATATAATTTCGTTTCTTCATATGCTCAGGTTTGGGTCTATTTTTTGGATCACCCGGACGAGTTTTAGCATCCTAGACTTTTATTTGAAATTGCTCGTTACATTGGGTTTCCTATTCGAGTTGATCATGCCACTTTGGATAAAAATATATGGTTTATACACTAGAATATTAGTGGAGGTTGCTTTTTCATTTTCACTCCTCAAGGTGATTATGGTGGAGTTTGAGGAGAAAAAAAATTCCAATTAATATATTTTTTGAACACAATCCAGAATAAAGTGATTTTTGTGGGTCTATTGGACATTCAATTTCTACTTGTTTTAAGTTAAAAAACAAATGCATTTTAATTATCCATAAGTTTTATCAATTACAACCCGTGCTAAAAAAAATTAGAATCAGGTGAGTTTAATCTCAAACATGCTCTAAATAAAACCCGTTTCTTGGCCAAACGTGGAATAATGTCTAAAGATTTGGAGTTTGTTAAAAAAACAAAACTTTCAACCGAAGCAGTTGGAATAGATCAAACCAATACTAAAATTTCGTACAAAAGAAACCCATAAGAGGAGGGTTTTGAAAAAGTGATATCCAAGACCATTCAAGCAGGTATCGAGGAAAATTCAAAATCATCACAGGAGTCAACAGTGGCATTTACTGAATTTATAGGGAAAGAAGTTCAAACCATACTCCAAATAATTCGGGTAGAAGTTATACAGACTCAAGGTATTACTACCTATAGTTAGCTGAAATCTATGAGAATTTTCATTATGAGAAAGAGGTAGAAAAATGATGTCTAAGTATCCAATAAAATCGGCTGAAATCAACTGTGAGAAGGAGACCGTTGAGAAGAATCTAAAATTAACGGCTGTGAAGAATATGAAAAAAGTGCGGAAAAAGATCATCCAGAAAATCAGAATGAATTTTTAAAGGAAATAGTGAGTTAGGAGATTGATTTGTAGGAAGACATGCCTCCTCTTGATGATGTTCCGAATTTGAATGAAAAATTGTCAGCTGATTTAAAGGATTCCTGGCGGGTATTAGAGGATATTGGTGATTTTTAAAATAAGTGAGTACAAGTTTTTTGGGTTTAAGAGCTTTAAGAGCTTGTCCCACATTGGAAGTGTGAGGAAGAGGTGGGAAGCTAACCCAAATATAAAAAGGGATAGTGTCCCACATTGGAAAATGTACAAAGATAAGTGTCACCACTAAGCTATAAAAGGAGTGGGCAACTTTTGAGTCCCACATTGGAAAAATATTAAGAATTAGTACACTTAATAAGTACAAATGGAAGATGAAGAGTTAATTCATCTAGCATTTAAGAGGCTATTCAAGAGACCTCAAAACGGTGCGAAGCACCGTACGCACACGCGCGCGGGCGTGCGCTTGCGAGGCAGTGGGCTGTAGAGGCGCTAGTGGCGCACTTTGCACTTTGCACGCCGCGTGTACGCAGTGGTAGCGGGTTGCCGGGATTCGTTCGGCTCGGGCGCGGTCACTTTTTGGTTGATCCGTGAAAATCCGATTCGGTATTAATTATACCTGTTCGGAAATGACTTAAGACTGTTGGTAATTAACAGTCATACCATTTCGGAATTGATTAAGACTGTTAATCCAATAGTCATGACTCTTAAAGACAAAGCCTTTCATTATCTATAAATAAAGGCTGCCTAAAACGAATTTGCACATATAACAGATATTACCCAATTCCGAAATTACCAACCCTTGCTATTACTCTCTTATAATTTTCAGGAGATATAAATTATCTTATTCTGTTTTGTGCACATAAACAGAATAAGAACTTGATTGACTGTTCTTCGCTGCTGCATCCAAAGGCTGTCTTCAAATATACAAGTTACAGGCAGTGCAAGTTGCTTCATTGTATCTTGAGTACGGATTTGCGGATTCCCGTTTGTATACCGAAATTATTCGTGTGGGGAAAATACTATATTTAGGAAAGTGACATCACGCCTTGAAGCTTTCTAGTATCTATTCCAAAGTGACATTGCTGTATTGAAGTTGACATTATTGTGATATATAAAGAGTTCCATTTCTGTATTTGCATTCATATTATCCAACAATCTAAATACAGTATTTTCTGAAATGGCCGACTCTTCCAAATCACTTCGACAAATAACAGAAGGCTTTATCAAATTGGACCGTTTTGATGGTGGTAATTTTCTGCGTTGGCTGAAAAAGGTTCATTTTCTTCTTACAACATTGAAGATTGTATATGTCTTGTCACAACCGAAACCAAATGAAGATGAAGATAAAACCGTGGAACAGACTAGGCAATGCACAAAATGGGAGACCGATGATTACTTGTGTCGTGGTCACATTCTCAATGCACTTGCTGATAATTTGTTCGACTTGTACCAAAATGTTGGGACTACAAAAACTTTGTGGGAAACATTGGAGACCAAATATCTTACGAAAGACGCTACAAGTAAGAAGTTCCTTATCGATCAGTTTTTAAGCTTTAAAATGCATGATAATAGGCCTGTGCTAGAACAATTTCATGACATCCAACGCATCATAAATCATTGCAAACTGAAAAAATTAAATATGGATGATAATGTAATTGTTGCTGCCATAATTGAAAAACGTCCTCCTTCGTGGAAAGATTACAAGAAAGAACTCAAACACAAAAAGGAGGATCTTTCACTTGAAGAATTAGAGACTCATTTAAGAATTGAACAAGAGTCTCGAATTCTAGATGGTAAAGAGGAACAAGAAAATTCTGTTTCTAAGGTCCATGTGGTGGAGGAAGGAAAGGAGCAAAAATATGGCAATCATGGAAAAAATAACAAGCGGAAGAATTTTTCAAATAATTCTAAAGCAAACAAAAAGAAGAAAGGAAAATTTTTTCATTGCAACAAACCAGGTCACTTCAAGAAGGATTGTCTTGAGTTCAAGAAACTAAAGGAAAAAGGAGGGACATCAGACACAAAGCAAAAATTTGCTGCTATGATATCCGAGGCTAATATGCTTAGAGAAGACAACTCTTGGTGGGTTGATTCTGGTGCCACAAGGCATGTTTGTAAGGACAAGAACTTGTTCTCTCCCTATGAAACATTGGAAGGAGATGTTCTCTACATGGGAAATTCATCCACTGCTGCGGTTAAAGGCAAAGGGACAGTGGATCTCGAATTCACTTCCGCGAAAATACTTAGCCTCACCAATGTTTTTCATGTTCCTGATATTAGGAAAAATTTAGTTTCTGGAAGTCTTCTAAACAAATTTGGCTTTAAGCTTGTATTTGAGTCAGACAAATTTATTCTGACTAAGAATGGTACCTTTGTAGGGAAAGGATATTTGTATGAGGGCATGTTTAAGCTCAATATCAATGAAAAAGATTATTCTGCTTATATCGTTGATTGTCTTTCATTATGGCATAGTCGTTTAGGACATGTTAATACAAAGAAAATGCATTTCATGAATGAAAAGTGTAAAATATGCAAGCAAACAAAAATAGCAAGATTGCCTTTTCCAAAAATAGAAAAAACTACATTTTTGTTGCAATTAGTACATAGTGATGTTTGTGATTTGCATGGTACACCTACTAGAGGTGGTAGTAAATATTTTGCTATATTTATTGATGACTTTTTAAAATATTGTTATGTATATCTTTTAAACTCTAAGGATGATGTGCTTAATAGATTTAAGACATATAAAAATGAAGTTGAAAATCAATGTGATACTAAAATAAAATGTCTTAGATCTGATAGAGGTGGTGAATATCACTTTCCTCAATTTTGTGAAGATGTGGGAATTATACATGAAGTTACTGCACCTTATACACCACAACAAAATGGAGTAGCAGAAAGAAAAAATAGAACACTAATTGAAATGGTTAACGCTATGCTTTCTTATTCTGGTTTAAGTAAAGGGTTTTGGGGAGAATCACTTTTAACTGCATGTCATATTTTGAATAGAATACCTGTTAAAGATAATAAGAAAAATCCTTACGAATTATGGAAGAATAGAAAACCTAATTTAGGTTATCTTAAAGTTTGGGGTTGTAGAGCTATTGTAAGACTACCTGAAACTAAGAGAAAGAAATTAGTAAGCAAAGGTGTTGAGTGTATTTTCATAGGTTATGCACAACATAGTAAAGCCTATAGATTTTTGGTTAGTGAACCTAATAATTCTGTTGAGGTAAATACAATAATTGAATCGAGAGATGCAATTTTTTATGAACAAAGGTTTTCTTCTATTCCTATAATTAATAATGAAAAAGAAGTAAGCACTCCTTCACAGTTACCTGAAACTCCACCAGTAGAACAAGAAGAGATTAGAAAAAGTAAAAGACCTAGGAAAGAAAAAAGCTTTGGTCCCGACTTTGTAGTCTATCTTGTTGAAGGAACTAGAGACACATCTTGTAATCAATATGCTTTGACTCTTAGCGTTGAAACTGACCCACAAACTTATAGTGAGGCGATTAAGTCTGTAGATTTAGCATTTTGGAAAGAAGCTATAAATTATGAAAAGGGTTCAATCTTGGGAAATAAAACTTGGAAATTAGTAGACTTACCTGCAGGATCTAAACCCATTAAGTGTAGATGGATTTTTAAAAAGAAAATGAAAATAGATGGGACAGTTGATAAATTCAAGGCTAGATTGGTTGCTAAAGGTTTTACACAAAAAGAAGGAATTGATTATTTTGATACCTATGCACCTGTTGCTAGAACCTACACTATTAGAATTTTAATTGCATTAGCATCTATATACAATTTTGAGATTCATCAAATGGATGTGAAAACTGCCTTTTTAAATGATGACTTAGAAGAAGAAATTTACATGGAACAACCTGAAGGGTTTGTTATGCCTGGACAAGAAAATAAAGTATGTAAACTTATTAAGTCCTTATATGGCCTAAAACAAGCACCTAAACAATGGCATGAAAATTTTGATAAAGTCATTATTTCTTATGGTTTTAAAATTCATGAATCTGATAAGTGTGTTTATAGTAAATTTGCTAATGGTAAAGGTGTGATAATTTGTTTATATGTAGATGACATGTTAATTCTTGGTACTGATTTAGAAAGCATTAATAATACAAAGAGTTTTCTGTCTTCTAAATTTGATATGAAAGATATGGGTGTAGCTGATGTTATATTAGGAATGAGAATAATAAGGAAAGATAAAAATATAATTCTCACTCAATCTCATTATGTTGAGAAAATTTTAAAGAAATCTAATCAGTCTGATTGCACACCTGTTAGTACACCTTTTGAACCACAGCTAAAGATGATTCCTAATAATGGTAGATCTATTTCACCATTGGAATATGCATGAGTAATTGGTAGTTTAATGTATGCCATGGCATGTACTCGACCTGATATTGCTTATGATGTTGGTAAATTAAGTAGATATACTAGTAATCCAAGTTTATTGCATTGGCATGCTGTCAATAGAATATTAAAATATTTGAAAGGAACTATGGACTATGGTATATACTATAGTGGATATCCTTCAGTATTAGAAGGGTTTTCTGATGACAGTTGGATAACTAAGCGGGAGGATCATTCCTCAACAAGTGGATGGATTTTCACTCTTGGTGGAGGAGCTGTTTCTTGGGGATGAAAGAAACAAACTTGTATAGCTGATTCTACTATGGCAACTGAGTTTGTAGCATTATCTGCAACTAGTAAAGAGGCAGAATGGTTAAGGAATTTATTAATTGAAATTCCAGTTTGGCAAAAACCAATGCCTCCAATATCTATACATTGTGATAGTGAGTCTACACATTACAGAGCTTATAGTAAAGTGTACAATGGAAAATCTAGACATATTGGCCTGAGACATAGTTATGTCAGACAAATGATTACAGATAGTGTAATCACAGTGGATTATGTAAAATCAAGTCAAAATTTAACTGATCCTTTTACAAAAGGTCTTGCAAGAGGACTGGTGTCTAAGACATCAATAGGGATGGGACTAAAGCCCATTAATAATAATCACTCTTGATGGAAACTCAACTTGAAACTTGATATATTCAAGTATCAAGTTCAATGATTAAAGTACATCATACGACATGATTGTAAGCACTATGAAATTTAACATCCCAAGGATAAGTGCTTAGAACATGTAATGAATAATGAAAGAGGATGGGTTTAACCTTAATAGATTTATGGTGTTTTAAGTTACATGGACACCTATGATAATCTACCTATATGAGTGTGGAAGTGGTGCCGCTTCCTATGAGAATTGGGCTTCACTCTAAAGCACTCATGAAATCAAGGTACAGACACAAGGTTTAATACATGTGTCGGCTTATATGGATAATCAGTGACTAAAAGATTTGTGTGTGAAGACAAATCTGGCTAATCAATATAGATTGATAGTTCAAAGACAAGTCTACTATACTTTAATGGTTAACCTTAAAGAACCTTCACAGTGTATTGGTTCAAGTCGTGAGACACCAATGCTTATACACAGTCTTACAAACAATCAAAGATTTACAAAACTTATTTTGAAAATGGTGGAGGAATGTTGGTGATTTTTAAAATAAGTGAGTAAGAGTTTTTTGGGTGTAAGAGCTTTAAGAGCTTGTCCTATATTGGAAGTGTGAGGAAGAGGTGGGAAGCTAACCCAAATATAAAAAGGGATAGTGTCCCACATTGGAAAATGTACAAAGCTAAGTGTCACCACTAAGCTATAAAAGGAGTGGGCAACCTTTGAGTCCCACATTGGAAAAATATTAAGAATTTGTACAAGTAATAAGTACAAATGGAAGATGAAGAGTTAATTCATCTAGCATTTAAGAGGCTATTCAAGAGACCTCAATACGGTGCGAAGCACCGTACGCACACGCGCGCGGGCGTGCGCTTGCGAGGTAGTGGGCTGTAGAGGCGCTAGTGGCGCACTTTGCACTTTGCACGCCGCGTGTCCGCAGTGGTAGCGGGTTACCGGGATTCGTCCAGGTCGGATCGCGGTAGCTCGGGCGCGGTCACTTTTTGGTTGACCCGTACAAAACCGATTCGGTATTAATTGTACCTGTTCAAAAATGACTTAAGATTGTTGGTAATTAACAGTCATACCATTTCGGAATTGATTAAGACTGTTAATCCAACAGTCATGACTCTTGAAGACAAAGCCTTTCATTATCTATAAATAAAGGCTGCCTAAAACGAATTTGCACATATAACAGATATTACCCAGTTCCGAAATTTCCAACCCTTACTATTACTCTCTTATAATTTTCAGGAGATATAAATTATCTTATTCTGTTTTGTGCACATAAACAGAATAAGAACTTGATTGACTGTTCTTCGCTGCTGCATCCAAAGGCTGTCTTTAAATATACAAGTTGCAGGCAGTGCAAGTTGCTTCATTGTATCTTGAGTACGGATTTACGGATTCCCGTTTGTATACCGAAATTATTCGTGTGGGGCAAATACTGTATTTAGGAAAGTGACATCACGCCTTGAAGCTTTCTAGTTTCTATTCCGAAGTAACATTGTTGTATTGAAGTTGACATTATTGTGATATATAAAGAGTTCCATTTCTGTATTTGCATTCATATTATCCAACAGAGGACGATATCACCCCTGGATTTAATTTGTATGTTGAGATCCCAATATATGATTTAGGAACAAGTTCGAACTGAGCTCTAGTTCCTGCTTTTATTGAAGACTAAATTGGGAAAAATTGTGGTAATAATCAATATCAAATGTTCAACTCCGAAGTTAGCAATTCGTGATTCAAGAATTCTGGAGGAAGATGGGGTGATTGGCATTGAACAAAAGGGAGGATAAAAAAATTGTTACCGTTTTTTACTTTATCTAACGAGGAGAAATCGGCTATAAAGTACAATTTAAGGCATTCTACTTGCTCAAGGTCTTAAAAAATTTCTTAATTTCCTTTCTTTATTGCTTGTAAGAGCCACGTGAGAGGATTTTTCTCCTAATTTAATAAATATTTATTTTCTTAAAACAAATCCACCCAATCAATATTAAAAGCTAAACCTTAAGAAATAAAAAAATAATGCTGTCGAGAGAAGGATAGCTATAGAGAGAGAGAGAGAGAGAGAGAGAAAGAGAGAGGTCATGAAATAAAAAAAAGATTGGGGTTTTTTACGTGTAGAGGATATGGTGACGATCCTTGGTCATGATCCCAGGATGTGTGACCATTTATTTTTTTAAACGTCACGAACCTGCTCATAGTATAATATCATGAGCAGGGTGGTGATATGTAAAAAAATAAATGTTTGTCATGGTGCCGCGGGCCAGGACCGTAACTAGCTCCCGTTATAATTTCAAAAGGGTCATGGCCTATGATTGTGGTCCCTTTCAATTGAAAACCTAATATTTATCATGCACATACTCATGGTCCAGGGTCGTGAACCACTTTGGTCGGTGTTTTGGTGTCCATTTGGTCGCAGGTGTGGTCAAGGATCAAGGTCGTGACCATTGTGGAAACGATCTATGGGTGTGACCACATCCATTTAACATCACTATTTTTCTTTATCATTGCATTTGTCATGTGCTTGTAGTTTCGGTCATGGTCCGGGGTCGTGACCCACTTGCCATGACTATTCTAACAGACTGCATGTTTATTAATGCCTTAATTTTTGTCAGGGTTGGACTCTATACCCATTTGACTGATGAGGAAACCAAAAAAATTCAGCGTTATAATTACGAAGACACGTTTAATAAGCTTTAACTTCATCTAGTACTTTTCTAGCTCATTAAATGTCTTATCGAGGTTGTGGACATGATCGTCTTCCTTCTTACATTTTATCAATATGTCATCCATATAAACTTCCATATTATTCCCAATATTCTCTTCAAAAACCTTATTGACAAGCCTCTAGTACATTGCTCTACTAGCTTTAGCTTGAAGGTCATAATGTTGTAGTAAAATGTTCCTCGACTGAAGATGAACGAGTTTTTTTCCTAATATTGTGACTTCATTTTTATCCAATTATACTCCGACTAAGCGCCCATTAAGTTAAGCAGTTCATGCCCAGCCCTGGCATCCATGAACTAGTTGATTCGGAGTAGTGGGTAATGATCTTCCGGGAAGGCCCTATTAAGGTAGGTAAAATCAACATACATGCACCATTAATCATTCTTCTTTAGGAACATTCCAATATTTGAGAGACATCTTGAGTACTTCCCATCCTCAATGAAATTGTCCATGTTTAATTTATTAATGTTTGATAACCATATTTTTTTTCCTCATAGAATACTTAACATTTTGTATGATGGACTTTGTATCTTTCTCAATATGAGCTCATGACAGAGGATATATAAATAATTTTTTGGCATTTCCTTAGGTCTCCATACGAATAAGCTCTTCCTCTACCTCAAGAAAAATTCAAGTTCCTTCTTCAATGATAGATCCAGAGGCGGACCGATATAGGTTATATGTCATCCAGAATCATTGGCTCTATGTGTTTGGACGCATCCCATGTGACCAACTTATCTTTATCTCAAGGATTTAATGTATCGATATTTTAAGTTTATGTAAATTTCACATGTTCATCTTACTTAACTGATGTGCAGTAGCATTCTATTGAAACCACTTGACTTCCCTTTACCTCATATACTCCATAGTGAGTAGAAAACTTCATGACCTGGTACACCATGTAGGACACCTCTTCAAGATTATTCAAACCGAACTTGTTGAAGATGATTTTGTAGACAGATGCTATATTCTTTTCCATGATGAAGAAACAAACCATATTAGTTTTGGGCTTTTATTCATAAAACCATGTATGACAGTTGCTTTTAAGTAAAGCCGAGTCATTTCATTTTGAAAGAAGAAGCATGGTTAAGAGAATGAATTACATCAAGTTTAAATATATTGTAGACATATCAGTCAATAAAGCTCCATAAGAACTCTAGTGAGTCGGCTCTGGGTTTATAGCAGAATTCTAGTTCGAGCACTATTGAAACCTTGACAACCTATATGGGGACTTGACGTCCTATCAAATCAGTTGCGATGAAATCCTAGTAGTTTATCTCAAATAGTAGGAAACCTATGTGACGATTAATGAACTTGTGCAATAGTTTAACAAAGGATTGTGATCGGTACATCCCAAAAATTAATTAAACGCAACCACCCATAAGATTTGATTCTAGTGGATGTATAGATTAAATACGGAAAATCTCACACTATTCTCTTCTTAGTCATGATAATTATGAGATTATAATGATTATTTAGTTATTTCTTTAATTACTATGATTGTGATTCAATATTATATTGAATCGAATGATCTTCGCATATTGGGTGACATTTATATGAGTAGGTCTAAGATCATAATTTGAAATCCTCATCCCGAGGATATCGTGGATTGTGATATCCCATTAATATATTTATATGTTTTTTTACTCAACTCAACTCAACAAAGCCTTTTTCCAATTATTTGGGGTTGGCTACATGAATCCTATTTTTCCATTCCATTCTGTCCAGTGCAATATCTTCGGTTAAACCACATGACATTATGTCCTTTTTTATAATATCCCACCAAGTCAATTTAGGCCTACATCTACCCCTTGTGTTACCATCAATACTAACTAAATCACTCTTCCTTACAGGAGCATCCATTGGTCTACGTTTGACGTGTCCAAACCATCTAAGTCGATTTTCTCTCAATTTATCTTCTATAGGAGCTACTTTTACCGTTTCACGAATTTGTTTATTTTTAATTTTATCCTTTCGAGTTTTACCACAAATCCATCTTAGCATTCGCATCTCCGCCACACTCATTTTCTGCATATTTTGTTTCTTGGTTGCCCAACACTCTGTCCCATATAACATGGCTGGTATAATGACCGTCCTATAATATTTACCTTTTAACTTCAAAGGTATATGCCTATCACATAAAACGCCGGTAGCACTTCTCCACTTAACTCAGCCTGCTCTAATTCTATGAGTAACATCATCACTAATATCTCCATCTTTTTGGATAATCGATCCTAAATAATGAAAATGCTCATTTTTAGGTATCTCTTGACCCTCCAATTTCACCACATCTCCATTTGTCCTCCTATTACTACTAAAATTGCACTCCATATATTCTGTTTTAGTTCTGCTTATTTTAAATCCTCTTGTTTCTAAAATTTATCTCCATAATTCCAACCTATCATTAATCCTTGTCTTAGTCTCATCCACTAAAATAATATCATCTGCAAATAGCATACACCATGGCACCTCATCTTATATTTGTCCAGTCAAATCATCCATAACAAGCGCAAAGAGATAAGGACTTAATGCTGAACCTTAGTGTAGACCTACTGTAATTAAAAATTCACTACTTTCTCCGGCTGATGTTCTTACTCTAGTCATCGCACCATTATACATATCCTTGATCACATCAATATATCTGCGAGTCACTCCTCTTTTATGTAGAACCCACCATATTATATCTTTGGGTATCCTATCATATGCTTTCTCCAAATCTATAAAAATTATATGAAGATCCTTCTTTTTCTCCCTATACCTCTCCATTAATCTCCTCAATAAATAGATTGATTCCATTATTGACCTCCCAGGCATAAATCCAAATTGATTCTCAGATACTGTTGTCTTTAATCTCAATCTATATGCAATCACTCTCTCCCAAAGTTTCATTGTATGACTCATTAATTTAATACCACCATAATTTGAACAACTTTGTATGTCCCCTTTATTTTTATAAATAGGTACTAAAACACTTTTTCTCCATTCATCGGGCATCTTATTAGTCATTAAATTCTATTGAATAATTTTGTAAGCCATGATACTCCATCCTCACCTAAGCACTTCCAAACCTCAATAGGGATACCATCTGGTCCTAAAGCCTTCCATGTTTTCATCTTTTTAAGAGAAATCCTGACCTCTGTTGTCCTAATTCTGCAGAAAAATATATTTTCTCGAGTCTCCCTAAGTTCCTCTATATTAAATCTACTCCCATTATCTCCATTTAATAACCTCTCAAAGTAGTTTTTCCATCTTTCCATAATTTCATCATCTTTGACTAGGACTCTCGAATCATCACTTTTGATATACTTAACGTTATTAAAATCTTTCGTTTTCTTGTCCCTAAGTTTAGCAACCTTATAAATACTTTTTTCCCTTCTTGTGTACCTAATTTTGTATAAAGATCATCATACTCTTTTAACTTAGCATCTCTTACCACATTCTTAACTTCCTTTTTAGCCCATTTGTATTTTTTAAAATTTTCTTCATTTATATTTGTTTGCTATGTTTTAAAGCACTCCCTTTTAATTTTTACTATATTTTGTACTTCTTCATTCCACCACCAAGTTTCATTAGACTGTGGCCCCTTGCCTTTTGATTCTCCAAGAATTTCTTTTGATATTCTCATAATGCATGTGTCCATCTTATTCCACATTATGTTAGTCTTTTCTTCAGTATTCCATGTTGCTTCATTTAATAATTTATCTTTAAATAGTTCTAATTTCTCTCCTTTTAAGTTCCACCACCTAGTTCGTGGGTTAATCTTCACTTTTCGCACTCGTGATTGATTTTTAATATTTATATCCAACACCATTATCCTATGTTGTGAGGTTAAGCTCTCTCCCGGAATAGCCTTACAATCTTTACACATTAATCGATCTCCTTTTCTAGTAATAAAAAAATCTATTTGGCTCTTGTGCGTTCCACTTTTATAAGTTATTAAGTGTTCAAGCCTCTTTTTAAAACATGTATTTACTAGTACAAAATCATAAGCCATTGCAAAATCTAAGATAGAATCTCCCCCATCGTTCCTATCTCCAAAACCATATCCTCCATGCACTATCTCATATCCTACACGATCTTCTCCTACATGGCCATTAAAATCTCCCCCTATATATATTTTCTCACCTACGGGTATTTCTTGAATTAGTTCATCCATTTGTTCCCAAAATTGTACTTTAGTGTGCTCATCTAATCCTACTTGAGGTGCATAAGCACTAACACTATTAATTATGTTTTCACCTAATACCAATTTTACAAGTATAAGTCTATCACCTTTCCTAATAACGGTTACGATATCGTCCTTAAAGTTCTTATCTACTATTATTCCAACTCCGTTCTTATTTTTATGTTTTCCTATATAATAAAATTTAAATCCTGTATTTTCTATTTCTTCAGCTTTCTCATCGACCCATTTAGTTTCTTGTAACCAATTTATGTTAACTTTTCTTCTTATCATTGTATCTACCAACTCCATCCCTTTTCCTGTCATAGTCCCTATGTTCCAAGTCGCTAACCTAAGTCTAGTATCCTGGACTAGCTTCTTTACACGCACACGTCCATCTTGTTGCAGGAACCCTTGCGTATTTATCGTCGCATCCAGGCACTGATGCGATGCCCCTTGCCTATTTTTCGATACACTCGGTGGCAGGCGCAACGCCCCTTGCCTATTTTTTGAGACACCCGGTGGCAGGCACAACGCATCGCTTAAGGGGAATGCCCTAGCATTAGCACGTATATTTATAGGATTCATGTTCATAAGGATCTAAAAAAGTTTTACGCTGGCTATCAGCTACCTAACGCAACCCTCCTCCTTTATCCGGGCTTGGGACCGACAGTGTAAAATCAATTAACAATGAATTGATTTAACCAAGCAAGCATCAATCATATAATATGGGAAATTATATTTGTGGGTACCTAATTTAACTATTCTAACCTAGATGAGTAGCCCGATTAAGCCCGATCGAAGATAAAGGTAAGTCCATCCCAAAGTCTAAAGGTCTCGTGCATAACTGATTCAGTTATAACTCATTCAACCCCTAAAATCTCTCAAGAGATATTCTAGGGATTATGGGCTAACGTGGAGGAGTCCAACACCCCCACTCTCCGAAAGATTACATGTATATAATAAACCCTCAGCCCGAGGCAAAGGGATGCAATTATAAACACTCCCTTGGAGTAAAGAGAAATAAGAAACAGAGAGCACCACCGTGGACATAGGCCATTTTATTGAACCACGTATATCTTGTGTCGTGTATGATTACAGTGATTTTGTGTTCTTTATTTATTCTGGTGATTGCATTTGCTTATTATTTTGCATTGAGATTTATTGTCACCATAATTGGCACTGTCTGTGTGAAGCGATTGTTCTTCTTTTAAGAAAACCTTCACCAACAAGAACCCATAATGTCTGGTCACAGCAGTAACACCCCTCAAGCAGGGGATATTCAAGAGTAACCCATTCCTCGAAGGGTTAGTTTTGAAGTTCGATGCTCAAACCCAAGGCCTCACCCATAACGGCAGGTCTCAGAAGAAAGCCATGGACCAGCTAGGTCGATATAAGTTTCCAGGTTGATCGACACCTACGAGCCCAGTCTCCAAGAGCAAGATGAAGATACTTGCAAGCAGGAAGCTGAGAACGCTCGCCTTAAGAGAAGATGGAGAGATAACTCCATCGTAGCACAAGGCAACATCACTATAGCACTCTTAGCCCTCAGACGAGAAAATCTCGCAGACGAGGAAGGAGCTCGAGATATGGACCTCAAAAAATCAAGGGGCACAGGTCAGAAGATGACTTATCGAAGCAATAACAATCAGTTCGCATAGGAGTCCAGGCTGAGGAAACGGTGACATATGAAATTTGGTCCAGAGAGAAATGGACCAACACCCAACACATAGGGGTGCTAGGTCGACAGAGACCTAGCTAGATGAAATCCCCCTTCTCAAGGGAGATAGAGGAAGAAGAATCCCCTAAAAAATTCGCAATGCCCAGATTCAAGATCTACGACCATGTCAGGCAGTATAGGCGGGCCATGGCCCTTTGGAATCACAAATACGCATTGATGTGTATGATATTTCCGTCGATCTTACACGACGTGGCTCAAAAGTGGTTCGAGATACTGCCTCATAGATCCATCAGGAGCTTTGAGTCCCTGGCAAAGCTCTTCACAGCTTACTTTACTACCATCAGCTCCTACCCGAAGAGGATGGATGCTTTGTTAATTATGAAGAAAAAGCCTCAGGGGAGCCTCAGAGACTACTCGAATAGGTATTGGGAACTTTTCAACGAGGTCGAGGACTACTCGGAGCAGGTCGCCGTTGCATCCTTTAAAATTAGCTTACCTAGTTCTTGCTTCTTACACCAGTCCCTCACCAAGAAGGAGTCCATGACCATTGATGACTTAATGGCTCGTATTGAAAAATATGCCAAAGTTAAAGACGTGACTCATCTCAGCACAGGGGAAAATGGTCGCGCCAGGTTTGCTGACAAGGGTAGTGATACAACTGAAAATCAGAAGAGAGGAAGTAAAAATGGGGGCAAGAACATCCCCAAAAATGGGAACAAGAGTGATGCCTCAAAGCATTTCAGGTATTGAACACAGTTTCTAGAGAACTAATCTAAAAGATTCTAGCAAAGATCAGGAATTAGTCGTTCATTAAGTGGCCCTAGAAGATGGGAGGAGGCCCCTCAAAGAGGAATAATGCACTGAGATGTGCTCTCCATAAAGAGGGCGGGCATAAAACCGAGCACTGCAAAGCCCTCAAGTCTCACCTTAAAGAGTTAGTTTAAACTGAACACTTGAACAAATTTGTGGAAAAGAAGGCATAGAAGGTCACAGTCAATGGAGATCAAAGGCCTGACAATGTGCTCGAGGAATACATTGGTCACAAGTTTGTAGTAATTCACGGGGCATCCAAACTAAATCAGATTCAAGGAAACACAACTCGGATGGAAGTCAAAAAGATTACGACAATAATGCAAGCTTTTCAAATCAATCCAGCCAAAATGCAAGCAGGAAAGCATCGGCGAGCAGAGGACGCCAACTACAACAAGCATATTGTGTTCACAGATGAAGACCTAGTGGTAGTGAGGACCCCACATCATGATGCATTGATCATTACACTCAGGATATCTAACTATGAAGTCAATAAGTTTCTCATTGACTAAGGTAGCTCATTCGAAGTAATATATCTCGACGTATTCAGAAAGTTGAAGTTAAGCATCACCGACTTAAAGGAAGCCACCGTTCCTCTAGTTAGCTTCACTGAAAAAATAACCATCCCTTTGGGAAAGATTGTACTGTCTCTGAGGGCGGGAAACATCTCCAAAATGATCAAATTTTTGTTAGTCGATATTGACTCACCCTACCAGGCAATCCTTGGCAGAGGGTGGCTACACGTGATGAAGGCCGTCTCCTCTACCTACCATCAGAAACTCAAATGTGTGACTGAGTGAGGAATGATGGAGATCCATAGATATTAGGCGATGGAGAGAAAGTGATTCATAGCAGACATCCATCCCAAGCCATAGAAGAAGGCCGAGAAAGTTACAAGCAAAGAAGAAGAGCATGAGAGGCTGATGCCCTCCAAATAACAATTAAGATATGGAAGACCAAGAGTGGTGGAGACCAGGCTCCTCTCCTCTGAAAGGGTTGTCAAGGACCTAGAGGAAGTCCCAGCCAGCAGTAGTTCAAGTGAAAGAAAGTTCTTGATTGGAACCTCACTCACCAACAACGAAAAAAGGGAATTGGTCACCCTACTCTGTGGTAACCTAAATGTCTTTTCATGGGAACCTTACGATCTACTCGGTATAGATCTAAGCGTCACTTGTCATCGACTGCATGTTGACCCAGCATTCAAACAAATTACACAGAAAGCTCATCGTACTGCTCCGAAAAAAGACAAAATAGTGGAGAAGAAAGTTGAAAAACTACTGGATGTAGGATCCATACAGGAAGTCCTATTCCCCAAATGGTTATCCAACCCAGTGGTTGTCCCTAAGAGCAACATAAAGTGGAGAGTCTGCATTGATTTCATCGATCTCAAGGCTTGCTCGAAGGCGCTAGAGAGACTCAAGGCTTACCTCATCACACCACCCCTGCTCATAATCCCTCAAGAGAATGACTCTCTATACCTGCACCTCGCAGTTCCCAGTCATGTTGTAAGTTCTGCAATGGTATGAGAAAGAACATGGATCCAGCACCGAGCCTATTACACGAGCAAGACTCTCTTGGATGCCGAACTGTGATACCTACCACTAGAAAAGCTCTCCTTTGTGCTAGTGGTAGCCTCAAGGAAATTCAAACATTACTTTGAAGACCACTCCTTTATCGTCCTTACATCACACCCTCTTAAAGAAGTCCTGAGAAAAGCAGATATGTCCGGTAGATTATCAAAGTGTTCAGTCGAGCTCGGGCGATTTGACATCTAGTTTTATCCACGGAATGCTATAAAGGGAAAGGTACTCACCGACGTCATCGCAAAATTTATAGGAGAACATCTGATACGGCGGAAATATTGCGTATTTCACCCGTTAACCTACCCGTTATTAGCCCCCTCGGGTATCTTATTCCCTATATTTATGCTCGTTAACCAGACAACCCTCGGATTTCTATGTTAACATGTTTTGCAGGGGTTAATTGAGCTTTTGTAGGTATTTGGATGCTTAGTGTGAACTTCGGATGCGTTTCGCTCGATTTCCGTACATAATCGCACGCGCAAGGGCATTTTAGTCTTTTGACAGCTTGGGTACGTGGCCCGACATCTACACGGAAGTTTTAGCCCTCCTCGCTAGCTTCGCATGGCCGCGAACGGTGCGCGATTCCGATGCATAACGACAAAGTTACGTCGATTTGAGCGACGTTGGATTGTATGCCAAAACAGGGGATTCTGCATACTGCCTGCTTGATCGATCGATCGACCATAAGGGTCGATCGATCGATCCTTCTTATTTTTGCCACGATTACAACGGTCGATCGATCGACCAAAGGGGTCGATCGATCGATCCCCTGTTTTCCCCTGCAGATATTTTCTTTCTTTTATTCCAACTTACTATATAAGTTGGTTTTTGTTGTAAGACCATATATACTTACAAATATTCTGATCTAGATAGTTTAGTTAGGGTTTGGTGTGGAGATTTCATTTCTTCTTCTTGGATTGACAACCCATGTGGTTTGTAAGATTGAACTATTCACTTCCTCTCCATTTATATAGTTTGTTCTTCTTCTTCTCTTGCCTTATAATTTAGTTTCAATGCCTTCTAACTAGTTTACATGTTTAAATTCTTGCTTTCTTAGTCTAATTAGCATAATTTAGTTTAACTCACCATGCACCCTTAGATAAATAGGGTCGGGATTTCATTTCCGCCATTTTCGGGCCCCGAGCTCCGAAAATTAGGTTTAGTGCAAAATCGCGTTTAATTGAAACCGCGCGTATCAAAGTTGGATTGCTAAGCGTTTATCTTTCTTTGTCACGCAACGTTAGAGTTTATAGCGACAATCCGAGTTTAATCCGTGTGTGATCATTTTTCAGTTAAATGTTTTATCTCGCAACTTTGGGTTAAATTCCTTCTTGCGTGATGTTTATGCTTAATTGTAAATGCTCGATTAGATTGCTTTCGAGCCTTAACTCTAGTTAGTAGTTGTCTCGATCCGTTTGGTAGAATGCGATCCCGATCCTTGATTTCCTTTAATCTAGCATTAACTTATTCTTTTCTTTTGTCACCATAACCACCTATCACCTTTTACACTTTTATTCCTGAAGTAATTAAACAATTAACATCTAAAATTTAATAACTCCCTGTGGATTCTCGACACCCGACTTACCACTTTACTTGCTTGTTAAGTGTAGCTGTAGCTTAGGTTTATTCTTTTGTATGTCGAGCGGGAGCCGAAATCAACGATAGTGTCCCTACACGAGCACACTTTTTCCGCCCCATCAAATTGGCGCCGTTGCCGGGGAGCTTGTTTTAGATAGTAATTGTTTTATGATTTCGTAGTATTTTTCCTATTCTATTTCTATTCTTTCTTTTAACCTTTCTTGCAGGATTTGCATACTTTGAGCGCTAAGAAACTCCTATTCGCGGTTGCTCACTTTCTTTCTTGGATTCTCCATCTTGCAACAACGAGGTAACCATGTCTTTCTTTTATAGTTATTACGGTTATTCTAATGATTCTTACTTTGGGGATAGTTTTCAAGTTTTCCATTTTGAAGATTTTCTTGAAAATGAAAGACTTGAAAACATTTATCGGAATGAAAATCGTTATTGGGAGCTTGAGTTGGATTCATTATTCGAATCCAATGACGATCGTCATCTCATTACTTTCGAAGACGAGTTTCAAACAAATGAGGAGTCCGAGGCTCTTGAGCCGAGGAAGCCTACTTTGGAAGAGACTTTTCTTCTTTATTCCCAAGGTTTGGAAGGCTTAAATGATGCTGGAATGAGACTTGGTTCACTTTGCGATGAGATGAATTCTTATGCACAAAACAACGAGGAGGTGGAAACTTGTGTTTCACCTCAATTTTTCAAAGAATTTCTCATCGAGTGTGAATCTCTCTCCCTCAAAATTCAATCTCCTTCCGACGATGAGTCGATTGAGATTGAATTTGTTTCATCACCAAATTCGTTTTCCGTGATCGAACCATTAGAATTACCGGTTGATTCCTATGAGTCGGTAGAAACTTTTAAAATTTCTACACTTCTTGCCGACGAGGACTCTTTACCGGACTTGTTTTCGATGGATGTTATCCCGATGTGTGCACCATCTCCCATTCCCTTTGAAAAACCTTTGGGAGATGAATCGATTTTTCTTGGACCTCAAGTGTACTTTTCCCCCTTGTTATCCAAATCCCCTATCGTCCGCCTAGAATTTCAAATTGGCGATGGTTCATTTCTTTCACCGCCCACATGCCTTCCGTTGTTCAAACGGAATTCCTATTTTCCGGGAGGCATGCATGCTCGGGAGGGTCCACCGTTGATCCTCCAAAGTCAAATCGTGTTTTGGATGGACCCTCAAAAATTTCGACTTTTGGTATATAGTTAAGTGCACATTCTAAGCGTAGGTTGTATATACTAACTTCTTTATTTTTGTTTTTCTTGATTTTAGCATAGTGTAATTACTTAATCTCTTTTTATTTCTTTTTGCATGTTTGGTTCTAACTCTTTTGTAGGTTCAACGGACTTGAATTTGCAGAGATTACGCGCCCCGGCACGCACTTTTATTAAGAAAATTCACGAAAATCACAACAACATTTTTTTTGGTTAGCGTAGGCCTATGTATGTGTATATTTTAGCCTATATCTATATAATTTTATTTTTATTTTTATTATTATTATTATTATTTTTATTTTTATTTTTATTTTTATTTTTATTTTTATTTTTATTTTTATTTTTATTTTTATTTTTATTTTTATATTTTTATTTCATATTTATATATATATATACTTATATATACTCTATATATATTTATATTACATTAAAGCCCCCCATATTGCCCCTAATTCAATTCCCCCCCCCCCCCCTCCCCGCCCCCCCTCATTTCCAAACAGCTATGCAGTGAGGTTTTCCTGTTTGGTCGATCGATCGACCCTTGGGAGTCGATCGATCAATCGACCAGTAAAACCGAATCTGCCTCTTTATTTTCCCCTTTCTTCTTATTTCTCTCTTCTCCTCTCTATACGATTTCGTGCCCTAGTTTTCCCTACATCACATTTCATCATTTTTCTTCCATTCTCTACATTTTAAAGGTATAATTCTTCCCACTTACTTATGTTTTAGTAGATTAGGGTTGATTTTTGTCACAATTTACATGTTTAAACCCTTTATTGACACATATTGAATGCGTATGGTTTTTTCCCTTATTCCAACTGATTTTTGCTGTGATTAGTGTTATATATCCACTCATGAACACATGTAAATTGCTGCATTGTTGTTTTGTTCATGAGTGGGGCTTTTTGTTGGTTCATTGGCACATTTCGCACCCTTGACGCACATTGCGCACGCCAAGTGTTCGCCAAAATGCCCAAAATAGTTTTCAATGCATTTTTTTTGGCGCACACTTGGGTGATTTTTACTCGTTGTCATATTCCAACATATTTTATCGCAATGTTGCACTTTGTTACCTCGGTTTTGCGCACTCGCACCCCATTTCAACTCGTACACTAAACTAACCATTAATTGCGCTTACAATTTTTTGTATTTCTTAATTCTTGTTTTGTAGGTTGAAATGGCACAATCGAAGAAATATGATTCCACTGTGTGCGTGCCCACCCTGGGTTTTGAGGGTTTCCGTTGCAAGAAGGAACGGGAATGGTTTCAGGCTTATTTTGAGACTGCTCAGAGGCCGTTGGCCTACAATCTTGCCTGGAAGCTTGAGGATTTGCCGGGAGAGGCGCGTGTTATTTTGAGGCGCCAGGGATGGGAGCCTTTTCTCGCCATTAATGGGCGCATCAATGAAGAATTGGTCAGAATCTTTTATGCGACATTAGTGGTGGTGAAAGGTGACGGGCCGATCACTTACGAGGCCATGGTTCGAGGGGTGAGGGTACCTTTCCGCTTATCCGATTTGGCCGACTTCATGAATGTACCGAACCCCGAGAATGCTGTCAGTTTTACCGATGGGGATGTTTTTGGGTTAACGACATTGATAGAGAGCCTTGCACCGGGTGAAGAATGGAAAAGAATGGCTTTTCGTTCGGCTGCAATGGAGGACCTACCGAGGCTACTTCACTACATCAATGTCCACTCCTTTATGGTGTCGAGCAACCGATCTGAGGTGCGTCACAAGCACGCCGCATTTATCTACGCGCTGATTAATAATTTGGGCAATATCAGTTTGCCCAACATATTTCTGGATATGATGTGCGCAACGGCCAAGGAGAGAGCCAAGACATTTTCCCTCCATTTTCCTGCCCTCATCACAAAGATATGCTTATCACACGGTTGCCCAGAGTTCAACGCCGACCGCAAACACGATCCACTCGGGCTTCTAACAAAGGCCAACATTACTAAGATGCTCAAGCACGAGTGGGGGCAACCGGCGACGAAGAGGCAGAGGGAAGAGGTTGCTGACGATATGGCCGAGGAGGATGAGATCAGAGAGATGGAGACTGGTGAGGGTTCTGGCATGCCACACACAGAGGATGATGCCCGCTTTGCGGCATTTCAGGCTGTGCAGGACCAGCGCTGGGAGGAGACCCAGCTCAGGTGGGCGACTTGGGAGTCGCGCCTGGACCAGTTGCAGGCCGAGCAGATGCAGCATTGGTTACACCAGCAGGCTCATCAGGAGCAGTTTCAGGCCGAGCAGCGGCAGGAGTGGTCAGTGCAGAGGCAGGCCAGGGCACAGAGCAGACAGGAGTACCGGATGATGCAGCGGATGACGAGAGATCTTTATCTGCAGCGCAGTGATTCCGACGCACTAGTGCCTCCTCATTTTCAGGACCCCTCCGATCCTAGTGGTTCTGGCCACTAGGCTGTTGTTGTGCTGGGTTTCATTTTTGTATTTTGGGATCGGATAGTATGTTGTACTTTTTATTTTTATTTTTATTTTTATTTTTATTTGTATTTGTATTTGTATTTCTTTTATTTCAGAAGTTGTAATGTATTAAGTTATTTTGTATTGAACTTATGAAATGAGAAATGAAAATGTAGTTTGTGGTTGTTTATTGGATTTTGATGTGTGTGACCTTCCATTTTATAAAATCAAAAAGTTCACCATCAATTTATCTAGTATTTGCACTTCATCCCCTCTATATTATTGTGACTTGTGACATAGATTCTCTTCACTTGATACATCGGTACATATTCTTCGTATGCTTTGTACTAACTTGTTTTGCAGCTTCATTTGGACTTGTACTTATGGAGATCGCTCCACGTGTGGGTAATATCATTCTTTTCCTAGCTTTGTGTTGTGTTCTTTAATGGATGCATTGGGGACAATGCAACCTTTAAGTTAGGGGGTGTAGGATAGTCTATCCATTTTGTTGTTTAGTCCTTGGATTGGATTACAATTTAGTTACAAAGCATGTTTTTGTTAAAATTTGAAAATTTTCAAAAATATTTTCTTTCTTTTTTCTCCTTTGTTGCGCATTTTGCCCTTGTTTCCGATGATAAATTTTAATAATTGCCCGATCAAATAGACAATTCAACTATGCATGTTCTCGATTTTAGAATTTATTAGATTCTAGTCCCTAAATCATTAATATTATGAATAACTTCATGAATTAAACTTTATCCGTGAACATATGCACCATTCTTGTTATATTGAATTGGCTTAAGATTTTTATAACTCGGTATGCTTTTGCTGCATTGTATATACTTACACCGAGTGAGATTAGAGACTTATCTTCATTTGTGAGTGTATACACTATTCTTTTCTCATTGAAAACGTTACAGTCGTTGGTAATCTCTTTATTCTTTCATTGACCGTTCATTAATTGAGTTCATCATTGAAATGTGTTACTTGAGCATGATTTTCATATGTTGTTTTGACTCGCGAATTGCGTATACTTTGTGAAATGATCATAGGCCCTCTTTGATATATCACCCATATGACCTTGACCTCACCTTTATATGTTCCCTAGTCAACCCACTTGAGCCTATATACTAGCCTTTCTTTTCATTACCCAAAAATCCCATATCCAACTCCAAATTGGAGTTTTATACCATATATATTACCTTACATACCCTTGTTTGGATTGTTGCTTGGAATTGAATGTTATTATTGTTGTGTGGTTGCAATTTAAGCATATGAGAGTTTGAAAAGTAAAGAAAAGAGATGTGAAAAAGTGAAGAAAAAGAGAAAGCAAAAACAAAAACAAAAAGTGAGAAAAGGATGAAAAGAAAAAGAAAGAGAAAGTTGTAAATATTGTTTGTAGTGTTTCAATAATCTTTGATTACTCTCTCAATTGTTATACCTATGCTCGTTTGGACATCTTTGTCCAACTTTTGATATTGTCCACTTTTTCACATTATTCTGAGTTTCATCCCCAAACACTTTGAATCCGTATATACATCCCTTTCATTTCGTACCTTAACCTAGACATACATTACAACCCTATTACAAGTCCTATGTGATCTTAAGTAGATGTAATTCAAATGTTTAAATGGTGTTGATAATCTGTGAAAATGCATTTCGCCTCTTTTAGTGTGCGGTATCCTTTCACTGAGATTGCAATTTTTATTTCCTATATAGCGTTCTTCTTTTGTGACATGTGCGCGGCCTAGTTTCCATTTACATTTACTCTTTATGCCCGCATGTCCCGTGTATTACCTCCCTTTTCATAGTGAATTCATATTGTGAGCGTAATGCCCGTGAGGATTGAATGTATGCATGCTTTGATGTTTAGTATCCGAATTATTTAAGTTTTTCGCCAAATCATACCTTGCATATGCTCACTCCCCTTCCACATGCTAGAGTTTCGATTCATTGAGGTGCATTCGATAATGTTAATAACTACGGACTTCTCATGCGAATTCGTTTGCTATGCTAATAACATGTTGAAATCTTGTTCGCACTGATGAGTTTGTCTTACTTGATTGGGCATATTTTGAGGAAACTTTATGATGTTTGTGGGTTTCATCCCTGAAAACCCTCACGAGACGACACTCGTCCACTAGGGTAACCTAGGGGTTTAACGGCTTATTGCATATGCTAAATGCAATCGAATCGCCCGCGAAAGTGGCCTTATCTTTTTATTGCTTTTATACCATACTTTTGTACTCTCTCCTGTGTTGGTTTACTTGTTCTTCTTGTTGCATCTTATTTCATTGCTAGGGACTAGCAATGTGTAAGTTAGGGGGTGTGATACGGCGGAAATATTGCGTATTTCACCCGTTAACCTACGCGTTATTAGCCCCCTCGGGTATCTTATTCCATATATTTATGCTCGTTAACTAGACAACCCTCGGATTTCTATGTTAACATGTTTTGCAGGGGTTAATTGAGCTTTTGTAGGTATTTGGATGCTTAGTGTGAACTTCGGATGCGTTTCGCTCGATTTCCGTACACAACCGCACGCGCAAGGGCATTTTAGTCTTTTTACAGCTTGGGCACGTGGCCCGACATCTACACGAAAGTTTTATCCCTCCTCGCTAGATTCTCGTGGCCACGAACGGTGCGCGATTCCGATGCATAACGACAAAGTTACGTCGATTTGAGCGACGTTGGATTGTATGCCAAAACAGGGGATTCTGCATACTGCCTGCTTGATCGATCGATCGACCATAAGGGTCGATCGATCGATCCTTCTTATTTTTGCCACGATTACAACGGTCGATCGATCGACCAAAGGGGTCGATCGATCGATCCCCTGTTTTCCCCTGCAGATATTTTCTTTCTTTTATTCCAACTTACTATATAAGTTGGTTTTTGTTGTAAGACCATATATACTTACAAATATTTTGATCTAGATAGTTTAGTTAGGGTTTGGTGTGGAGATTTCATTTCTTCTTCTTCTTGGATTGACAACCCATGTGGTTTGTAAGATTGAACTATTCACTTCCTCTCCATTTATATAGTTTGTTCTTCTTCTTCTCTTGCCTTGTAATTTAGTTTCAATGCTTTCTAACTAGTTTACATGTTTTAATTCTTGATTTCTTAGTCTAATTAGCATAATTTAGTTTAACTCACCATGCACCCTTAGATAAATAGGGTCGGGATTTCATTTCCGCCATTTTCGGGCCCCGAGCTCCGAAAATTAGGTTTAGTTCAAAATCGCGTTTAATTGAAACCGCGCGTATCAAAGTTGGATTGCTAAGCGTTTATCTTTCTTTGTCACGCAACGTTAGAGTTTATAGCGACAATCCGAGTTTAATCCGTGTGTGATCATTTTTCAGTTAAATGTTTTATCTCGCAACTTTGGGTTAAATTCCTTCTTGCGTGATGTTTATGCTTAATTGTAAATGCTCGATTAGATTGCTTTCGAGCCTTAACTCTAGTTAGTAGTTGTCTCGATCCGTTTGGTAGAATGCGATCCCGATCCTTGATTTCCTTTAATCTAGCATTAACTTATTCTTTTCTTTTGTCACCATAACCACCTATCACCTTTTACACTTTTATTCCTGAAGTAATTAAACAATTAACATCTAAAATTTAATAACTCCCTGTGGATTCTCGACACCCGACTTACCACTTTACTTGCTTGTTAAGTGTAGCTGTAGCTTAGGTTTATTCTTTTGTATGTCGAGCGGGAGCCGAAATCAACGATAGTGTCCCTACACGAACACTCGGTTTCCCTCGCATCAACATCCTTGCGACCAACTTCAAACTATTCATCAAAAGGAAGTTCCCTCGTCATCAGGCATCTAGAGACTGTTCGTTGATGGTGTCTCCAATTACAAAGGGGTAGGAGTAGGCATCGTGTTGATTACCCCTGACGATGCAATCCTCGAGCAACGGATCAGGATTGGATTTGAAGCCTCCAAAAATGAAGTAGAATAAAAAGAACTGATAGAAGGCCTGCAGAAGGCACACACACTAGGAGCAAAGCAAATCCAAGTTTTCGGCGACTCACAGTTGGTCTCTAACTAGATAAGTGGTGACTTTAACACTAGGGATGTAAGGATGGCAGCCTACCTCGGTACAGTAATAAACATGATGGCCATCTTCGAACAAATCAGTGTCCAATAGTTTCCGAGAGGATAGAACAACCATGCCGACCCCTAGCAACCTTAAGCTCAGCGATCGATTCCGACTTGAAGAGAACAATTACGATTAATTTCCTCACCCAGCCAAGCATCAACCAGATCAGCGAGTTGCCTAACATGGGGCATATTCTCCAGATTGAAATAGACCCCAGCTGGATGGACCCCTTAAGGGATTATTTGAATAATGGTGCACTACCAAATGATAACAAGATCGCTGATCAGATAAGAGTTTAAGTTGTTCTCTTTCACTTATCTGCTGAGGGCAAGATGTACAAGAGATCTTTTAGTTATCCTTATCTTCATTGCGTTCATCCAAAGAACATCGAGAAAGTTCTACATGAACTCCATGAGGGAATCTGTGGAAGCCACATTGGGGGCAGGTCACTAGCTTTTTGAGCAATGAAAGAATGCTACTGGTGGTCGTACATGCAGTGAGACGCTGTAATATATGCTTGCAAATGAAAAAAATGTCAACTTCACACTCCTATGGTTCACTAGTCAACCAGCGACCTAAAGTCACTCACTAGCCCATGGCCTTTTGCCCAATGGGTAATGGACATTGTAGGCCTTCTTCCTACCGCAGCCGATAATCGAAAGTATCTATTGGTCGCAACAGACTACTTGACCAAATGGATAGAGGCACTCCAAAATATCAGAGATGCGAACATGATAAGATTCATATGGAAGAACATTGTCACCCGCTTTAGGATCCCCAAGACCATCATCACTGACAATGAAACCCAGTTTGAAAGTGGCTTCTTCTAGGGTTTCTGCAGCGGCCACGGGATCAGGCACTATTTTAGCTCTATGGCACACCCTCAGAGCAGTGGACAGGTTAAAGCTTCAAATAAAATAGTAATCGATGGATTGAAAAAGTGCCTGGAGTGAGCCAAGGGGCATGGGTAACCAAACTACCCCACATCCCATGGGCTTACCTCACTACCCCACGGTGAGCAACTGGAGAAACACCATTTGCACTAACATATGGAATGGAGGCAATTGTCCCCTTGGAATGTGGCCTTCCTACCATGAGGACCACCTTGGTCGACCAAGGCCAGAATGATACAGCTTTGCTCGCTGAACATAACCTAGCTGAAGAACAAAGAGAGTTGGCTCTAGTGAAACTAGGAGATTATGAGCAACACCTAACAATGTACAACAACAAGAAGGTCAATCCAAGGGAATTCCATATGGGGGACTACATCCTTAGGAAAGTTGTTGGCAGCGCTATAAAACCATCAGACGAAAAGTTGGGATCAAACTGGGAGGGGCCACTCAAGGTGGTAAAAGACGACCTACAAGGAGCCTATCACTTAGAAATGCTGGAGGGCAGGTAGATACCTAGAGCGTGGAATGCTGCCAATCTGAAAAAAATTTACTTCTAGTTTTTCTTTGTTCTTTTTAAACTCAGTGTTGAATTTTTAATACATTTATGATTAATGAAATTTGTTTGACAGTGGCATTTTATGGAGTGTTGATTTTTCCCAACTGCTTTATAATTCATGCACTCTTTCCAAGTGACAGGCTCCCCTCTTAACATACAAAACTAAGATCATGATATACGTATCAAAGCAGGGACATCGTGTAATGATCCTCGTTAGGAATTTTTCATAAAACACGAATGAACTCTTAGCTTGCCCTTGGTAATATAAAGCCCTATAGGGGATCCTTAGGAAACATAGCTAACCACAAGTTGGTCATCAACATTGTTCGGCTCAGGAATCCTGCTCAGATAGAATATCTAATACCAGGTGTATCCTCGCCATTGCTTTACTTAGGCCTAAGGTGGTGTGACAACACGGTCTAAAAGGTAAAGTAAGGCAGAATGGTACATTAAAAGCATACTGGACTGGGGGGATACTCGCTCAATAACTAAATTTGTATAAGTCACGTCTAGTCGTCTAGAAGAGCCCAAGATAACTTCACAAAATATCAAGGAAGCAAGGAATAATGCAACACATGTTTAGTCGGAAAATCTCCCAAAACATAATTATTTTATTACATCATTTCATATACAAGGAGTTCCATATGGTGAGTAATTTAAATCCTAATGATAACTAGGTCGTTGATCAAGATAATCATCCATTCTCACTCTTCGATCATCATCCCAATGAGGAGAAAATTCCTCCTCGACCTCGCCTGAACTTGGTTCCATGACCTTCCTTGGGATTGCATCTATGGTAACCCATCGATCATTCCTCCTGAATGGGTTCGGCATCAATGTTAAGGAGGATATCTCATAACGATACCAGAGGATGGAGTTCCTGGGAACCTGGAACTCTCTAAGAGAACTCAACCATCCTCTAATGAAAGATAACTCTTCAACCTCCCTCAACTTTTTCGGAGCATCAGCCCAACCCTGGCCATAACCATCTGCCCACAACTACCGAGGACCTTTCTTGAATAGGTGCCTCAGCAGAGTAACATATATTTGAAGACCGAAAGATATCACATAAGCCCTACGAACATCACCTCAAATATCGATAATCTCCCTAGCTGGGCCACTATCATTAGTACCAGCTCGTGGGCCCGTCGATAAAGAGGAACCATGCAGAACTCAAGGGGAAATGCTCGGTGCATTCTGCCTAAGTGGCAAGACTTATCTCCTTAAAGCATTATTCTCTTATTGAAGTACCTCTCCAACTTGATTAACCTCGAAGGCATCCAAAATCTTAGCCTTCAGAGCATCCACTTCTTCTCGAATAGAAGTGTCGACCTCCTCCATCTACTAGAGCCTATCCTTCATCTTGGCAATGATCTCGGAAAAGTCATTATACTCTTGATTCGTCGACCTGAGAGACTTGTAAATTCTTATAAAGGCACGAAGAACTCAATTGCTCGCATCAAGACCAAGAATTTTTGCTAGTTGAGAGAAGGCGGGAATATATTCCTCAACATCAATGAGCTATAAATCATATAAGCAATAAAGAATAAATAAATCAGTACGTGGAAGGGAATAAAATTTCATTTCATTAAAAGAAGGTTCAAAGTACATCAGCAAAAAGAAAGAACAATAGAAATAAAAAAGTATAAAAACCTACCTAAAGAAGACTAGCTGTTAACCTTAGTATGCTCTGAGGACACTGGTTGCTTCCCCTTATCTACGGCAGTCCCAGGAATACTTCCTTCAAATGGAGTGGTCACCATCCCCTGATCAAAGGGAGCATCAACATAAGTTGTTAGTAAAGTTGTAACACCCTCATTGGCAACAGGAAAAGGCACCTCATCCACAACAGGCTTGGGTCAAGGGTCATGCTCGTCAAAAAGGGGGTAATCAATATCCACCTCAGCAGTGAGCAAGGCCTTACCCCAGCCCTTCTTGAAGTTGAGACAACCAATGTATCCAATCTAAGCCTCAGCATCCTCATACACCGCAACCCATCCAGCATCGTACGAACTCTCTTTAAGGGTGGCAGCCTCGGATTCCACCTTCTTCATCTTCTAGGCAAGCACTTTATTCTCCTCAACCACCGCCAGTTTGCTCATGCAGATGAAGTCATAAGACTGCCTCAGCTCCTCGATCTCCTTAGATAGCGTCTCATTTGCCTGATTAGCTTTGGCCAAGGTAAGGTCAAAAGTCTTATGAGCAGTGCTGGCAGCCTTCAAACTCACCTCCAGCTCGGCATTCTTCCTCACTAACTCGTCGCGGCTGCGATAGAGGATAGTGAAATTAGATACAAACTACAGAAGGATAAAAGAACATTAGCAAAAGAGACACTAAAAGAAGGGTTGTGAAAATAGATAGAAAAAAGATAAACTTACCAAGGCTAGGTCCTGACCTGCCTGCAGGGCGAACTAGTCAGTCCCCATCGACCTCTGGCGTTCAGTTAATAAAATTTCTCTCTCGAGCACCGCTGGAGCCAACTGAGGGGAGAGAGAAATAAAATCCCCCTCATCCAGGGCAAACATGGGCACTAAAGACTGCCTTTTATTGTTCCTCACTTTTTTTCTCCTCCTCTCTTTTTCTCTCTCCTTCCTCTTCGTCTCTTCTTCTTTCTTTATCTCTCTCTTTTTCACTAATGCCTCATCTTTCCTCTTCTTCTCCTTCTCATGAGCAACATTCTGGGAGCCAGTAGCAGTATCCTTGCTCCCAAATTTCTTCTTCTTCAACCTGCGAGCAAGCAGCACATTATCTTCATCACCATCTCGGATCAAGTTTTTCCTAGGAGGGGACATATTTTCCCCGCTTAAGCTCTTTGAATCCTATGATTCCTCTAGAACTTTTGAACCTTTGGAACCCTCCTCCATACTGGAATATTGCTCGTTGCTTGAACTCTCCTCGCTCAGACCACCCTCAACTCCACCTCCGTCAGCTCCCTCACCCTCTTCACCCAAGCTTCTTTCCTAATCGTCTAACTGAATTGGCTCAGTAGCAACCTCTTCTCTAGTATCTGACTGAGTAACACTATCCACAGGTCGAGCAATGAAGTTGGAACCAATGTTCTTATACTCTAAAAGAAATGCGGCAGATCGTGGATTCTCACTGTTAGCTAAGTATTCCCTAATCTTCCAAGCCTTGACCAACTTAGCAGCTCAAATATCACGAAGAACGGGTTCTGAGTTTTTTGTCTTCGTTGAAAAAGATAAAGAGGAAAATATAAGAAAGACAAGTACAATAACTGGAAAATCCACTTGCAGAACAAGATCTATGCTTACCTATATATTCCTCCCCATAAATAGGAATATCAGGTCCCTTTTACCTCGCCCCTTCAGTTTAGGGAGGGAACTTCCAGTTCCTAGAAATAAACCCCTCATGCCAATAGCCCTGGTGGGAATCAGGTAGGTTGACTACCAATACCCTATCAGGACTCCTATCTTTTGAGGTAAAGAAGACCAAAACTTGTTCAGGAAAAAGAATAGAAATAATAAATTTTAGCAAGACCTAGATTGGTGCCATAGATCTGATTGATTCTATGTACACCATTGATAATTTTCTAAACATTTGGTGAGCATTGTGCAGGAACTATGTAGAAATAACTAAAAAAATGCAAAAATAAGCGATTTGGGGGGAAAGTAAGACCCCCCTGAGACAACAGAAGAGAATGTATCCAATGACTATCCTCAATGTCTCTAATATTACGAGGAACAAGGGCACATTCAATGTCTACCCAGTTTGGAATATTGTAAAATTTCCTAAAGTTAGTTATTGACATATTGCCTATTTTCGCCATCTGAAAAGAGAAACCCTAGCAGCGATAGTGGAGAAATTCTAACAAAAAATAAAGGATAAGGGGTTTGAAGAACTTATGAAGTAAGAATCAGCTTGAGACGACGCAAGGCCACAAGTAGAGGAAATGGGAAGATAAGGGTAATCACGAAGATGAAGAAAGAGACTTGTAGATGAGCAAATACAGTAAGAAGCAGGAGATATCTTGAGAATTGGAAAGTTTATAAAACGACACCAAAGTGACTTCTTCAAAACAAATTTAAACCCTCTTAATCATGGCACACAGGAAACGAAGCAAATTTGCCGCCTGAATCTACTCAAGATATATGTTTCGATCCCAAAGTGCTACACAATTCACAAAAATGCCATTAAGGCTATTACTTAAAATTATTGAGCACAAATTATGATCCAAAAATTTTAGGCGCAAATATGGGTACCACGTTTAAGTATTCTGGCCCAGATGAGTAGCCCGATTAAGCCCGATCTAAGATAAAGGGATGTCTGGCACAAAATCAAAAGGTCTCGTGCATAACTGATTCAGTTATGACCCATTCAACCCCTAAAATATCTCAAGAGATATTCTAGGGATTATAGGCTAACGTGGATGAGTCTAACACCCCCACTCTCTGAAAGATTACCTGTATATAGTAAACCCTCAGCCTAGGGCAAAAGGGACGCAATTGTAAACACTCCCCTGGAGTAAAGATAAATAAGAAATAGAGAGCACCACCTTGGACGTAGGACATTTGTCAAACCACATATATCTTATGTCGTGTGTGATTGCAATTATTTTGTGTTCTTTATTTTATCTGGTGATTACATTTGCTTACTATTTTGTGTTGAGATTTATTGCCACCACAGTATTATGTACTATAATCAACTTTGTAAATAAGACCTCATTATATTTGGGTGATTTCTGAGATAATTAAATTGGAGTGTATTTATAATTAATTAGTAAATTTAATTATAATTAAATAAAGAAAGGAAATGGATTACAGTAATGGTAATTGGATTTTCCGAGTATTTATTTTAAGCCAATTTAATTATTCATCTCGGGTACCTAGTGTAGTTCACATATCTAAGTAGTTAGGCACACACTCTCATGAAACTCGGTTTGGCCCAAGGCCACCTTTTATTTACCAATATATAAAGGATAAGGATAAATTTCTAATAGAATCAATTTGTTTGTAATTAGATTAATTTCGGACAAAACATTTTAAGTCATAATTTAGGGTTAGTTTTTTCCCTTCAAGACTTTTTAGTGTTCGAATGAAGATGTAGCAAAAAGGCTTCAAAAATATATCATCCTATCGTGTTCCGTGATCATTTTCGCCTTCAATTTTCAAGGATATCTCAAGTACAAATGCATATTTACTTTGAGGCTTGTAAATTAATTATTGGGTGTTCGAATTTCATAAAATGTTTCTTAAATAATTTTTTGAAACTTTTCTAGTTCGTTAGAATGACTTGAAATGTCGTTAAAGAGAGTTTCATTAGTCATTAAAATGAGGTTTGTTCATTCAAATGAGACTGGGATCTAAGCCTTCTAGGTTTGCTCTGGAATGTCATTTAAAGTTCCGTTGGAAGTAATTCGAATGATAATGGGTACTTTGTTCGAGCGAGAAGTTAGTTCTTTCGAACGAGTACGTGTTTTTTTCTTCTAAAATATATCTTTCCAAATATTTAATCCCAATACTTTTTCAACAACTTTCTCTATATATAGGGATATGGTATTAGACTTTTAACAGAGACTTTTAGGAGTTCTTTTTGTGATAAAATTCTTCCAAAGATATTTTAAGAACCCTCATTTTCACATAATATGTTTAGGATCAAAGTTTCATTTTACATATCCTTTAAAGATTTTGTTTCGGGCACCAAAATTTGTTTCTCTACATCTTGTGTTGAGAACCTATTTCGTGAGGTGGACTCTATACTTATTTTTTTTATGTTGTGATGAAGAAGAAGTGGATTATGTGTTCCAATCCATAGACGATTGTTGAGCCTGGATTGGTGGGTATCGAGGCGTGCATGGAATCATGTGTTGTGGCAGCTTGAATGGGTGGTCAATCACATTGAAATATGGAGAAGCGTTTGAGGATCGAATAAATTTAAAGGACTGTGGGGTTCGAGTCATTATATAAATCATCTGTCATCATGTGTGATTTCGTATCACAGTGAATTGCATGGCTGGTCCATCTGAGATTTTTCCCGTTATGAGTTTTCCCCGTACATCGGGGTATTGTGCAATTGTTTTATTTATTTTATCTAGCTAACACCTAGATACTTGTTTTAGGTTAAAAAGAATTTGTTTTGGGTAAATTGGTTTTACACAACAAAATTGTTTTAATTGGTGCAAAATTTTATTGTGTTAATCTGTTTGAAACGTTTGATCTTTAATTTTTTTTATATATAAAAAAGGAATTTTTGATTGCAATACCATCCCTGCCTAAGTACACATTATATAAGGGCATTCTCAAATGATGTCATAGTTAGAACACTAAGTTATTGTGTTTAGATCCCATGTTTTTAGGCATGAATTTTGATGGTTTTGATGGTATTATAACTACATTGTTTGACGCATCGAACTATGCATCCTGGAAAATACGTATGAAGTTAGGACTTAAGGTTCTAGATAAGCAGGTATGGCAAGCGATCTTAAATGGTTGGACTCCGCTCACTACTTTATTTGGAGAGAATATAACTCCTAAACCCTTAGAATCATGGAATGAGCCTAAGCATCGGTTATAAAATTATAACTCTATAGGTTTAAATGCTCTGTTTTGTTTCGTCACCCCCAAGGAGTTCTGTCATATTATGATATTTGAGACGTGGAAAGAATCTTGGACGTACTCCAACTCACCAATGATGGAACTAGTGCTGTGAAAGCTTCTAAACTTCAAAACTCCACCACTCAATTTGAAATGATAAAAATGCTAGAGAGTGAGACCTTTGATGAGTTTTATGCTAGACTGCCCGACATAGTAAACATGTATTTTTACTTGAGAGAGAATATACTCACAAATCATGTTATCAAGAAAATCTAAAGGTCTTTGTCTAAAAGATTTAACCCAAAAGTGACGATTTTGTATTCTTTGGGTACTTTAGACTATACAAAACTTAAAGATCTTTTAGGTGACTTACAAACTTATGAGCTTGACATGTTTACCTCCAAGACTATGAAGAAGAATCGATAACCAAATCACATTCTCTATTTTCTCTCACCTCACTATTCAACATCTCCTACCCCAAATCTTACACTCCCTTTCCAAACATCTATTAACAAAACTCACTAACACAATAACCTCACCCTCCATACTCTCTCTCTCTCTCTCTCTCTCTCTCTCTCCTCTCACAAAAATCCCCAAATACCCGAAATCTAAACCTCACACTTAACTCGGGAAAACCTCTAACCCGATTACCTTTACTCGGATGTCTCTATACCTAAACCGTACAACCCTTTACCTCCGGCTAGAACCAGTGGAGCTTCTCCGCTCACCCCATACTCTGACTAACTGAAAGCCTAAGCCGCTGGCCTTGCTTCGAATCCAATCGATTAGTAACCAAACCCTTTACCCATTAACCCACTTACCAATACCACCAACCCACCACAGCCTCTCAAACTCGATTTTAGCTACCAGATATGTGACCCAAATAAAACAAAACAAATAAAATCCACATGTGTTATGTGTTCCTTTTTATTCATTTCCAAAAATACCCCCAACTTACCCCCGCACTCTCATTACATCACTTTCCACATGCACTTGTGTGCATTTTCAAAATTACCCTCGCTCAATATCAAACACCCATTTTAGCCTCTTACCATGCTCAATTTTTCCCTTCTCCATGTGCACCCTATAAATTGAAGACTTGGTGGCATTTGAGAGGAATCTCCATTTTAGTTTTTAACTTTGTGTGATAAATTCTACTCCACCCCTCTATAGAGAGTATTTACATTTTTAACAAATAGCTCAATATTGAGTTGTGTGGTAGAATTTATCTCCTGGATGAATTCCACTCCATCCCTCTATAGTGTATTTTTTAATTTTTACCAATTATCTCAATGTAGAGTGATGTGGTTGAATTCATCCCTTTTGAAAGTAACTTCTTCTCCATTCCTTTATGATGAATATTTATATTTTTGTCAAATATCTCAGCATAATGTGTTTTCCTTGGATGAATTCTAGTGTACAATTTTATAATTTAAGGATTTTCATTTTAAGAGAGCCCATTATGATTTTATCCATTGTATATTGTAATTAGTTTTTATTTTTTTATTCTGTAGTTTTTATTTTAGAATAAAAGATATTAGTGAGGGGTTGTAATATAGAGAATTTTGGTTTGTAATTGAAGAGTTGGTCCAATTAATGAAAAAATGGGTTTGATCTATTCCTCTGTAATTTCTCTTGATTTAATCCTTGCATGTTTTTATTTGTTTATTCCATGTATTGGATGATGATTAATGAGGGCAAATCTCCCATTATAGCGATTATTTTGAAGCCCTCATGAGTCCAATTTAGTTAGTTTGCTTTTTAGGACAATTTTGTTTTCTCTTATTAGATATTACACCTTAGTTAGTACTTTAAAAATTAGCACAGTTAGTTAATAAATAATCTCTTGAAAAATCATAAATAAATAATAATATGGAAATAAATCTACACATGGCTTCACATATTTTGTGCTTCACTCCTTAGTGTTGGATTGACACCCGTACATACCACAATTCTAGTTTTATCATGTTTGTAGGTATTCAAGGGTTTTTATTGGAGATGATTTGCAACAATTATACACATATACAAATTAGAATCTTTTATTTTTCATCAAATGAAAAGAGACAAATTTTAATTGCTATTTCTCGATAAAGTCAGTCTTATACACATATCTGTTCATTTTGTAGGTATATTTGCACTTGTGGATTTAAAAGCTATATTTCTAGGCCAAATGCGATATTTACGTGGTTCAAGGAGCTTAAACCTAACCCCCATGACTATTACTCTATCCCGTAATCTTAACATAAACCCATCACGAACCCTCGTGTGTTTAGTTTGCACCCCTTTATTTTATTTTAATTTTTTTAATAATTTTTTAGATTTTTTATTTGAGTCATTTTTAATTTTTAGATTTTATTTTATATTTTGTTTATGGTATTATATATATATTTTAAAATTTATTTGTGTGTCAATTATTTATATATATATTTTTTATATGTGAGTTTTATTTTTATTTGATTTTTATTTTATATTTTGAGTTTCGTTTTATTAATATTTAATTAGGTTTTATTTTTATGAGTAGAAGTTTATTTTTTGGAATTTATATTGTTTAGTTTTAGTTTATAATTTTGTAAATATTTATTTTTCTTATAGAATTTTAATTTTCATAGATTTTATTTTGAAATTAGTTTATTTATTTTATATTTTTTAGGGTCACAAACTAAACACACACACAAAATTGAACTCTATCATCTTCATTACAATTCAATCACTCACAATTACTTCTCACAAAATCTTGAAAGAAAAATAAAAGAAATAAAAAACATATTTAAAAGATGTTTCTCTCCCTGTTCTTCTCTCTAGGGTTTTTTCTCCTTTTTTCTCTAGCTTTTTTTTTCTTCAAAATGGGTCTTGATCCCCTTGAATAGTAGGCAGAATGGAGCAAGGAGTTAAGGGACAAAGTTGGAAGAATAATGGTGTGGGGTTAAATTGGGAGAGGTTTTGGGAATTAGGTGGGGGTAATTTAGGGAAGCACATAAGTTCATGTGGGTGGTGGGGGTGTGAGGGTAGTTTTGGGAGATAATGGACAAAAGGTGTAAAAGGCAAGTGGGGGTTAATGAGGTAATGAGGGTAAAGTTTAATTAAGCATGTGGCTTTTCGTTTATTAGCAGGTAGAAATCGAGTATGGACTTGTGGGTTTAGGTGAAATGGGTATTGGGGAATGGAGGTGGGTCTCGGTTGTAAGCAGGTTAGGTGGAATGGGCTATCGGATTGAGTGGCTGGATCAGACCCGGTTTGAGGTCGCGGGTTTACTCAGGTTTGTGGGTATGGTCGGGTTGAACTGTGGGCAGCCTTAAGGATGATTTTTGGAGGTCTTGGTTATGAAGTTTGGAGAGAATATGATAAGGGGGGAGGATAATGTGTGGGGGGTTGTATGGGATGTGTGGTGTGTGTGAATTAGTGGATGGTAGGATAGTGTGTGTGTCATGGTGAAGGATAGTATGTTGTGTGTGTATTTTGTTTATGTCCCTAAGAAAAGTAATAAATAAATAAACTAAGACTCAAAATAAAATCTATAAAAATTAAAATTCTATAAGAAAAATAAATATTTTAAAAACTATTAAATAAAACTAAACAATATAAAATCTAAAAAATAAACTTCTAAGTATAAAAATAAAACCTAATAAAATATTAATAAAACGAAACTAAAAAACAAAACTAGAAATCATATAAAAAAAAAGGTCACACCTAAAAAAATATAAAAATAGTCGCCCCACAAATAAATCTTAAAAAATATGTACAAGACTATAAATAAAATATAAAATAAAATCTAAAAATTAAAAACGACTCAAATAAAAATATAAAAAAATAATAAAAAATAAAAATAAAATAAAGGGGTGAAAACTAAACACATGAGGATTCATGATGGGTTTGGGTGAGAGTTATGGGATAGAGTAATAGGCACGAGGGTTAGGTTCAAGCTCCTTGAACCACGTAAATGTCACATTTGGACTCGAAATATAACTTTTAAATCCACAGTGCAAACATACCTACAAGATGAACATATATGCTTACAGGATCGACTTTACCGAGAAATAGCAATTAAAAAATTCGAGCCCTCATTAATAAGGGCGAATCTCCCATTCTAGGGATGAATTTTTAATGCCTCGTGAGTCTAATTTAGTTTGTTTGATTTTTAGCACAATTTTGTTTTCACTTAATAGGTATTACATCTTAGTTAGTACTTTAAAAATTAGCATAGTTAATTAATAATCCCTTGAAAAATCATAAAAAATAATAATATGCAAATGAATCTACATATGTCTTCACATAATTTGTGCTTCACTCCTTAGAGTTTGATTGACACCCGTACTTACTGCAGTTCTAGTTTTATCATGTTTGTAGGTATTCAAGAGTTTTGATCAACTTGCCTTCAACAACGACACATACACAAAATCTAGTTAGCAAATGGCACATTTGTTGGGGATATAAAAAAGAAAAGTTATCAAATGGTGCCGTTGCCAATCTTTGGAGTTTAAAGAACTTGCGAAGATTTTGGAGTGTAGTTCACTTGTCATTTATTTTTCTTATTTTTTGTACTATTTTTTATTTTCATAGAAGGCTTATAGTACGATTATATTATTTTTCTTTTATTGCGGTGCTTGGAGACATCATTAATTTTTCAGTTAAATTTGTAATAATCCAAAAAAAAAACGTGATAGGGAAACTGGACAAGGTGGAGAGAGGGCGTCCACAGGCGAGGATTTAGAAGCCTCTTTACTTTAGGTCAGTAGGTTTTGCAATGCCGATTGTCATAGGCAAGATCTGCCCCGAGTCGGCTCAAATCGATCATCATCCCACGCGCGTAAAAATCGTGGGAGGTATATTTCTTTATCACTCGCGCATCTCTTGTTAGCAAGTCCATTTATTGTTTGACTATATGCTCTTATGTGACTTTATTTTTTGCACAATCTTACTTTGAATGTTTTGATGAATTAATGAACCTAAGATCTCGACTCGGTCATTAAAACGATAAGGGATTTCATCATCCGACTCACTCGCTTATCCATTTTGTGCTACCCTAGCTATCATTAAATCTAAAATCGATCAACTAGCTAGCCCAACAGTAACACATTTTTCAAAGGTGATCACAAAGATAAATTTCGTGATTTTTTTGCCCGTGGACTTAATTAAAATGTGACTAACCCTTTCACTAATTTTAAAGATAGAAATTGGCTACATGCCAGTTAGAATTTCTCCTTAACTTGTGTGTGTCCACTTCAATCGTTTCGTAGTCGATCTTAGTGAGTTTTTCAAATTCGAGAGTCCACATAATTTTCTCCCATCTTTTCTTCCCAAAAAATCCAAAAACATTTTCTTCCTTCACTTTAAAAAAAAATCCAAAAATATAATTTTTATTTTTTTTATTCTCTTAAATTTTTTTAAAAAAATCGAAAATATTTTTCTTTTTCAAAATATTTTTAAAAAAATCACAAATATATTTTCTTTCTTTTTGAAATTATTCAAAACCATAAAAAAATATTTTCTTATATCTTGATAAATAAAAAAGGAAAATAAGGTCGTTAATCGGTGCTTCTTCACCCTTACCTTTGTCATTTATCCCAACACATCCTTGCTCCACCGAGGCTTTGCATCATGTGGGACACTTTGTCTTGCAAATGCATTTACCTTGTAGCCTTTTTTTCTAATAAGACTGACGCTTCAGTCCTATTTTGGGGTGATTATCATCACCCAATTTTCCTTCAACCGACGCTTTCTTAGTTTTATCTTTAGGGTGACAAATGGTTTGGTCTGGAAGAAGACATTAAGCTTAGTGCTACCGACAAGCAGCCTGCTCTTCTGAGTATGAGTCTTATCCTGTTTACGGGTGCTGTTTCACACCACCCAATGCTTTACCATGCTTTATAGACTTTTACACATTTTTTTATCTCATCACTTATTCAGGTTTCTTCTTAGATTCAACTGTCCACTTCATTAGCAGTTGATTTTGGTACTCTATTTCCTCCCTTTTGGTCTCACTTTTAAAAATAATTTTATTTAAGATCGAGGACGGTGTTCCTTCTTGTTTGGGTCTGGAAAATTTTATGAAAATTGTACCTTTTTTGAAAATAAATTCAAGACCTGATTTTTAAAAATTTTGTGCAGTTTCTTTCATCTGACTCATTGACGTGAATTTTCTGTCATCCATCTATTAAGTCTAGGAATAAAGCTAGAGGATATTTTTTTCTAAATAGCTCATGAATACATACCAAGGAATTTTTCACCATGAGTTTCTAGACTCAACGAAATTTGCGCACTTATCACGTACTAGATTTAAGAGTTGAAGAGTACTACAATTTTCAATAAAACCATAAGGATCATAAGTGTTGATTTTAGCTTGTCAGATTCGTACCTTTCACCCTTTTAGAGAATTTTACGCATTCTCCGAGTCACAAGTTGATTCAACTTCCTTTGGGTCCGTACTTAAATCGTTGTATGATCTCATTATTCTTCACTAAATTTTTGGCTTGATAACTGAGAACCACATCACTTTCGAGTTGTAAAAAATAAGTGTCTTGAAGTTTGTCCCGATCACTACACTTTCACCCATACACCAACAAAATTCCAGTTAATCATACATTTATCCTCATCCATACACCTTCCATTTTTCATATCATCATCATATACCATACCACCCATTTCCATATACCCTCCATTTTCCACCTACCATGTTGAAAAAGGGAAGAGTGTTAAAAGTAAAAGAAAAAATCCATCATAGAGAGTGTTTGCATTTTTAGTTAATATATCTCCCAAAGTTCGATTTAGATAGAGAAAAAACCTAGATACAAATCTATGTTGGGGTTATTTTTATTTTTAGCAGATTTATCTCAAACACTGATGAGTATTTGAAAAAAAGAGAAAAAAGAGAGTAAAAGGAGAAAATCCATCATAGAGAGTTTTTGTTTTTTTAGAAAATATCTCTCCCAAAGTTCAATTCAGATGGAGAAAAAATTAGATACAAATCTATGTTGGGATTATTTTTATTTTTAGGAGATTTATCTCATACATTGATGAGTATTTGGGAAAAAGAGAAAAAAGAGAAAGTAAAAGGAGAAAATCCATAATAGAGAGTGTTTGCAATTATAGTAAATATCTCTCCCAGATTTTGATTCAGATGAAGAAAAAAATTAGATACAAATCTATGTTGGGGTTATTTGTATTTTTAGCAGATTTATCTCAAACATTGATGAGTATTTGGAAAAAATGAGAAAAAAAAAAGTTGCAATCAAGATCTTGTGAAATAAAGACATTTGTTCCAGGTGTAACACACTCTTGTCAAACATCCATCATCCATCCATCATATCACCATCCTACCTCATATCATCATATCCTTCTCATTTTATTTCCCTCTCACTTGTAAGCATCCATGTTTTTCCCTAGGTGTTCAGGCAAATGAAGGTCAACGTGGTGAATAACTCGACGTTGTCACTATAGTGATTAGCATTCTTTCATGAGATCATTTTTATTTCTATATATTCGTTATTTCTTATATGTGTGTGAGATATTTGACCTTGCATACATTTACTCACCTCCTCATACACAAGAGTGATATACTTACCCAAATCTCGAAGAGTTCGTTTGAGAGAGATATGTCCCTGAGATTTTGAGGTTAAAGCATTGATTTCGAAAAGGAAATCTAGGAATTACTCTTATGATACTCGACCCCTTTTGACTAATTCACACATCACACATTGAGTTCTAGGAAGGATGTGCTTAGAGTATTTACTTAGCTAAACTTTTTAAACACTTCTAGCTTGTATTCCTCAAAATATTTATCTTATGATGATTTGTGTGATTGTTCTACTTCTAAGAAGAGTTTGATTTCCTTTTACAAATAAAGAATTTTGTGGGTATATTCATTGAAAACCCTCACGAGACAAAACTCATCCTGTAGGGAACTTATAGGTGTAAAGGCTTGTTACACATACTAAGTGTAATCGCAAGCGCACGTGAAAGTGGTACACTTTTGGTTTCTTATCTTCCTTTCTCTATATTTTTGTTTGAGCACTAACAATGTTCTATTTGGGGGTGGTGTGATAAGCACCCAAAAGGGTTTAAATAAAACCCCAAATAGACAATTTTCAATTGTTATATTTCGGTAAAGTCGGTCTTATAAGCATGTTTGTTTATCTTGTACGTATATTTGTACTTGTATATTTAAGAGCGTTATTTGGAGTCAAGTGTGGTAGTGTTGCGGTTAAATGAGCCTAAACCCAGTCCCGTAACCTAAACCTCTTTCGAACCTAACCATATTTGCCACTAGCATGTCCTATACATTCTCAGTGTGTGTGTGGTATTACATACATTTTATTTAGTTTGTGTCACTTTTTATAGTTCTCTTTCTTTATTTTATTTTTATTTTAATTTAGGGCCTTTAATTTTATTATTTTTATGTAAATATTATAACGTACATGTCATCAGGTCAGCATCTATACATATAATAGGCATGCTTGTTATTAGATTTTTTCTCTATTTTATTTTATTTTAGTTTTAGTTTTTTTATCAGTTTAGCATTATTGTTTTATTTTATTTTATTTGTTTTTTAATTTTATTAGGTTAGTTTTATTTTTATCTGAGTCGTTTAGTTATAGGTTAGTATTTTCATTTTTATTTTTCTAGATTTTATTTAGTTTTAGTAATATTATATTTTTTAAGTGTGTCTTAAGTGTTAGATAGTATTGTTTTAATTTTATTAGGTAAACACACACACAAACTAAGTATCCTAGACCCCACAACAACCAACAACCAAATCACATTCTCTATTTTCTCTCACCTCATTATTCATCATCTCCTACGCCCAATCTTATACTCTCTCTCCTAAACTCCATTAATAAAACTCACCAACACCATAACCTCGCTTTCCATACTCTCTCTCTCTCTCCCTATATATATATATATATATACTCTCACCAACTCCCCCCCCCCCCCTCCCCCCAAATACCCAAAATCTAAACTTCACACTTAACTCAGGTAAAACTCCAACTCGATTACCTTTACCCAGATGCCTCTATATAAAAAAACATACAACCCTTTACCTCCGACCAGAGCCAGCGAATCTTCTCCGATCACCCCATACTCACCTACCATTTCGAACCAACTCCGACCAACTGAAAGCCTAACACGTTGGCCTTTCTCAGAATCCAACCGATCCATAACCAAACCTTTTACCCATTAACCCACTTAAAAAAACCAGCACCCCACCAAAACTTATAAAATCCGATTCTAGCTAACTCCTATGTAACCCAAATAAAACCAACCAAATAAAAACCCACATATGTTATGTGTTCCCTTTTACTCATTTACAAAGTACCCCCAGCTTACCCCCGCGCTCTTATTACCTCACTTTCCATATGCAATTGTGTGAATTTTTTAAGTTACCCCCACTCAATATCAAACACCCCTTTTTTCCTCTTACCATCCCCAATTTGCCCCTTCTCCGTGTGCACCCTATAAATTGAAGACTTTGTGGCATTTGAGAGGAATCTTCATTTTAGTTTTTAACTTTGTGTGATAAATTCTCCTCCACCCCTCTATAAAGAGTATTTGCATTTTTAGCAAATATCTCAATATATAGTGGTGTGGAAGAGTTTACCTCTTGGATGAATTTCACTCTTTTTTTTTGTATTTTTAGCAACTATCTCAATGTAGAGTGATGGGGTCGAATTCATCCATTTTGGAATTAACTTCTTCTCCATTCCTTTATGATGAATACTTGCATTTTTTGCAAATATCACAACATAAATTGATGATGTAGAATTTATTTCCTTTAATGAAGTCTAGTGTACAATTTTATAATTTTAGGATTTGCATTTTCAGAAAATCTCTCTTATTATTTAATAATCCACTATGACTTCATCCATTATATATTGTAATTAGTTTTTATTTTTTTATTTTGTACTTTTTATTTTAGAATAAAAGATATTAGTGAGGGATTGTAATAGAGAGAATTTTGGTTTGTAATTTAAGAGTTGGTCCAATTTAAGAACAAATGGGTTTGATATGTTCCTCTTTAATTTCTATTCATTTAATTCTTGCATGTTTTTATTTGTTTATTCCATGTATTGGATGGTGATTAATGAGGGCAAATCTCCCATTATAGGGATGAATTTTAAGCCCTCATGAGTCCAATTTAGTTAGTTTTATTTTTAGGACAATTTTTTTTTTCTCTTATTAGACATTACATCTTAGTTAGTACTTTAAAAAGTAGCATAGTTAGTTAATTAATAATCCCTTGAATAATCGTAATCATAATAATAATATGAAAATGAATCTACACATGTCTTCACATATTGTGTGCTTCACTCCTTAGATTTGGATTAACACCCGTACAACAATACACATATACAAATTGGAATCATTTCTTTTCCATTGCCCTACTTTATGTTTCATGATATATGTTTTGGTAGTGTTATGATATGTATATCTTTTTTATTTTTAATTTTATTTTATTGAGTCATATTGAAAAGTACAAAAAATATTTTGGTTGTCTTATGAGTTAGTTTATTTTAAAAATTAGTGTTTTATTTTGAATTTTTTTAGAGAAACTCAAAAAGATTTTTGGTTTTTGTGTAATTTTTAACACATTTTATAAGGCATATTGGTGTCTTTGAATCGAATTAGTTATGTGCTATCCATGTGAATAGCAAATTTGGTTATGATTGTCAATACTTTGATTATTCTCAATCATGCTTACATGGAGATGTTTCGATCTGGAATTGCATAATGGATTAACTTTGTATATGCCTCTGCACACCTGCACGAGCTTTTTTAATTTTAGCTTCACATGTATATTTTAGCCTTGCGAGATATTCTTTGAAAATTTTTGCCATCTATATATTTTGTGACAATGGAGGATTTGTAAGAACCGTTGTCCATGAGATTGTTTGATATTATTGAAAAAAAATCAGGGGGTGTACGAGAAGGGGCTACGAAAGGAACAAATATCCATGCACAAAAATGCCACCGTTGGTAAGATCCTAATGAAAAGAAAACAAAAAAATTTCAAGGCCAACATGTTTAGTTTGTTTGATTTTAAAAAATGACAGCTTCAAAATTATTGATATAAAAGAAAATATGATATATTTTTATATTTTGAGGGTTTTATAGTTGAAGATCAACTAGTTTGCACAATGAATCCAAGTTATGCTTATTTTTTCATGACATTATTGATTTGTAGAATCATCAATATTCAAAACTTGTGTGCACTATGCTTATTTGATCATAGAGTTCACTTTATCTTGTCACTTGAGACTAAATGTTAGTTTGATAAAATTTTATGGTAAAATATCTTTCTTGAACATATTTGAGTGTTTAGGTCATAATTCATTTGCATCTAGTTCACACCCATTTATTCCACTCCACATGTTTAGACACATCAATACTATGCTAGTGTGTAAAGCTTATATGATTTGTGCCAAGTTTTTGTGGTTTATATATATATATATATATATATATATATATATATATATATATATATATATATATATATATATGCTGGTATTTCTTTGGTATATTGTTGCATATAATATACATGGTATCTTTTTAAGTCTTTGCGATTTGCATTTAGCCCAAGTTTGTCATAAGCTTTATCTTTGGATTTTATTTTTCATGAAATATGATCATTGTAGTATATCTTGTTGGGTGCATTGAAATTCCATATTTAAAATTGGTAATTTCAAATTGATTTCATTCTTCATTACCTCACATTGATATCTTTTTGCATCAATATTGACATTATTTATTCTTGAGTTATATGTTTCTATGTAGATATATGTTTTCTGATTAGATATATTTGTTTATCTAGAAAGTTAAGCAGAATAACAATCAGCCAATAAAATAAAGTGATGTGAAGTAAAAAGAGAACAAAGGTTACTTTTCTTTTTTGTGTTTGTTTAATGGGGAGAGTTGATGAAAAATATTTATACGTTTATACACATATATAATTTTAATTTTGAAATAAACAAAAATATAATTTTTTTTAAATTACCAAAAAAATGAAATTATTGGAGATTTACTTTTAACCCCAAATTGTTTTGGCTGCTTTTGGAATGATTACCCAAAAAATATTATTGGGGACTAACAACCAATTTTATGTTCACCTCATTTCAACCGTGAAAATTGGGGATTAACCCCCATATATTTTTATGGTTGGTAATTCTCAAACGTCCAAATATTTGTGGGATAAAATCCAAATAACCATAATTTCTTTACTAAATTACTAAAAGTACCATTATAGTTTAATAAAATGAGGAAAAACAAAAAAACTTTGTCACTCTCTCTCAGAACCACTCTATGCAGACCAAATTTTTTTAAATAGTAAAAAAATTATTATGCGTTGATTTTTTTTTGTATTTAAACATTTCATGGTACCTAAAAAACATTCAGCTTAGAATGAATTTGTTTCCTGTTTAATAAGTTGGTGAAAATATGCGATTTTAAAGCATTCTAAAAACTGACATATTTTAACCAATTTATTTTTATAAATTAAAAAAAGAAATCATTTTGAGCGAATTTTTTTGGGTACATTGAAACGCGCAAAATATCACATAAAAATCAATACAATAAACTAACATAATCACAATAAACTAATGATCGACCCAATTTAATTTCAATATAAATAAGTTGAATTTTAAAAAAATGGCTAAAGTGCCCTTTATTTACGGAACTATCCACCTGTTTGAGCTATAAAAAAATAATTCAACAATGAAATAAATAGTGACTCATATGTCAACTATCTAACAATATTCCAATACAAATGACAACGTAACCCAATAAGATTCCAATATCAGAGTGAGCCATCCAGATAACAAACTTGCAACGGGAATACAATAACATATTGTATACCATTTTTGTGGTTTCTTTCTTTGGTAAAATGCAATGAGTGGCCCAATATAAATAATATGTGTGTTCTTTTAACAATTAATCCATGTAACTTTTTGAGCATTCCGCATACCATGCTTGTAATGAAGCAAAGGGAACGTAAACAACACTAACACAACAAATAAACCAAAATCTAGATTCTAGCACAATCAACTATCATCATTCTTTTGTTGAATTTGTTCAAAATTGCGGATGATCATGAAACTTTCATTTTACTTTTCTTAAAAAACTCTAATGAGTTCTGTAAGCATTGGGAAGTGGTATCTCCTTTAAGATAACAGGTTCTGATCTAGAACTTCTGCGCTTTTTTCTTTTTGAGATATGCATTTTATCATTCTTCTCTTCCTCCGAGTTTTATAAGTACACTCTCTTCTCCTGAGCTGCAAGCAGTTGCACAATGTCATCTGAGAGCATTCCCTTATTACCCTAAAACTCATGTGTTTCAATTTCTGTTATATCTCTGGTGCTTTTATCCTTGGGTGATTGTCATGGGGTATTTTGAGCCCATTGTCTCCGACAATCCTTTCCTTCACAAACAACCCTAACCTTATTTTGTGTCTGAAGTTTTGTAATCTCTTCATCTTTTAGAATTTCATGTTCTAATGTGTATTCTTCGGGGGCATCGAAGTCATCACGGCTATTTTCTTGTCTTCTTGACACTAATGTTCTTTCTCTCCTTACAAATTCTCTGAGAGAAAAATGTTAAACATTCAAATATAATTAATTGTATTTTTATAATAAAAAAACTCTAGATCAAACCTTATTAATCAATTTAGCTTAAAATCTATGAAACCATGCAAATCAAGGTTGAGGTCGGGGCACATAGCCACAAATAACCCCAGTGCTCCGGTTGGAATTCAAATAAATAACCCCAATCCTCTAGTTGTACTAAGGTGGTGTTTAGAATCACTGAAGCAAAAGAATCCATATACATAAGAAACTCATATTTTGGGGGAGCATCCACTACCACGGTGTTATGAATCATCCGAAAATAAAATAATGACTCAATGTTGTGAGCAGACTATTATAAGAATCAACAGAAATAAAAAAAATACTTTGTTCAAAACATTACCTCAGTGATATGGGGGACCGAACGTCGATGGTGGTGGAAAACCATGAAGGTAGAGTATTGTTTTAATGGATGAATGAGGGAGGGTACAATGTTTTTATTGAAGATAGATAAAAAAAAGAGTAAGAAAATATGGTGCTTGGGAAATTTTTAGTGGATCATCACCCAAGAGAGAAAAAAGAGAACCTTGTGTATATGACAATCTCCCCTGTCCATCTGTTGCGACTCGATAGCTTAACAATGCCCATTCTCTCTAGAACTTAGCAAAACAAAACATACCTTCGATCCAGCTAAGCTTTTTTGATAGTGAATAGGAAGAATTGTCTACCATTGGTATTAGGGCCCGCATTTCCCATGCTAAAAACTCCAGGTCCGAACACCTAATAAATTCCATATTATAGTAACGAACTATTGATCTTAGCATTCGTGTAGATAAATAATTGAATTTCTTGTTAATGAATCACAACATGGAAATAAAACCAAAGCTTCAATATATATTTAGTAATTTGAGAACTAAACTGAACCTGCAACTGATGTTTTCACTCCAGCCATTTCAGTTGCAGGCTTTCACTGCTGAACTTTTGATTGTTGGAGTGAAAACAACTATTAATTGGAGTGAACTAAATTTGAGTGAAAACAATCGCTCCAGCACCGACTATTTTAGTGGAGTGAACTGAATTAGTTGCGACTAATAGTTGTGAATAAATTAGTTGCAATTAGTATTTATGACTAATAGTTGCAGGTGCACTAATTTAATTGTGATTGTTAGTTGCGAACTAAATTGGCGTGAAAACAACTAGAGTGAACTAAATTAGTTGCAACTATTATTTTCACTCCAACTAACAGTTATGGGTGCAATTTAGTTCACTTAAAGAATGTTTGGATAAAAAGTTGTGGGATGGAGTGAAAACAATTGTTAGGTCACTCCAACACCCGCAACTCAAGTTAAAAGTTGTGGACTTTTGATTCATCAATATTAGTGATGGTTGGATCAGCACCCGCAACTGATGTTTACATTCCAGCGACCATTGAAATGTCCTGCTCGGTAGAATCTGATGAGCTTCGAAGCATTAGAATTAAAAGAATCAATATCAATAATACCTTTACCAATGTGTGAGTAATGCAGAGAATAAAGAGTAGTTCTACAATAAAGAGTTTAAAGGAATCTAAAAGTCAATCTAAAGTGTGAGTTTTAATACTGAAATGCAGAGAAATCTTAATTATTAGCCTATGAGTATTTTGTTATATTTAATCTTGATCGAACTCGGTTTTATAGTTGGATCAGTCAGTATCATTAACTGAATCTGAAATTAGATACCCCCAAGTTTACACGCTAAAACTAAAGCTACCTTTAGCTCTTGCACATGCTTTAGCTCTTGCACATATCCATGTTTAGACGCTAAAGCTAGTTGTACACGCTAAAACTAAAGCTAGCTTTGTCTTTGTAGCTAGGAATATGGTGCAACACAATCATAACTGAGGCGTCTTATCAACAAATTTTCCTCATGAGTTGTCCAACCCACTCATCAGCTCGACATCCACATAACATATAAAACAACATTTTAGAAAGGATACTTAACTACTTTAGCGAGATATAAATAAAATGTCGATCGAGACGGACTCAACAACAATACAATTAAACTAAAAGACTTAAACAAACAAAATACTGGAAATTATGTATTTATTAGCATGATATAAAATCAAAGTTAGACGTATCCAAGTAAACAGAGGAACAATCGACCAATTATAGAGAATGATCATTCAAACTTAATCATGAAGGATCCAAAGTAACTACAATAGAATTGCGAATTTGATATTGATACCAAAGTTAGAATAACAGATTACCTTTGCGTACAACAATGTCAATTGAAATTCAAATTAGGATATAATATATTGGATTATGTGATCAGTCTAAAATATGAGCAGCATAATAAAATTTTGTTCATCATAAAGCAACACACTTCAAAACAGAAACAATATCATTGATTTTATTAATTTAAACCCTAATATAACTCTCAATCCATAATAAGGATTGGAGAGTGACTACGAAAACTATTCCAATCATGAATCATCTTCTCCACCAACGAATAAAAACGAATTTTAAAAAAAGCTTCTTGGCAGCAACTGACACACCCCAACCCAGTTACTTATAATTAAGTTTGAAAGTCAAAGTGAGTCAAATCATAATTACCTTAACCAAACTATGTTCACGAGTATTCTTTTTCGTTAACATCCTGAAGCCATAAAGCCAAAACTTTTCACATATTTTAAAGTGGTTATTCTTATTCAAACTTGCTTCAAGGAAATATAAAATTAAATTATCCCTTTTTCATTTGACCAAAATTATTGTTTTATGCATCCTTTGCTAAGCCAACCCGACCTCCTAGATTTGGCACTGATATCATGCTACCTGAAACACATAACCATAATAATCTTGAGCATAAGAGCCCAGTGAATGCATCACTACTAAACTATTGCATAAAATTAAATGCAATAAATCATATACATGTGGTAATACCTATGTGCTTATCCGGGTCATTTATAAAGAATGACCAATTATATAATTATCCGGATCATTCATAAAGAATGACTAATTATATACTTATACGACCCATTAATTATGGATTACTTATCCGGTCCATTCATAAAGAATGGCCCAACTGATCCGAATCATAATTCACATATCCTGTCTGCAATAGACAATTCTCCCTTATTCCTGGTCGAGGAGTAACCCCTGTCTATAATAGACAATTCTCCCCCATTCCTGGTCGAGGAGTAACCCCTGTCTGTAATAGACAATTCTTCCCCATTCCAGGTCGGGAAGTAACCTCCCACTTCGATAACCCAAAATGAACAATTTCATATTCCATATTTTCTTGATCATATTCATAACCATGTGTAATACATCTTACCAATACGAGATATTCATATCGTATCCATAACCATGTGTAATACATCTTACCCGTGAGTGATATTCATGTCTTATCCATAACCATGTGTAATAAATCTTACCTGTGAGTGATATTTAGATCACCTCCATAACGATATACAAATACCTCATACTTGTGAGTACACTCACCCTGACAGTTTAACTGGATTTTCCTTTGCCTTTATTCGGTACTTGCCCAATCAGCTCTTCTTCCCTTCCTATCATTCTTGCAATATTAGTGTCATCATAATAATATTAACAATTAAAAGAATAACTTGAACATAACTCAATTCATAAGCATCATACGATTCTATTCAAATCATTTGTCACAAATGAAGTTTCATCCAAATTCATGTTAATATAATTGTCATATCCAAATCATAGACCAAACATATATTCATTTATTCTTGTTAATTCAATCCTTACCATATTATTATTCCAATAAAAAAGACGGTACATCGTTTCAAGTCTCCTAGAGCAAGATATGCCCATTCCTTTACCACGTAGCAAATCTTCCCTATAGGTTCTTTTATCGTTCATTCAACTTCCAGGAATTTTCATAATTTTTGTACATCATAAATTTATATGATATTCCACCCAACATTATTAAACATATTTAACAATACAATATTAAAATTTCATAATTTTCAGAGTTCATTTGCTACGTCAAGTAAGACATCAAACATATTGTATGCATACTTTCACCCTTGGGGAAGATTTCATACCCGAACTTAAAACTCTCACCAAAGACACATTTCTTGGTATTTTCACATGATTTTAGGATATGTCATACATATATGAGTCCAGGTTTATTTCCAGTTGGAATCAATCAATTTCAATAAGTATACAAAAAGATATGATAGTTTGAATACACAAGCTTTCTAAACAAGGCAATTTCAAGGGTTTACACATTCAAGTTTGCTTAAACATGCATCTATCCATGAGTACACATCAAGACATGGAATTTCAGTAAACAAATGATCATTTCTATCATTTAAATTAGCAATACAAAAAAATCAAACAAGATTTATGGATGGAATTACCTTAGGGGCTTTTATGTAATTTTCTATGATTTTTTCTTCAATTTCTCCTCACACTTTCTTCCTAGACTTCAAAACTCTCTTTCCTTAAGTTAAAACTCTTACATGGCTGATATATGCTGAAGGGAGAAATTAATTAAAGGGTTTTAAGTCGGCATAAGGCCACCCCCTCTTGGTCCAATCAAAATATAACATGTGGTGCCATATAAGACAACATATCATTTAAGGCTAAATGACTACTTTACCCCTTGTTCGTAAAAAGATGATAACTTCTCACTCAAATGTCCGTTTGATGCACCGTTTATTGTGTTACAAACCTAACTCATATGTATACAACTATCTAGTTTATACCTCAAGTCAGTTATTATATTATACTGTTCAAAACTAGCCTTAAACATGAACATTCCTACCGAAACTTCAAAATTTCATACTTGTAACTAATTTGATATTTCATGCTTTATGAAGGTAGGATTAGACTAAAACTAATGACTTAACATTATACATACTAATAACATATTAGCCATATCACATAAGCTAATCATGATTTAAACATAATTTATCATAATTATATTCGGGTTGTCACAACCTTCCCCTCTTAGAAAATTTCGTCCCCGAAATTTTGGATAGATTTCACTTATCAAACAATTGGGGATACTATTTTATCATTATATATTCCCATTCCCATGTTGCTTATTTAATTTTATGTATCCTCCACAACTCATTAACTACGAAACTACTTTATTCCCTAATACTTGCTTTTTACGACCAAGTATTTCAATCGGTTCCTCGATGTACGACACATGTTCTTTCATAATAACTTCAATATCCTTATCATTACCCGTAAGAATAATCGTCTAATGATTTATTATTAATGAAAACCAAACCCCAACTCATATATTACTTCATAAATTTATATACGTATGTCAAACATTCACACATACTAGATTATCAGTTATATCGTCGTATATTCACAATGACTGAATATTCTTAACAACCTAATATCATTCTTTACCTTTCTTCCTTCATTCCTATAGTTTATCCTTGTTATCGTGTAATATTTCAATTCATAGATATCATATTACCATATTTTCTTATTACACGTCATATTTCCATCTTCCCTCTAACACCAAATAAACGTGTTTGACTTTAACTACTATCCATATCAGTTCTGATGTTTAAGAGTATGTTAAATCTCGTCCTTACAATTTCTTAATTTAAATATATCATCAGTACCTTTCATGTATCAAAATTGTACAATCTTTCGCTAAATGTTTATTCTTAACCAATCTTTCATATTCACGTTCATGTATATTGTGCAGTCATGCACTATGAACTCAATATAACTTCTCACTATATTCCCTTTTTTAGTATCATATGATTATTCTTTAACTAAACATACAACGACTTTAACTAGTCATTTATCTAGCATAATAACTTTACAATCATAATCTTACCCCATTCCTTATTAACATTATAGTCTTATGCAGCATTATTAATACACTCACCTTACCCGTTTGGTAACATGGACATTAAACATAACATCACCACTGAAAATTTTAACCACACATACCAACCCCATAATACTTATCTTAACTATTATATGTCGTATTTCTTTCAAATAACTTCAACAAATACCTTAATGTATCCTATTATGGTATTTCACATAACATCTTATCCTTACACATACTTCTTGGTTAGTCCATATAATGTCAAGCATATTCATTATATGTCATACTCTTAGTGATAACACGTACATACAATGACAAATACAACATAATATCAACACAAACCAGTTGTCGATATTCCAACCCAATTAGCATCTTTCCCATACTCATAAACAACACATACACTTAAAAGGGCTCCCCAACATTTTTAAACTTCCAACTCTTTAACACCTCATCTTAACTTTACTATTCATATAAGCATTTCAAAACATTCCAAGAGTAATATTTACTACCTATACTCATACTATTAAAAAAATAAATCTTAACTCTTATCAGTCTTCTTGTACTTATCATAATTCAGTATGAACCCATATTCGGATCAATTATTATATTTTGATTAGTAATAGAATTTCAGACCATCTCACATATTAAAATTAAACATATATAACTATTAATCCTCTCACTTCACCTTTTCCATGTGAATCTTCATTTTAGTCACACTCTAACAATTTAATATCTCATCCTTTAACAGAATATGGGTTCCTGTACCTCACTCTCCCAAATAAATGGGCACACACCAAACCATGGTTTAATAACTGACACAACTCAAGTCTAAATATTCCAGTATAAGAAGAGATTACTTCCATTACTTCACAGTTTTCGTATACCACATTTTGTCTTTAAGAACTTTCCTTTAATGACATGTTTTTCGATACCACAAATAAAACAATGCAATGATTCAAATTAAATTACCTGTATTCACTGTCATCCCCGTATAAACCTTAACATCTCATTTCCTTTCCTGCAAGATCCTTACATTTCATATCCCATACAACAATATATTTGTATAACTAGCAGATGTTAGACAATAAAGCCAATTTTCTTATGACTCAAAACAATTAATACTTCCACTGCCAAATCTAGGCGCTCCTCACCCCAGAACGTCTAAAACCTAGGCTCTAATACCAAAGTTAACACACCCCAACCCAGTTACTTATAATTAAGTTTGAAAGTCAAAGTGAGTCAAATCATAATTACCTTAACCAAACTGTGTTCACGAGTATTATTTTTCATTAACATCATGAAGCCATAAAGCCAAAACTTTTCACATATTTTAAAGTGATTATTCTTATTCAAACTTGCTTCAAGGAAACATAAAATTAAATTATCCCTTTTTCATTTGACCAAAATTATGGTTTTATGCATCCTTTGCTAAGCCAACCTGACCTCCTAGATTTGGCAGTGACATCATGCTACCTGGAACACATAACCATAATAATCGTGAGCAAAAGATCCCAGTGAATGCATCACTACTAAACTATTGCATAAAATTAAATGCAATAAATCATATACATGTGGTAATACCTATGTGCTTATCCGGCTCATTTATAAAGAATGACCAATTATATAATTATCCGGATCATTCACAAAGAATGACTAATTATATACTTATACGGCCCATTAATTATGGATTACTTATCCGGTCCATTCATAAAGAATGGCCCAACTGATCCGAATCATAATTCACATATCCTGTATGCAATAGACAATTCTCCCCCATTCCTGGTCGAGGAGTAACCCCTGTCTGTAATAGACAATTCTCCCCCATTCCTGGTCGAGGAGTAAACCCTGTCTGTAATAGACAATTCTTCCCCATTCCGGGTCGGGAAGTAACCTCCCATTTCGATAACCCGAAATGAACAATTTCATATTCCATATTTTCTTGATCATATTCATAACCATGTGTAATACATCTTACCAATAAGAGATATTCATATCGTATCCATAACCATATGTAATACATCTTACCCGTGAGTGATATTAATGTCTTATCCGTAACCATGTGTAATAAATCTTACCTGTGAGTGATATTTAGATCACCTCCATAACGATATACAAATACCTCATACAAATGAGTACACTCACCTTGACAGTTTAACTGGATTTTCCTTTTGCCTTTATCCGGTACTTGCTCAATCAGCTTTTCTTCCCTTCCTATCATTCTTAAAATATTAGTGTCATCATAATAATATTAACAATTCAAAGAATAACTTGAACATAACTCAATTCATAAGCATCATACGATTCTATTCAAATCATTTGTCACAAATGAAGTTTCATCAAAATTCATGTTAATATAATTGTCATATCCAAATCATAGACCAAACATATATTCATTTATTCTTTTTAATTCAATCCTTATCATATTATTATTCCAATACAAAAGACGGTACATCGTTTCAAGTCTCCTAGAGCAAGATATGCCCATTTCTTTACCACATAACAAATCTGCCCTATAGGTTCTTTTATCGTTCATTCAACTTCCAGGAATTTTCATAATTTTTCTACATCATAAATTTATATGATATTCTACCCAACATTATTAAACATATTTAACAATACAATATTAAAATTTCATAATTTTCAGAGTTCATTTGCTACGTCAAGTAAGACATCAAACATATTGTATGCATACTTTCACCCTTGGGGCAGATTTCATACACGAACTTAAAACTCTCACCAAAGACTCATTTCTTGGTATTTTCACATTATTTTCGGATAGGTCATACATATATGAGTCCAGGTTAATCTCCAATTGGAATTATTCAATTTTAGTAAGTATACAAAAAGATATGATAGTTTGAATACACAAGCTTTCTAAACAAGGCAATTTCAAGGGTTTACACATTCAAGTTTGCTTAAACATGCATCTATCCACGAGTACACATCAAGACATGGAATTTCAGTAAACAAATGATCATTTCTATCATTTAAATTAGAAATACAAAAAAATCAAACAAGATTTATGGATGAAATTACCTTAGGGGCTTTTATGTAATTTTCTATGATTTTTTCTTCAATTTCTCCTCACACTTTCTTCCTAGACTTCAAAACTCTCTTTCCTCAAGTTAAAACTCTTCCATGGCTGATATATGCTGAAGGTAGAGCTTAATTAAAGGGTTTTAAGTCGGCATAAGGCCACCCTCTCTTGGTCCAATCAAAATATAACATGTGGTGCCATATAAGACAACATATCATTTAAGGCTAAATGACTACTTTACCCCCTGTTCGTAAAAATATGATATCTTCTCACTCGAATGTCCTTTTGATGCACCGTTTATTGTGTTACAACCCTAACTCATATGTATACAACTATCTAGTTTTTACCTCAAGTCAATTATTATATTATACTGTTCAAAACTAGCCTTAAACATGAACATTCCTACCGAAACTTCAAAATTTCATACTTGTAACTAATTCGATATTTCATGCTTTATGAAGGTAGGATTAGACTAAACATAATGACTTAACATTATATATACTAATAACATATTATCCATATCACATAAGCTAATCATTATTTAAACATAATTTATCATAATTATATTCGGGTTGTCACAACCTTCCCCGCTTAGAAAATTTCGTCCCCGAAATTTTGGATGAATTTCACTTATCAAACAATTGAATTTCACTTGTCAAATTTAGACTAAACAAATATTTGGTCTTCAAACTTCAGTATGAGCAAATAGTTGGTCTTCAAACGTAGATTTACAAAACATCTACTTCAGTGTGTGTGATAAAAATTTTTTAGAGAAAAATAAGTAGGGGCGGTGGTGTGTGTGAATACTATAACGTAACACCAAGTCATGTAAGGAAATTGATTTCACATTTACAAAAATTATAAAGACATAAAATCAATATTTGTAGAGAATATACCAAAAGTAATGTATGTCAGCTGCTTATAAACACAACGTGTTCTTCATCCATGCATATAATCTCCGTATACAATCTGAAACAGAAAAAAAAAACTCCCTCGTACGAAGACAAATTTAGCCATATAGACCAATAAACTCTGAAAGGCAAAAAAAAAACTACATGTAGCAACATAATCTAAAAAATAAATGAGTGGATTGTACTATTTAATCTTAAACATTAGCCTCTCCCTTCGGTGTTCATGACCCTGACATTAAATTAACAATGTCACTCCCCAAGTGCCATTAATATGCTTCTGGCAGTGTTCACTATGAGAGAAAAAAAAAATAATAACAAATTAATTATCAAACAATGTCCATTATATATAATGAGAATATAAAAAAGTATTCTTAGTTCTAAGTTAAAATACAATAAAAATTAAAGTAAAAATATGATGATAGTGATAGATTATCTCCTAAAAAATTTAGATTCGAAATTAAACTTCCAAATAAATTAGATAAAAAAAGTAGAAAACTTGTCAGATCGACCAAATAAAACTGAAAATTTACACCCAAAACGTGTCAGATCTACAAAATAAAACTTTATATGCACATACCCCACTTTATATGATGACAGTAATCATTTTTGTCGTTACTATAGTCTATGAAGAAATAAATAAATAACAATGTATCATGGGACATCCAAATAGGAGAGTAGTAATTGCCTTCATTAAACCCCACTTTATATGTCTCCATATCACCTCAACATGTACTTAAATAGGAAAGTATCAACCATAAAAATAAATAGGAAAGTATTACACACTTAATGAAAAGTATCAAGCATTTTCCCATCTTTGCTTCCATGCATCTTAAACTTGTAGATATATCTTGAAATACAACCAAACTTATAAGACAAAAGCATTTTATAAACAAATAACATAATTTTGCTCAGCTTAGGTGTGGAGATCAAAGTGGAGAGAGAGAGATGGGTGAAAAAAATCAAAAATTTCCACGATGATCATACATTATAGTGTTAGGCAACTGCCCGAACCTCCGTATATGGCAAAAGTATAACATATATGGTAAGATAAGTTATTGGGGAAGCAAGGTTAAAAAAAATCTTAAAATAATAATTAAGAAAAACATTTAGAAATGGCAGTTTGGCATACATCGTGACTAATTATGACCATCCCTTCTCAAATTAAATTTATAAAACTAAAATAGTTAACATGAGCCTATCAACATCTTAAGTTGCACCAAAAAAATAAAATGTTTAAATAATAAGCATTCACCACCATAACCCCTAGTGTTAAACATCATATCTCCCCTCAACGTCATAGTAGTTATGGCGAGTGTGATTATTATTGGCCGATCAGTAATCAATATGCACTAAAACTCCTAAATGCATTGGTAGTATTATATCCTCTGATATGACTCCAAAAATACTTACATTTGACATGACTACCCTCGAATAAATGTTTAATTTTCAGTGGGTTTACAATAAGCAGAGGCAACTATGAACTTCTTAAACTCCATAAATAACAGGGAAACATGCAGAACTAAAAACAAATTGTAAGTCGTAATAGAAAACATACACCAAACCAAACATATTGGAAGTCACGATAGAAAAGAATAACAAATTATAATATAATTCTTAGAATATTTTGATCACAATGTAGACTACAATCAATACTGCGCAATGTCAGTTAGTTTGCAAAGTATCTATTTCAGAGTTGGCAGTATGATCGTGATCAATATGGCCCATCATCGAGTCAAGGCAGCTTCTGCTTTAGACATGATTTCCAGCCTAGAGGATTTAAAGAGGGTGGAACCAACAATAAAGGATCCCAGGCCGGGGGTAGAAGATATTTCCAGTTTTGTGATGACGACATTTAAATCAAGATAATTTTTTGTTTCGCCCTTGGTACGAACAAACACTTCTACTGGTCTTTTACAAATAAAGAGCCACAAAGAGGCTCATCAGGTTATTCTAATTTCTATATGGCCCCTTGGAATTTGAGGCATCAGAATCAAGAGGAATATGACTCCTCAAATGAGTCTAACAGTAAGGAATCAGATTTGATTTCACATTTGATGACCCTGAGGTTGAGTGCTTATGGTCTTTTAGTTCTAGATGATATTAAAAATTCATATCGAGCATGTGCATTGAAATGACATCCTAATCATCCTCGGGACTCATCCAAGTCTCTTGTTGAGGAGAAGTTCAAGGTTTGCAGCACTGCATATCAATCTCTATATGATAAGTTAAATTAAGGATATGATGAAGCAGGCTGATCTTAAAACATTAAATATGATGCATGTTATAACAAATTCAATATGATCCACTACTATTATTTCACATTTACAAAAATTATAAAGACATAAAATCAATATTTGTAGAGAATATACCAAAAGTAATGTATGTCAACTGCTTATAAACACAACGTGTTCTTGATCCATGCATATAATCTCCATATACAATCTGAAATAGAAAAAAACTCCCTCGTATGAAGACAGATTTAGCCATATATACCAATAAACCCTGAAAGGCAAAAACAAACTACATGTAGCAACATAATTTTAAAAAATAAATGTGTGGATTGTACTATTCAATCTTAAACATCAACCTCTCCCTTCGGTGTTCATGACCCTGACATTATATCACTGTTCTAAAAAACTCGCCTAGGCTTAAGGCTTAGGAGAAACGCCTCGCCTTACGCTTTTCACACCTTATTCTTGGTAAAACCCTTACGACACACTTTTTTCTAAAAACAACAATGCCTTAGTGAAACGATGTCGCCTTTTAAAGAATTTGTTTACAAACCGGACCATTATCTTATCCAAAATAATTAGATAGAATTTTAATTTCCATATATTCAGACATATTTTTATGATATGTGCAATTTTTGTATTTTAATATCCTTGTTATGGTTAAAAAATATAAAAATATATTAAGAAGGCCTAAACGCCTTTTCACGCCTTTTTACGCCTAGGCCAGCCTAGGCTTCTAAGGCTTAAGGCTTGGCCTCCACGCCTCAATCACGCCTCGCGTTTTTTAGAACCTTGCATTATATTAACAATGTCACTCCCCAAGTGCCATTAATATGCTTCTGGCAGTGTTCACTGTGAGAGAAAAAAATAATAAAAACAAATTGATTATCAAACAATATCCACTATATATAATGAGAATATAAAAAAATTATTCTTAGTTCTAAGTTAAATACAATAAAAATTAAAGTAAAAATATGATCATAGTGATAGATTATCTCCTAAAAAATTTAGATCCGAAATTAAACTTCCAAATAAATTAGATAAAAAAAAGTAGAAAACTTGTCAGATCGACCAAATAAAACTGAAAATTTAAACCCAAAACGTGTCAGATCTACAAAATAAAAACTTTATATGCACATACCCCCCATATTGTGAGAGCAAGGGATAAAGAATACCTTAAACAACAAACAATGAACTCTGGAGTAGAAACCATGTTCGCTATTTGAAATTACCTACAAAAGAACCATGAATGAAAAAGTCGAGAGAGATCCTACTGTGGGTAACACAAAGTTATAAACATGCCATCTTCGGGTAACACAAAGTTAGATCTGCAAACAAAAATGGTAAAATTGCAAATAACAAAGACTACATGAAAAAAATGGTAAATGGAAAAGAATAGTGAGTGAAAGAGAGAGACGTTACCTGTAAAACTCCAACAAAGAAAAAATTAGGTCACACATTGAAAGAGAGAGAAATAGAGATGTCACGTAGAGAAGCATGGTGGGAGAGAAGCCGAAGCGAGAGAACGTAGATTGTCGGGTGAAATAGTGAGATGCAAGAGTGAGTGAGAAAAATGGGACCAAAATGTTATAATACTATTGTACCCTTGTTTTTGAATTTTGAAGTAAGGGGGAAAACAAATTATAGTGGGTTAAAAGAGGCGGGAATCCAAAATTTTCAAGGGTAAAATGGGTATTGCAGGAAAAATATATCTCATGACATCATAAGTCAAGATTATGGTAAGCATAAGTTTTGTAACTTATTTTATATATATAATAGCGGAATGTCCGTGCCTGAAGGCACGGAGAAAATATTCCAAAGTATTAAACAACATCGATGTAACTAAGGCACAATATATCGACTACATTAAGTCACACACTTAAATTATTAAAGAGAGTTATAATCTAAAACAACCACCAAATTACATTTAGTTTCCACTATAATTAATAACAAACAAATTCCAATAAAAATAAATATATAAAATTTAAGTGAAAAAGTTATTTTACAACACAAATAGTGTATACAGTTTAAAAGATTTCGGCAAAATTTCCTTTATTTCACCCTGTTCAATAAATAAAAAATAATCAACAACAACAATATTAATAATAATGATATTACACCATGGACTTTACATAAACCGCATCATCGATTTAACAATATTCAAATATAAGCCCTAAATATGAGTACACAACAAACAATTATTGGAACTTGGGCACAAAAATGCCACAAAATATTTAATTCGTCGTCAATTATTATTACATTGGAAAATAAAGTAACAAAAACGTCAATTGAGGTCATCTCACATGTTTCGGTATAATGATTGCCCATAGTCTGCAAAGAATCACCTGATACATAACATAAAAGGTTGCCAATAGTTAAAAAGCCATGAAGTCGTATTAAATCAATACTTAAAAAGACAATAACACTAATAAAAGTTTACCATGCCTAAAGCAATACCTAACAGTGGCGACTTTTTTAAACCTGTGCGTCATAACGATAATGTTTGCGACAAAGTCGCTACTTTAACTCTTGAATTTCCGTATTAATACTTAAAAAGGTAAATATAGATGAAGAAAACGAACATTCATATAAGCATTAATGAGAACATTCATATAGGCATTAATGGGAGCATTCATATAGTAATCATTTTTGTCGTTACTATAGTCTATGAAGAAATAAATAAATAACAATGTATCATGGGACATCCAAATAGGAGAGTAGTAATTGCCTTCATTAAACCCCACTTTATATGTCTCCATATCACCTCAACATGTACTTAAATAGGAAAGTATCAACCATAAAAATAAATAAGAAAGTATTACACACTTAATGAAAAGTATCAAGCATTTCCCCATCTTTGCTTCCATGCATCTTAAACTTGTAGATATATCTTGAAATACAACCAAACTTATAAGACAAAAGCATTTTATAAACAAATAACATAATTTCGCTCAGCTTAGGTGTGGAGATCAAAGTGGAGAGAGAGAGATGGGTGAAACAAATCAGAAATTTCCACAAAGATCATACATTATAGTGTTAGGCAACTGCCTGAACCTCCGTATATGGCAAAAGTATAACATATATGGTAAGATAAGTTATTGGGGAAGCAAGGTTAATAAAAATCTTAAAATAATAATTAAGAAAAACATTTAGAAATGGCAGTTTGGCATACATCGTGACTAATTATGACCATCCCTTCTCAAATTAAATTTATAAAACTAAAATAGTTAACATGAGCCTATCAACATCTTAAGTTGCACCAACAAAATAAAATGTTTAAATAATAAGCATTCACCACCATAACCCCTAGTGTTAAACATCATATCTTCCCTCAACGTCATAGTAGTTATGGCGAGTGTGATTATTGTTGGCCGATCAGTAATCAATATGCACTAAAACTCCTAAATGCATTCGCAGTATTATATCCTCTGATATGACTCTAAAAATACTTACATTTTACATGACGACCCTCGAATAAATGTTTAATTTTCAGTGGGTTTACAATAAGCAGAGGCAACTATTAACTTCTTGAACTCCATAAATAACAGGGAAACATGCAGCGCTAAAAACAAATTGTAATTCATAATAGAAAACATACACCAAACCAAACATATTGGAAGTCATGATAGAAAAGAATAACAAATTATAATATTATTCTTAGAATATTTTGATCACAATGTAGACTACAATCAATATTGCGCAATGTCAATTAGTTTGCAAAGTATCTATTTCAGAGCTGGCAGTATGATCGTGATCAATATGGCCCATCAACGAGTCAAGGCAACTTCTGCTTTAGACATGATTTCCAGCCTAGGGGATTTAGAGAGGGTGGAACCAACAATAAAGGATCCCAGGCCGAGGGTAGAAGATATTTCCAATTTTGTGAAGACGACATTTAAATCAAGATAATTTTTCGTTTCGCTCTTGGTGCGAACAAACACTTCTACTAGTCTTTTATAAATAAAGAGCCACAGAGAGGCTCATCAGGTTATTCTAATTTCTATATGGCCCCTTGGAATTGGAGGCATCATAATGAAGAGAAATATGACTCCTCAAATGAGTCTAACAGTAAGGAATCAGATTTGATTTCACATCGGATGACCCTGAGGTTGAGTGCTTATGGTCTTTTAGTTCTCGATGATATTAAAAATGCATATCGAGCATGTGCATTGAAATGGCATCCTAATCATCATTGGGACTCATCCAAGTCTCTTGTTGAGGAGAAGTTCAAGGTTTGCAGCACTGCATATCAATCTCTATATGATAAGTTAAATTAAGGATATGATGAAGCAAGCTGATCTTAAAACATTAAATATGATGCATGTTATAACAAATTCAATATGATCCACTACTATTATTTCAAACCTGCGTGACTAATCCTCGTCACCGTCTTGTGAACTGAATGAATTCTCATCATCGTCATCGTCATCGTCATCTTATGAACTGAACGAATCTACTTTATCATCTACACGAATCAATAATCATATTGTTCACCTATCAAAACTAAAAGGCATGTATGCATCACCAATCGCATAAATAGACCAAAATGTGGAAACCAAATAAAAAATAACAAAAAACGGGGGTGGGGCAAGTGTGGCTCCAATATATATTTATTTGGTTCAAATTAAATCCAATATCCAGTTTGAAACAAATCGTTTGCTTACGTATCAACATTAGGATTACTCATCTATTTGTGTATCTACTTTGACTTACAATTTGTAACATAGTTTCCTGGAACAACTTTAAAAACCATAAATTAATTTGAGATTTGAAGCAAAATGAAGGCATAAAATATAATAAAAAAGTTTGTAAAAAATTCTTCACTTTAAGAATGATACATTAGGACAAATAGACTCACACTAGCTAGATTTAACACCTACTATTTGGAAATGAACGCAGTTCATCAGCTTTTATTTAGGCTTCAATTCCACTTTAGCATCGCAGCACATATAGCTTTTGTCGGGGACAACTGAAGATCATCAATAAGAGGAGTCCAACCTTCCCCAGATGCAGCAGTTGTAGTAGGACTTGAGGGACGAGCCGTAAAACAATCGGTTTCTTCGTCCAAAGTACTTACAGCTATGTCAGAATTTGGAACACAATAAATGTGAACAGAGAAAAAAAAATAGTCATAAAAACTCTTAGAGCAACCCTTATGCGCAGTCCAAAATCACACTCAACTAGTTTAAAAATACCCTATCAAAACTAACGAAATTGCTACGGGCAAGTGCAAATATGAGGTATGAAGAATAAAACTACGCCGTATGCAGTTAAAAGAACAAAACATGTTAGAAAAGTCCAACCCCTTGGGCGGAACATCATGTTCCACTTAAGGGTTCTCCAAAATTCCTTTTCCCTCCCCAAAGGTCTTATGTTATTATGTGGTACCCCGAAATCATCTGTTTTTTATAAAAAAAAAATTATCCGTTGCCATTTGTAAAAAAAAGGTAGCCGCTGCCATTAAAAATAAAAAAAACCAATCGTTGCCATACATTAATCAAGCCGTTGCAAACATATGGGGTACAAAATGAAAATAAGAAAACTTTGTTCAATTGCCTAGGCGGAACAAGATGTTCCGCTTAAGGCTTTTATTTGAATTTATTTTTTTCTTTCTTTCTTGCGCGGAACATCATGTTTCGCTTAAGCTGGGTCCCACAAAAAACCAACTAGTTCAATTCTAAATTTGTTATTTTTTACCATGGCAATGTTTAAATTTGGACTTTTACCCTGCGCTTAACATACCTGTGTACCGCATATATAGAAGTTTACATTACCCATAAGGGTTGCTCTTATAAGATGGAACACAATAAATGTGAACAGAGAAAAAAAAAATGCCCCATCTCGAACATTCAGTATAACAGGTACTAAAAACTCAAACATTGAGCATAACAGGTACTAAAAACTCAAATAGTAATCAACGTGTTAAGAAAAATAGGGCACAGAGAGAATTTTAGAGAGAGAAAGAGTTCTCATTAATTGGTGTCTAACAAATGGGGGGGTCACCCCTTATTTATAGTACAACTTAGTAGAGTCCTAATGGGAGTGGACATCCACTTAAATAGGATAAATACAATATTTATAACACTCCCCCTTGGATGTACACCATATCCACTATTCAATGATTATTGCCTCATTAAAACCTTACTAAGGAAAAACCCATTGGGAAAAAACCGTAGTGAAGGAAAAAGAGTACAATTTATTGTGACCATTGAGTCGGTGTTGGACGTGCTTAATGCTGCCTCGTTAAAACCTTTACTAGGAAAACCCAGTGGGATAAAACCTAGTTAAAGGAAAAAGAGTACAGCACACAAATGTCCCAAATTACATGTTCTTGTATCCTCCCCCTGATAAGATGCTCCCCCTGATTGATATATCCAATTTCACCGTTGGTGGAGCCGACACATTCCAATCTCGTACACAAACTTCTGAAATGTTTCCTTTGGCAGTGACTTTGTGAAGAGATCAGTGAGGTTATCACTTGAACGAACTTGCATGACTTCAATCTCATTTTTCTTCTGAAGCTCATGAGTGAAGAAAAACTTTGGTGAAATGTGTTTGGTTCTGTCTCCTTTGATGAATCCTTCTTTAATTTGTGATATACATGATGCATTATCTTCATAGATAGTACTTGGAATATCTGTAATAGAAGACAATTGACAAGAACTACGGATATGCTGAATTAAAGATCTCAGCCATACACATTCACGGCTAGCTTCATGAAGAGACAAAATTTCAGAGTGATTAGAAGAAGTAGCTACTAAAGTTTGTTTAGTAGAACGCCAGGAAATAGCAACATTACCACAAAGAAATACATAACCTGTCTGAGATCGACCCTTATGAGGATCAGAGAGATATCCAGAATCTGCATAACCAACTAATTTGGAACTATTAGAGTTATATGAATAAAATAAACCTATGTCAGTGGTTCCACGTAGATATCTTAGGATATGTTTGATACCAGCCCAATGCCTTTTGGTTGGTTCAGAACTATATCTAGCAAGCATATTCACAAAGAATGAAATATCCGGCCTAGTGCATTGCGCCAAGTACAATAATACACCGATTGCACTTAAATAGGGTACTTCTGGACCCAATATTTCCTCATCTTTTTCTTTAGGACGGTATGGATCTTTCTTTATGTCGAAAGACCGCACAACCATGGGGGTACTTAGGGGATGCGCCTTATCCATATTAAAACGTTTTAATACATTTTCAGTATAATTAGACTTATGGACTAAAATCCCACTAGAATTTTTCTCGATCTGCAGGCCGAGACAAAATTTAGTTTTCCCAAGGTCTTTCATCTCAAATTCTTTTTTCAAATAGTTAGCAGTTGTTTCGAGCTCTTCTGGAGTTCCGATTAAATTTATGTCATCCACATAGACTGCTACTATTGCATATCCTTTTGAGGATTTCTTTATAAATACACAAGGGCAAATTTGATTATTTTCATACCCTTCCTTAGACAAGTATTCACTAAAACGATTGTACCACATTCTTCCGGATTGCTTTAAACCGTACAATGAACGTCTCAGTCGTATCGAGTACGTACTCCTCGGCTTTGCTTCAGGCAAAGGAAATCCTTCAGGGATTTTCATGTATATTTCTGTGTCTAAGTCCCCATATAAATAAGCGGTCACAACATCCATGAGTCTAAAATCAAGATTTTCAGAGACCGCTAAGCTAATCAGATATCTGAAAGTTATACTATCCATAACAGGGGAGTATGTTTCCTCAAAATCAATCCCAGGTTTCTGTGAGAAACCTTGTGCCACAAGTCGTGCCTTATATCGAGTGATTTCATTCTTCTCGTTTCTTTTTCTTATAAAAACTCATCGATAACCTACCGGGTTAAAACCTTTTGGGGTTTGTACTATAGGTCCAAAGACACCACGTTTATTTAGAGACTCGAGTTCTACCTTGATGGCAATTTCCCATTTTGGCCAATCTACTCTTTGTCGACATTCATTTAGGGTACGTGGTTCAGTATCATTATCACTGCCCTTTGAAATTTGTGTAGCTACTGCATATGAAAAAATGTCATCAATGACAGTTTCTTTTCGATCCCACATTTCTCCCGAATATGTATAAAACATAGAGATCTCGTTATTATTATAAGGTACCTTTGCCTCTTCAGGGGCTTGTATAGTCACTTCAGTGACTTGTGTGTTTTCAGAAATAATAACCTCTTCAGGGGTTTCAGAGAAAGTGGATCTTTTATTCATAACCTCTTCGGGAGGGTGATTAGGGCATGATTTTTCATTTAATCTCCGCTTCCGGGGAGCAGAGTCTTTGGAACCTACAGGTCTTCCACGCTTCTGGCGTGCAACAGATTCATTTTCTGCTGATGTCAATGTTTGTCCCACTGGTACATCAATTCTTGTAGGCACATTTGCAGCGGGTACATGAGACTTGGTTACTTTTGCAGCATCATTGAATGCATCGGGTAATTTATTTGCAATTTCCTGAAGATGCAATATCCTTTTCACTTCATGCTCACATTGAGTAGTACGAGGGTCTAGATGAGACAAAGTGGAAGTGTTCCATGTTAATTCTCGTCGTTCTTCAGGAACGGACCGTACTTCTGGTACGTTCTTTCCTCCCCCTAACGGCGGGAAGAGTGTCTCATCAAAATGACAATCCGCAAATCTAGCGGTAAATGTATCCCCTGTCAGTGGATCAATATAACGAATAATTGATGGCGAATCATAACCAACATATATTCCCAAACGACGTTAGGGACCCATTTTGGTACGCTGGGGTGGAGGGATGGGTACATGCACTGCACAACCAAATTTGCGCAAGTGGGATATATTTGGTTGACATCCATACACAAGTTGAAAAGGTGAAAAAGGGTGATAAGCCATGGGTCTAAGCTTAATTAACTTAGCAGCGTGTAGGTTGGCATGTCCCCAGGTAGAGACTGGGAGTTTAGACTGCATAAGCAAAGGTCGCGCAATAAGTTGCAAACGTTTAATCAAAGACTCAGCTAAACCATTTTGAGTGTGGACATGCGGGACAGGGTGCTCAACATCAATACCTTATGATAAACAATAGTCATAAAAAACTTGAGAAGTAAATTCTCCCGCATTATCTAAACGAATGGATTTAATGTGTTGATCAGGAAAATGTGTTCTAAGTTTTATGATTTGAGCAAGAAATTTGGCAAAGGCCAAATTACGAGTAGATAACAAACAAACATGTGACCAACGAGTGGACGCATCAATAAAAACCATAAAATATTTAAAAGGTCCACTAAAAGGGTGGATGGGTCCACAAATATCCCCTTGAATTCTTTGTAAAAAGGATGGTGACTCAGAGGAAATTTTGAGAAAAGATGGTTTAGTGATTAGTTTACCTTGAGAACAAGGGGTGCAAAAATGATCATCTGGTAAGGTAAGTTGTTTGTTTGTTAACAAGTGCCCGTATGAGTTGTTTATGATTCGACGTAACATGTTTGATCCAGGGTGACCCAATCGGTTATGCCATAATATTAAATTATAAGGATCATTGAGCTTCCGGCTCATGACAGTATGTGATTCTACAACATTAATTGTTGTATGGTATAACCCCATGGATAATGCAGACAATTTCTCTAGTGTGAGATTCTGTCTTCCAACACTAGATGTAATGCAAAGGAACTCTTTATTATCTTCATTACATGTTTCAATATGATACCCGTTCACTCTTATGTCCTTAAAGCTCAATAAATTTCTTCTGTAATTTCTTGAGTATATAGCATTATTTATGAATAAGTGGGTACCATTAGGTAACACCACGTGGGATCTTCCGGAGCCTTCAATGATCTTAGCAGGACCAGCTATAGTGGAAACATTCGCTGTATTGTATACCAAGTTTGAGAAAAACTTCTGGTTTTTCAAAATGGTGTGGGTTGTCCCACTGTTTACCAAACAAGTATCATCGCTTGCGCTTACTTTCGGATCCATACCTTTAACATAATTAAACACAAATTGAAATTCAATCCACCAATCATATAAGCATAAAAAAAATGATCAAAACCATTTCATTAACTACTAAAATCTCGAAATAAAGATATTAATTTCTCTAAGCTCTAAGGATAAACTACTAATGTCTCAATAGAAAAGATGAAGCAGATAAATAAATAAATAAATCATAATCATTTAGGTCTTCAGGGCCGCCTGAGGTGGTTCTCCAAGCATGTTATCAAATGTCTCATCATCAATAGCATCTCAATCCTCATCTTCGAAAAAATCATTGAAATTGAGATCAGTATCGTCAAGTTTCCAACGGTCTTCAGGACCTTCCACAATGTTTGTCTCCACTTTCTTTTTCGAGGCCTGATATTTTTCAACCAATTTCTTGGACGAACGGAAGGTACGTGTCCAATGCCCACTGCGGCCACATCTATGGCAAATATCATTTGGATTTTATGGATTTGACTTCTGATTCCTTTTATTTCCGTGATTATTCCACTTCTGGCGGTTCTTAAATTTTGTATTTTGTCTAGGGCCATGATTATTGTAGCCACCTCTTCTGGAGTTGCCACGGCCCTGTCGCATATTTCCTTGGCCTCTTTCATTATTCTGAACAGAGTTAGCATTCACTTCAGGGAGTGCTACAGATCCAGTGGGTCTAGATGTATGATTTTTCATCAGTAAGTCATTGTTCTGTTCAGCAACTAGGAGACATGAGATTAGTTCTGAGTACCCTTTAAACCCTCGCTCTCGATATTGCTACTGCAGGAGCATATTCGAGGCGTGAAAAGTTGAGAATGTTTTCTCTAACATATCTGCATCCTCTACCTTTTCTCCACATAGCTTTAGTTTGGAGGTAATCTTGAACATAGCAGAATTATATTCAGACACAGTCTTGAAATCTTGAAATCTCAAGTTGAGCCATTCATGGCGTGCACCCGGAAGTATGACCTATTTTTGGTGGTCATAACGCTCCTTCAGGGAGTTCCATAAATCAAGAGGATCTTTCACTGTCAGGTACTCACTTTTCAAATCATTGTGTATGTGATGCCTAAGGAATATTAGGGCCTTAGCTTTGTCCTGCTGGGACATGGTATTTTCAAGTGTTATTGCATCACCAAGATTTCGAGCTTGGAGGTGGAGTTCAGCGTCTTGAGACCAATTCAAATAATTTACCCCAAAAATTTCAAGTGCTTCAAATTCGAGTTTAGAAATATTTGACATTTTTAAACTGTTCAATAAATAAATTATAATCAGAAATATGTAATGCATAATAAAGAAAAATTAATAATTCAATATTGATTGGAATATCATGTGTGTGATTAGGACTTTAAGCCCTTGATTTAATAATTAGAACTTCAGGTCCGTGCTATTTATTTGTTGGAACGTCAGATTAATACATAAAATAATTGAACTTCGGGTCAATTTTATTGAGTATAAGGACTTCATTTACCCTATTGTGTCAAAACTTCAGGTTTGATGAGATTATATATATATATATATTTGGAACTTCATAACCAAATTATAAATTATTTGGGGACATTTAATGTCCCTAACTCTACAATAGAAATAATCAAAACTTCGGGGTTTGATCGAGGGTATATATTATTTTGGAACTTCAGGTCCAAATAACGATTCAACTCTCAAATTTAATGGTAATTGAGAACTTCAGGCCCCAATTACCGGAAATTTCAAGTCCCCAAAATCAAAACTTCGGGTTTGATTTTATGGCATATTTTATTATCATGTCCAAAAATTGAACATGAATTTCGAACTTCAAGCCGCAAGAATTTAAATAAGAATTGAGAACTTCAGGCCCCAAAATTATTAATTATTGGAGAATTTCATATCTCAAAATATAATTAATTATTCACATGCTAATATGATAAAAAATAATAATAATAATAATAAGTAATGAACACAAAAATGTGACATGGGCGGAGCAAAATTAAAATAACATATTATTTATGTTTTAGGTATAAAAGCAGTTGTTGCCCAAATTGAATCAAATAGGTACGATTATAAAAAGTTTCCATATTAATCAATATAATTTTCTAATAAACATCATTCATGCTTACAAGGCTAAAATCATATATAACTACGCCTATATGTGTAAGAACAAACTGTAGCGTATAACTTTGTGTTTGTATGGTACTGTGCAAGTTTGACTTTCTTATCATATAAAAAAAAAAAAAAAATATATATATATATATATATATATATATATATATATATAGAGAGAGAGAGAGAGAGAGAGAGAGAGAGAGAGAGGCAGGCTCCTGTGCACACTAAGTTTGCACATTACCTTTTATATATAGTAAAAAAAATATTTTTGAGTTGATTTTTTTTGTGTGATATTTAAACATTTCAAGGAACCCATATAAAAAAAATCAGCTCAAAAAAACCTTTTTTGCTATTTTTAAAAAATCGGTCAAACTTTCGCAGTTTTTAAGCCCTTTAAAAACTGTGAAAGTTTGACCGATTTTTTAAAAATAGCAAAAATAGTTTTTTTGAGCTAATTTTTTTTATGTGAGTCCGTTGAAATGTTAAAATATCACATAAAAAAATTGGTGTGCGCCAGCACTAAGTTTGCACACTTTTAAAAGGTAATGTGCAAACTTAGTGTGTACAGGAGCCTCTCTCTCTCTCTCTCTCTCTCTCTCTCTCTCTATATATATATATATATATATATATATATATATATATATATATATATATATATATATATATATATATATATAATATGGGACAATAATGTTATGCATAGTAACTTATGCATGATAAACATCCATGGCATTTTATGTGTTGCATGCATACACATGCATGTATGCATGGATACATATATACATTATTATCTTATTATTTTTTTAAGAATATATATTTTTTAAAATAATTTTTTTAAAATATTTTTTTTATAAAAAATATTTTTTAAAAAAAATACATTTTTTTAAGTTTTTTTTAAAAAAAAGGCTGGTTATTATAGGCTGGGTTTTATCACGGGGGCAAATTTATCGCCGTGCCCTCGGGCACGGGCATCCGCTAGTATATATATATATGGACATGCCATGGTATATACATGTTTAAAAGGATTCTGTGTGAACTTTGTAAACTAAAGTAGCATATTCTTCAAATATAAGAGCAGCTTACATCACATACAACGTCATACACTGTCATGCATTACCAATACATACGCGGAAGAAGAAGAGAGAAAAAAAAATACGTACCTCTTCTTTTGGTGATTGATACGGAACAAATATTCAAGAAGATATTGGTGAGATATCGTGCTGATAACGTGTTAAGAAAAATAGGGCACAGAGAGAATTTTAGAGAGAGAAAGAGTTCTCATTAATTGGTGTCTAACAAATGGGGGGATCATCCCTTATTTATAGTACAAATTAATAGAGTTCTAATAGAAATGAACATCCACTTAAATAGAATAAATACAATATTTATAACACAAGGAAGTATTGTGAGTTGTAGAATTTTAAAGTTATATGTAATCAACGAAGTATCCATCGTTACAAAGTCAAAAGATGAGCAACAATCTCCAAAAAACCCTAAAAGTCCTTGTAGTAAAAAATCGAAGTTATCAATTACAAAAATGCAATTTCTTTATGTTTACCCACGATAGCGTTCTGGTTTGCGAAATCGCTGGAGCATAAATTCATCTGTTGTAGCTTGTCGTCGACCTGCTGGCTCCTTCCCATAGTCAGGTGGTTTAGATTCAAGACCATCATTCTCTCCACCTCTGTCCTTGTAAAGCTCGAGATGTTATCTCAGGAGTTTCCATATATCTTGTAGAACTAGCTCCCCATTTTCCCCATCACCCCTTTCGTTTTTTTCACTCACATTCTAGACCAATCCACTACCACCGCCACCGCCACCGCCACCGCCGCCCTGCACGGTCATTGTAATTATCTTTTGAAGTCCCGATTCCTTCTCCCTCTATTTCCGATTGACCTCTTCTAAAGCCAGTCTTCTTTCTTTCTCGTCATCGGAGTCTTTTTGTTAAAGATGAGGGTTTTCTTCTTCTGTTTCTATGCTTATTTTTTGGAAATTTTTGGCCTTCATCTTTTTTTCCCTTTTCTGTTATTTATTTTTCTTTATTTTAACAAACCATAGTGCGACATAAAGGAATGCGCAAAACCACTGGCATCTTCAAAACAACAAAAATATTAAAAAACAGTTACATCTCCAAGAAAAGTAATACAAAGAGTTACATCTTACACTTAAAAGAGAGTCCAAACGAAAATCACATCTTCTCTGAATGAAGTAGGTGAAACTTGATAGTAAGGAACCTGCAAAAAATAATGGATATCAGGATCAATGTAATACCACCATTGTATATATCAGAACAGAGTTCCCAAAAATTATATCAACAATCGTGTGTATATCATAGATCAAGTAGTGCAGTTGAGCCGGAAGTAATTAGAAACAGAGAATAAAATTGTATTACAATCGTGTTCTTGATGCTAACAATCTCCCGTAGAATCACACCGAAACTATCGCTGAAAAAACACCAAAAAAAAAAACTTATTGAGAATAATTTTGAGAATGTATAGTCACACTTGACACACCAAAAAAACATCAAATAGTGTAAAACTAACTTGTTAAAAAATTCAGATTTAAAGAATGAGTTATCCCCGCATTCATAAAATACCTAGACCTATTAACACAAAGGGAGTATCCCCCCATTTAACACAAAGACTCCTCACAAATAAATTTTAAACATTAAAGGAATTTTGACAAATTTTAAACACTTAGATCCACTAATTCTCTTCTTGTACAAGTCCATGCTAGTGGCATAACAAGTGGATCTAATTGTAAATTGTCTTTCAATGTTTAAAAATTGTTATCAAGGGACCTAATTGCAAATTGTCCATTAAAATATACTCTACAACAATACTAATACTCCGTCTTGGTCTGGACCTCTTATAAAAAACATAATCAATTACACAAAAGTTTATTTGGCATTCATATCATATACACTAAAAGTGGAGGAATAAATGAAATTCATTATATAAAGAATAAATGTAATACTTTGTCAAAATAAAACATAAATAATCCACTTGGAACCATAACTATAAGGACCATAAAATATAATAGACCACACTGATCCTTCTTCCTTGATTTTCTTTCTTTCAATCCGTAAACCTCATCCGCTCTTCTCGTCTTCCTTGTCTCCCTCGGACCATGCTTTTTAAGGCTCCAACAAACTAAATATAATCAAGTCTCAATTTGCATAAAGGTTTGTAATTAAAAATGTGAGAATAAGAAAACCATTGAGCTTTGTGAATTCAATAGCTATAGGATGATTCCCCCGTAACCAATGACTAATGAACCCAAATTCTATGAGACGAACAAAGAAATTATTAGTTGGAAATGAAAATGAAAGTGAAAATGAAAATGTTGACATTACAAAGAAGGTTTCATAAGTGATAGAAACTCAAAAATAAAGAGGATAAGAGATAAAAAAAAATGCATTGACACACCACTGCTTTTAGCCATCAATAATCAACAACCCCCTTTAGGCATCAATAATCAACAACCACCTTTAGTGCAATATGAAGAGTCATTTTGGGACAATTACACTCCAAATTTGACATGTAATTAGTTTTGTAATGAACAATCGAGTTTTCAATTCCGTTTGACCCTACTCAGGATATAAAAAAAGAATCTAATTATTCATTATGTAGCATCTCTAAGGCTGATATACCTCTTTAGGATGTATACATCTTAAATAAGGTTGTTATAACTTATTAAGGTTGTTATATCAATTCGCGTTCATGAAAAAGAAGAAAATCCATTTAAATAAAAGAAAAAGCAAATACACCTCTCCCAATTTTCAAACTCCCCAAACCTAAAATCAGTTAGAAAAAGATAAATCTACTAAAGTTGATTCAAGCAACAAGTATACATAATGGCGTCCAACCATTAAACACAACAAAAACTCATCATAATACTTGCAAACAACCAAAACAAGATATCTAATGGTAAGAAAGTAATACCTTAGTCTTTTTTTCTCTTGACTGCACGACGAACATGTAAATTGGAATGGCAAAATATAATTTGGGACACCAAACATGCAAATATTCAAGCGGGTGAGACTCAGAACAAAGGTTATTAACATTACACCCCTGTAGTACCAACATATCACATGTGTCGATAAAAAGAAGAATCACCGTCTCGATAGCATGCTGGCTCGAATATCAATACAAAATAGCATTAAATCGACAATAAGATTATATTCTCAAATGAATCTTTACTCAACTTAACTTCACAAAGTAAATAAAAAACTATGCATAAAAGAGATATCTGCTGACATTCAACCCAAATCAAGTGACCAAGAATTAGACCACTTGCAATAGTATTTTATGCATTAGAAAACCTCTTGAATAGAAAACAAAATAACAAAAATCATACTTCGGTTTGAAAATAACAGTTCAGATAAATTGAATCCACCCAAAATGGGGAAAATCCCTAATTTGAAACAAATAAAAAGCCTTATTTGAAACCTAAATCTAAACCACACACATATATAAACATAAATAGCAACAAAGAATCAGAATACATGAGATTCTAGAGAACGATGTACCTATCGACTGCGGGGAGAAGAGTTTGGAGTTGTGGCCGACAAAGGGGAACCGGGATGAAGAGCGGTAGTGGGAGAGAGGGTAGCAGTAGGGGGCAACAGTGGGGGGAGGGGAATGATGGCCGGGAGCGAGGGGAGGCTGGGGAGCTGAAGGTTTGACTAAAATGTTAGGGTTTTGTGTGGAGATGAATCTAATGAACGGGGGCGTATGAAAGGAAAGGGTTTGGGTTTCTCTCATATTTTGTCATGTTGTAAGTTTGGCTCAACCTCACACCCTTAGATATTAGTAGGAGTGAAAATCACAACCCTTCAATCATTCTAAGCTAATCCAATAGTAACCAATATTCTACTCCTTATTTTATACATACATACATACATATATATATATATATATATATATATATATATATATATATATATAAAGTTCTATCTTTTCTTTTACTGGAGGAGTTTTGATAGATATGGTTTGTCAAAACAACTTAGATTATAATATAAAAATGGATTGTTTAAGAATCCATGTGTACATGATGCATACTTATTTTAAGAAGAGGGCTTTCGGGGGTTTAAGGGACCTCTTAGGCTCCTTCTCCGAATGCATCTTCATGTAGAAAGAGAAGAGAGTCAACAACCAATTGATCCAAGACCCATATTATACAATCAAGAAAGGTTAGCCTACTATTCTTCATACCCTGTTCATTCTTCTGAGGGGAAAAGAAGAAAATTTTGTAGGCATGTGAGACCAACCTATCCCACTAGGCTTTTACACGTGGAATTTTCCCAATAAATCTTTAAACCTTAGTCTGCCACCAACTCAATTGAGGCCGACAATTATTGAATTCCTCTAGTATCACGGTTATATATGAGCTTAATCATACAAAGGAAGATGCGCATATAGAGAGGTAGGATACATTAGAGCTTGATCATAGATGAGTTTGGAAGGAGTTAGGGCAGTTGTTTGTATAAATAAGACCTTCCATTATGGGCATAGCACATATTGATAACCTGTGAACTCCCATACATGAATTGTTTGGACTCTGAACTAGTAATCCCAACACTCTAAATTGCCTTTTTCTCACGATAAATACACCCCCATCTCTTACCTTGTGGATGTAGGGAAGGCAAACTTGTTGAACTACATATATTATGTGTCAATTTACATTCTGCATTGCATTTTTAATATATTTGACATTTAACACTATTATAGATTCAATTCCACTACATTTTTCTCTAAACTATTTTATTATTTTGAAAAGAAAACAATCACACTTAATCCAAATATCCTATATTCTCAACAAAAGGCTCATAAGTAAATTGTGTAAATCCTATCCCGAATTCATAAAATCGGATTGTATCACTAATCATAACCCTTGAAGCTTGTAATATTGATAGATATTTCTTTATGCATATTTTGGTTTGAAATCCCCAGTACTGTATTATATTAATTTTTCTTGTTTAAAATTAGGAGTAGTATGGAGATAGAAAGCATCGGGGATGAGTGTGTTAACTTAATTTGATCATTATATTGAAGTGAAAAACAAAATTGTAATGGGGTTGGATGTTGTTTTTGGATATTTTATTTTAAGGGTATGTTAGAAATTTAACAAGATGCCCTGGACCCCCTCAAACATTGAAAAACACCTATTAACTTTATTATGTTAATTCAAGTGTCAATTTTTGTAAAGCAGGGTTGACAATTCTTAACACGATAAAACGTTAATGGGTTTGAGTCATTAATGAGTTGACCTTTTTAGACACGATTATATAAATGTGTGACAAAAATCTAACTATACATGACACTGACCCGTTAACAGTGATAAAAAACTATATATATAATGAAAATGACATGACACCTTATCGAGCTGAACACAAGCCCAGTTAATATGACAAAAATTAGCCAATCATACTTTTGATATTATTGGTGGTGTTTTTAAATTATAGAGACAAAAATCCAATACTTGGTACCAAATTAATAAGGTACTCATTAATGATAGTGAATATCTTCTGCCTGGTTAAAAAAATGAGAAACTGTGTTTTAAAACAAGATATTGTTATTGGCAACATTTATTGTAAGTAATAACAAAAATTCAATAAGAATAATATCAAGTATAATAACTAGAGACCATATTTAACTTAAGGAAAAATCTCTCCAAAACACCACATAAAAATAAAGACAAACTTTACTAACCACACCCAAAAGTGTTGTACCATTTATTTCCTTTAAAATCTCTAATATACGCTAAAGTAAACAAAAATTTACACACGAACTAACACCACATAATCTAAAAGACCACAATAAACAAAAATCAGAACTGTTGATCTTCCCACTGAAACCTTCAAACCCACGGTTAAACCTAGCCCAAATCATCTTGTTCATTTCTTCCCAAAACTCCATTTTCGTGTGTTTGTTGTGTTATTTCTATACAGAAATCAAGGATAATGGGATTACATTGCAATGGTTGAGGAAAAGAAAGTTGATGTTCAAGCTTCCTAAACACAGAACATCCAATGCGCTCTTGGTGATTTTGAGGTACTAAAACACCTCTACACACTATATAATCCGTAAAACAACATTTAAAATGATGAAAATATTTAAAAATAAAGCCCGGGTTAACTATACTTACGACCACCTGTCGCCGTAAGTGATGAAATCTTTCGGTAATAAGTGACTGTATTATCTTGTACCACGATTTCATTTGATCGTAGGTTAACGTTAGTTAATATTTGAATAACGGTTGTATGTGGCCTTGGTATCATACACTGCGGTTTCATATAATTGTGTTAAGGATTACATGGTTGGAAGTGGACATGGTTTTACAATTCACGGTTACCTTATACCGTAAGTATCCCTCTAGCGATTGTAATTAGCCGTGGGTTCCCTATTGAAATTAACGTTCAATTATTAAACGGTGTATGTGTTTTTACTGATTTTTGTTATTATTTTACTGATTATAGTATTATAATTTCAATTAGATGAATCGGCACTTGATGATATATTTTGGAAAGATATAGACAATATTATTGTGCCAAGTGTACATAGTCAACGTTCTTCCATCGAGGAACCGAATATGCATGAACTGAATATGAGGAAACAAGCAGCGACACCAACCTTGCCCAAATGTTTACGCGATTTGTTTCCAGATTTCACATCGTCTATGGTAAAAAACCATATCACATACTTAAATTTCAACAATTTGATATTTGTAATGTATGACATAAATTTATGAAATAATTTGATTGTATGAATTGTTAGGATGTGGCAATTGAATAAGGGTTGGATGTTAATGCGATTACGAAAGACCATACAGTCAAATTCACCATTGAGGAGGCATGTTTAATTTATTTATATTGTACTCGACATTATTTTTCATTTATACTTGAAATTTCCATTTAAACCGTCCTTTCATCTAACAATGTTCGTCTTGTGAAGATTTTTAATGATCGCGACAAGATGTTGATTAGTGTCAAGAAGTTGGTCATAAGCTTCATGCGGTCATGGTCATTCTGATATCCGACATGGACAGTTTAGTTTTAAAAGGGGAGGGTCATACTTGGTTGTGAGCAAATTGAGCTTCATAAAAATAAAAAACATGAGGGGATGGACAAGAAGAGAAAGCAATGTTCTGGAATTCGAAAGTGCAATTGTCCCTTTAGATTAAAATGTGTTCCCCACGATGATGGTTATTGGGGGTGGAAGTTATCTGTGGGCTACACAACCACGAGGTGTTTAAAACACTTGTTGTACACTTTTATGTGAGTCGACTCTCCCAAGAAGAGTGGAACATTGTTGCTGAGATGATCAACAATGGGGTGGGCCACAAGGAAGCACTCCGGACATTGAAAAAGAGATCGAAAAACAATTGTTCATCCATAGAAATAATTTATAATGCTAAAAAAATATGAATAACGTTGAAATGAAAGAGCACACCGCCATGAAATAGTTGTTCCATTTCCTCATGGAGAAGAGTTATGTCCACTGGCATAGAAGGAAGGATTTAGTTTCTGAACATCTCACCTCATCCTTATTGGTGAAATGCTTCCCATGTGTACTGGTGATTGATTACACTTATAAGACCAATCGTTACATATATGCCATTATTTGATATGATTAGAGTAACTTCCATCGGGCAATCATTATACATTGAATTTTCTTTCTGAAGAGTGAGAAAGAGAAGAATTTTAGATGGGTGATTCATATCAAATATTGCATATTTATACCCTTGTACCTACTCATTTTTAGCCCCCTCGGGTGCTTTAATCTCTATATTTATGACCGTTAACTAGACAACCTCTATTTTATATTTCTAACATGCTATATGAGGTATAATTGGGCTTTTATAGGTATTCAGGTACTAAGTGTGAAGTTCGTACATATTCCGAACAAGTTTCGTACAAATTTCCATGCGCAAGGGAATTTTAGTCATTCCATAATTTGGGCAGCTGGTCCAACATCTACACGGAATTGTATCCCACTGAACAAGCTTTGCGTGGTCATAAACGGTGCACCAATCGAAGCTATAACGAAGACGTTACGGGAGTTTTCGCGGAAGAGAATTTCAAGGATACCAAAACAAGGGACCTCAAGACCTGCTTAGTCAATCAATCGACCATGCATGTTTTTTGAAATTGTGGAAGATAGTAGGATTTTACCTGTTTAGTCCCTGCCTGGTTTTTGAAACTTTTTCCTTTTCATTTCTTTCTTCTTTATTTTTCTCCCAACTTACTATATAAGTGAGTATTTATTTTCATTTGTAGATATAATTAGTTTTAGATAGATTTTTGTTGGTTTTCTCTTTGGGAGCTAGGATTTTGAGATTTTGTAGGGTGTGCCATTTTTTCCCTCCTCGAATTTGCTCGTATAGTGGGTATACGTATTTTTGGTTGTGTATAACACTATTCATTATCTTCTCTATCAATCCAAGTTTCCATTTTTGGTATTTCTTTATTTATCTTTCTTTATTTACGTGCTTTCTTTACTCACTTTCTAGTGTAGTTTTACTGAGGTTTTACCATGCTTTCTAGATAAATTAGTCTAGGTTTTGATTGACGGAAATCGCCTCGTGTTTAACGTGTTGCTTTACTTTGGTGATGGATTTTACATTTTGAATTTGATCGGGTTGTTATAGTTATAGTGCCTAGGAGATTTAATGGGGTATATCATGTATGCTACTTATTTACAACCTTTTGTGTGTAATTCCCGGGATATTTGTTGATGCCAAAATCTTATTAGGCTTTTATGGCAAAACGAGACCCGATCTTAATGAATCAGTAATCCCATGTAACCATTTTATACTAATTAACTAGGGGTGAGGGATATCCGACTCATCCTATAGTTTTTATTCTTTTGTTAACGTAGTTTAAATACAATCATGCCTATTACACCTTTTCTTTCTTTTTCATTATCAAATTACCTTTACATGTTTATTTTAGAAATATTAAACCAAGTAAATTCTAGCCCTAGTCTCTGTGGATTTTTCGATACTCGGAGTTGACCACTATACTCCCTTTTTTATTGTAGTCATAAGTTTAGGTTTTTTTGTTGAGGAGGTGACCAGAAAACAACGATCGACATGCTGACTACGCGCTACTTTTCACCCTCAATCAAAATGGTGTCATTGCCGGGGACTTGATGTTTTAGAATTTATTTGATTTAGTTTTTTCTAGTATTTTCTTTCTATTTATATTTTTTGTTAATATTTTTTTCGGGACTTCTACATTTGAGCACCAAGAACCATTTGAATTTTTCGTTCGCACATATCATTGTGGAATTTTCCATCTCAAGCCTTTGCTGGGGTAAGCATGTCTTATTCCAAATTTTTTGGTAATCCTAATGATAATTCTCAAAATCCCAGTAAACCTATAACTTTTGGTCAATACTTACAAGCCCCAAAAATTGCAACATCTAAAATGACATTGTGTGAGTATTATGAAAGTCAAAGTATGGATTACAAAATATTTAGGAATGATCATTTCGATTATGGGTCGCAAGATCCTTATGATAAGAATTTTGAAACAGATTGCAATAGCTTTCAAAATTCGTATTTTAATGATTTTGATAGTCGTTCTAATGATAATTTTTAAAGTTCTCATTTGCAAGAATTCTCTCCTCGCCCTATGACTTTTGGTGAGGGATTGCGCAAGATTGAAAATGAGAAAATTGAAAACCGTTGTTGGGAAGAAAATCATTGTTGGAAACATGCGTTGGATTTATTATTTGAATCCGACGACGATTTTTCTTTCGAGACTTTTGAAGTCGAGGAATGTTTTGAACCAAATGAGGACTTTGTGCCTACTTTGGAACAAATCATTCTTGAATTGACCCATGGTATAGTAGATAATGAAAATGAGGAAGAAATGGGTTTAGTATCCATTTGCAATGAACTTGTTTCTTCTTTGGTTCTCAAAGAAGAAAGTTTCATTGCAAACGATCCTATTTAATTCGAAATTCAACCTTCAAGCGATGATAACTCATCTATTTAGATTTAATTTTTTTCCTCCCGACCTCTATTCTATACTATCACACCGACGCTAGTACCCGATTAATGCATTCCAAACTTTATAGTTTCAAACCTTTTCATTGATGAGGAGTACTCGCTCGAGTTTCCTTCCATGAAGGCACCGTTTCCCTCATGTACGCCCCCTCACATTCCAACTTCAAAATCTTTAGGAGATAATTATATTTTCCTTGGTCCCCTTGTGTATTTGTCACCCCTTTTATCCAAATCCCCTATCCTCTCTCCAAAATTTTTAACTGGGAATGGTTCGTTTCTCCCACCTTACACATGCCTTCCGTTGTTCAAATGAAATTCATATCTTCCTGGAGGCATGCATTCGAGGGACGGTCCACCATCGATCCTCCAAAGTCAAATCGTAGTTTGTGTGGATCCTCAAAATTTTAAACTTTTAGTTTATAGTTATTTTGAAGTCTAAGTTGTAGGTTGTACGTAGTTAGCTTTTTATTGTCTTTCTTTAGTTTTTCTTTCCTTTTAGTTGTAGTCTTGCGTAATTAGTTAAAAAAAAATTATTTCTTTTTGTATGCTTGGTTCTAACATCTTTTGTAGGTTCAACGAACTTGAATTTGCGGAGATTGTGCATCCCGGACATGCATTTGCAACAAATAACTGAAAAATGAGTTTACTCACAAAAATGTTTTGTTTTATTTTGCACACACTCGTACTCACTTCTTTTCATTTGTTTTTAGTTATTTCATTATTTTATTTTATTTTGAATTTTTGTGTGTGTTTGTGTGTCAGTGTGTGATGATGCTAAGATTTAGCACCACCGGATAAGTGATAGTGAGCTCAAACAGTAGCAGCTATGGCAGCCATAGAGATGTATAAGTGTATAAGTATGCAGAAGGGGATGAGTATAAGAGGAACTAAGACAATGATGTATAGTGGTTCAGCCAATTTAGCCTACATCCATTGTGAGTGTTTGATCCACTAAGTATGGGCACTAATGGCCTTGGATACAATGAACATAACCCTCTCTCTCTCTCTACTGTGTGTACAAGAAGAGTTTTTAGCTAGGGCTACAGTTAATGGATCGATCCCCTGTAGGGTTGTAGGTGACAAGTATATATAGGTCTTGGGGGGTGTAGTGTACCCCCCAAGTATGCATGGTGCATGTGAATGATAATCTAGCCCATCCCCTGTTGACACCTGTAGATGCCAAATGATGACATAATATTCCCTCACGTGAGGGTGTGATTTGGTTATAACGGTCTTCCACGTGCCATGTGAGCCTCACGCGCACTGTTCCACGCGTCTCCCAAACCACGCGCTGTCATGATGTCACCCTCGACCTATGAGCCGAGGCCGAGGGCAAAGCTTCTTTCGGTAGTGTGTCTGGCCTAATTCTGGCCTCGTACTGTCGTACCCTCGGAGGATCGTCTGGAGCCTAGTGAAGGGTCGGCCCCTCGTAGGGTCGTTTGGAACCTGGTGAAGGGTCGGCCCCTCATAGGGTCTTCTAGAACCTGAAGAAGGGTCGGCCCCTCATAGGGTCGTCTGGAGCCTGGTGAAGGGTCGGCCCCTCGTAGGGTCGTCTGAGGGGTTGTCCGTCTAGAGGAAATCCTCAATCAGGCCGAGGATATAAACGGGTATATCAATCACCCCCCAGCCCTTATCCATAGGTACTGTTGAGATGGCTGAGGGATAGTGTTGTAATTGGGATGAGTGTATGATCAGTTAGGTGAATGACACCTGGGCAGACACTCATTGTTGTTCCAGTTTCTAAGGCATGGCGGCTGCACACTTTTCTTGGGGCTTTATGCCCTAATGATGCCTTCCTCGTGGGTTGTGTCCTGCCTTGGTCAATGGGCGCACTCATTGCTAAGGTATTTAAGAGATTTTCAAACTCTCTCTCCTTCTTCTTCTTCTTCGCGCCCAAGCCTTATCTCTCTAGAATTTTATGAGTTTTCATCACCATTTTCTGCAGCCTTCAATCCTTCAAGCCTAGCAACGTTCTTGCTCTCTTTATCAGGTAATCTCTTTCACCCAGCGCTCTCTTTTGCCTTCATTTCTATTTGCTTTTTAGGGTTGTGGGGCTGCATTTTCTTTGGGTTATCCCATAGCTTTTTCCGGTGTCTTCTCCGGCAACTGTTTCTTGAATGTTCTTGAGTGTTCTTGAGTGTTCTTAAGTGAAAATCATCAATTCCCTTTTTAATCCAAAAGTCTAATTTGGTCAACTACAAACTTGTTTGTAGTTAAGTTCCTCAAATTCCTCCAAGTGTAGGGTCTTACCTTTTAATGCTTAGGAAGATTTACAGTTTAGCATCTGAATTCCCATCCTTGAGAGAAAAGCTCTTTGTAGAGATCAGACGAGTAGAGGAAGAGGAAGAGAGGAGACGAGGGGCCGACCCTAATTGGGTACGACCCATCTTTCCCATTCCTCTTGCCACCATAAAGCCATTTGAACCGTTTGAGTCCTGTGGGTCATCCCATCGTCCAGCCGAGTGTCATTCAAGTGAGATGGACGAGAAAGCGTCCACGCCAACTGGCGCTGGACCTTCCGGTAGGCGAGAGGCCTAGGGCATGTTCCCCTCCGAGGCAGTCCCTGTAACAACCCGGTCTCCCCATGCCTTCCAAGTGGCTTTTCCCCAGGGCCCTCTGGCAGAGGGAGAGGGGACTGAGGACGAGGACGATGATACAGATGACAAGGTTGATACCTCCCATGCCTCTTCCTTTATTTCCTCTGTTAGGGATCGCGATCTCCTGATATGGAGGCATGCCTATGGGGTGTCACCCAGCATAACTATGAGGGTTCCCTCTGAGTCTGAGAGGGTTTTTGATTGTGAATAGGGAGAGGTTGCAGTCTATGAACAAATGCTCAAGGTTGGAGTCAGATTCCCTCTGCATCCGGCCATCGTAGATATCCTATCTGCCCTTGGTGTTTCTCCCTCTCAACTTCCCCCCAACTCTTGGACACGATCTTGGGCTACATCTCCCTATGGAACAATGCTTTCACCGACGAGCCCTCGGTCGACCTATTCTTGGGTTTCTACAACATCACCTCCTCGTCTAAACAGCCTGGATATTATCATCTGGGGGCAAGGAGGTCTGAGAAGAAACTCCTCCACGTGGCACAAACTTCCAACCACGATTGGAAAAAGAGATTCTTCTTTATCTCTAGGGAGTGGGAGCCCACCGCCGATGGTCCGAGGGTCCCCAGGAAATGGTCTAACCCTTCCATGAAGGCCAGGTCAGACCCTGGACTTAGTCTGGAGGAGAAGGACATTGTTGAATATCTGAGGGGGTGAGGGAGAGAAGGTGAACTTCCAAAATTTGAAGACCTGATGACCCCCCGGTTCCTCAAAGAAGCTGGCTTGAGGGTCGGCCCTATGACTGAACTATGTGAGTTATACTGAACATTTTATATTCTTTTCTTTTTTCCAAGTGTTTCCATTTTATCTCTGCATTTTTCTGACGCGTCGTCCTCTTATCAGGTCGTCCTGCAGGTATATCAGATTATCTTTGGGAAATGACTGCTCCGAGCTTATTATCAGGATTGGCAAAGAAGAAAGGAAAGGAGCCTCAGCAGGCTCCGAGGAAGACGAGGGCCGCCGGGCTGACGGTATTGGAGCCGACCACCGATAACAATAAAAAAAAGGAGCCTGAGGCCCCAGTTGACCCTCGGCCTGATTCTCGGACGAGGGCCAGGGTCGAAGCCTCTGAGGGGATGGCCTCTTCATCCAGCATGGGGGCCTTCTAGTCTCAAAACCTGGCACATCTGAAGGCCGAGCCCTCATCACTCATTGCAAACTTAAGGGCAGCCAAGGCCTCAATGTTTTCTGCACCCTCGGCTGCTGACTACGACTTCTTGTCAAAGATGCCTCCAGCCAAAGTGTATGACTACGGTCTGCATGCCCTTGCACAGGTATTGGTCTTGACCCACCTCTTTAATTTCATTCTTTCACTAACTATTCCCTCGGCCCCTCTTCACATCTGTTTATTTTTTGTGCCTTCACCTCAGCCACCAAGTGGATGGTTGAGAACCAACAGAAGTTTCATGAAGCTGAGAGGGCCATTCAGCATGAGGCCGACCTGCAGACAGAGCTCGAGACTGCGAGGGCTGAACTGGAGAGTGCTAGGACTGAGCATGCCAGGGTCTTAGATGAGCTGACAAGGCAGCACGATGCCGACCAGCAGGCCAAGGACTTGCTCATAAAGGATAAGGATGAGGCCTTACTCAACATGGAGGCCAAGCACAAGACTGATCTCGCAGAAGTTGTCAGAAAAGACGAGGCCGATGCTGTTGAGGCTTACAAGGCTTCTGACGAGTTTCAGGGCTTCGGCCTTGAATATTTAGAGAGGGGGATCAGGACGGCCTGCCGATGGGCCGTCCTCAGATTTGGTGATGTCGTCTCCTCTGTCCGCCCTTCGATTGAGGCAGTCAGATTGGATGACCCTCTGATCGCCGAGGCTCTGTCCCAAGTAGAATCCCAAGTGCAGGTTGAGGGGGTCGGCACATCTGAGGATCAGCCGGCTATGGTTGTTGAAGAGATCCCTTTGGTGGATGTTGAGGCTCTGCCCTCAGATATTGTCCCTTAGGGTGGTTGTCTGTAGCCCATACCCTCATAATGTACTTATCATTTTTGTGCTTTCTTTTGTAAAACACTTGGATATTTTGTATAACACTTTCATTAATACCATCTGGTCTCCTTTACTGTCTTCCATATTAGCTTCTTGTATGGTTTACTGTCTTCCATATTTTCTTCTTGTATGGTTTGCTGTCTTTGTTAATGCCACTAACCTCTCCCCCGTCTTTCTTGAGGGTGAACAAGGGGTGATCCCCTGCGTTGGCTCTCATTATAGCCGGGGAGTCAAATTACCAAACTGATTTTTAATAAAGTTTTCCCTCGTCTTTCTTGAGGACAGTGGTGGGGTCGTCCCCTCCACTGGCCCTCATTATAGCCGAGGGATCAGGTTACCAAATTAATGGTTTTTAACAAAGTTTTCCCTCGTCTTTCTTGAGGACAGTGGTGGGGTCGTCCCCTCCACTGGTCCCCATTATAGCCGAGGGATCAACTTACCAATTTAATGGTTTTTAAGTCTTCCCTCGTCTTTCTTGAGGACAGTGGTGCGGTCGTCCCCTCCACTGGTCCCCATTATAGCCGAGGGATCAACTTACCAATTTAATGGATTTTTAAGTCTTCCCTCGTCTTTCTTGAGGACAGTAGTGGGGTCGTCCCCTCCACGGGTCCCCATTATAGCCGAGGGATCAACTTACTAATTTAATGGATTTTTAAGTCTTCCCTCGTCTTTATTGAGGACAGTGGTGGGCTCGTTCCCTCCACTGGTCCCCATTATAGCCGAGGGATCAACTTACCAATTTAATGGATTTTAACAGCCTTCCCTCGTCTTTCTTGAGGACAGTGGTGGGGTCGTCCCCCCCACTGGTCCCCATTATAGCCGAGGGATCAACTTACTAATTTAATGGATTTTTAAGTCTTCCCTCGTCTTTCTTGAGGACAGTAGTGGGGTCGTCCCCTCCACTGGTCCCCATTATAGCCGAGGGATCAACTTATCAATTTAATGGATTTTTAAGTCTTCCCTCGTCTTTCTTGAGGACAGTGGTGGGGTCATCCCCTCCACTGGTCCCCATTATAGCCGAGGGATCAACTTACCAATTTAATGGATTTTTAAGTCTTCCCTCGTCTTTCTTGAGGACAGTGGTGGGGTCATCCCCTCCACTGGTCCCCATTATAGTCGAGGGATCAACTTACCAATTTAATGATTTTTAACGGTCCTCCCTCGTCTTTCTTGAGGACAGTGGTGGGGTCGTCCCCTCCACTGGTCCCCATTATAGCCGAGGGATCAACTTACCAATTTAATGGTTTTTAACGGTCCTCCCTCATCTTTCTTAAGGACAGTGGTGGGGTCGTCCCCTCCACTGGTCCCCATTATAACCGAGGGTGGTTCTCTGTAGATGTTTCCATGCGTGCTAGAACTGATAACCACAGGATGAGGGGAAAGACTGATATTTCTCATTAATTTTCAAAGTGTTCTGTTGGAGCAACTCTTATTACAATTATGGTCTATCAAGACCTTACAACACTACTGATAGTATTTCTTCAAATGATCTGCATTCCAGGGGTTGGATAAAGGTTCCCCCTCTAGGTTTTCTAGTCTGTAGGTCCCAGGGGAGACTTCATCGATGACCCTATATGGGCCATGCCAATTAGGATGGAGCTTGTTGGGCTTTTGCCAAGTCTTCTTGAGGACCAAGTCCCCCACTGCGATAGGCCTCTGTTTCACCCTCTGATTGTAGAACCTTGCGGTCCTCTGTTGGTAGGCGGCCTGCCTTATCTCAGCGTCCTCCCTTCTTTCCTCAATCAGGTCCAAGTCAAGTCTCCTCTCCTCCGCATTTTTCTAGGGGTCATACACCTGGACCCTATGCGTAGGAAACTCAATCTCGGTGGGGATGACGACTTCTGATCCATAAGCTAGCATGAATGGGGTCTCCCCGGTAGGGGTCCTCATTGTCGTCCTGTATTCCCACAACACGGCATATAACTCCTCGACCCATCTTCCTTTTGCCTCCTCAAGCCTCTTCTTGATTCCATCTAGGATTGTCCTGTTCGTAACTTCGGTTTGCCCATTGGCCTGAGGTCGGCCTGGGGTGGAGAAAAATTGCTTGATACTTACCCTCTCACAGTATTTCTGTAGAGAGGCATTCTTGAACTGAGTCCCGTTATCCGAGATGAGGGTGTTGGGTAGACCATATCTGCATATCACATTTTTCCAGATGAACTGGAAGGTCTTCTGCTCTGTAATCGTGACCATCGGTTCGGCCTCCACCCACTTTGAGAAGTAGTCAATCGCTACAATGAGGAACCGATAGTTATTGACCGCTCTCGGTAAGGGTCCTACCAGGTCAATCCCCCACACTGCAAACGTCCACGGAGATGTAACGGAGGTAAGAGGCTGATGAGGTTGATGAGGGATGGTAGCAAATCTTTGGCATTTATCACACTTTTTTACATATGCTGCGGCATCTTTCCCCAAGGTCGGCCACCAGTAGCCTTGGGTGATCACCCTCTTCGCTAAGGATCTACCCCCAATGTGGCTTGAGCACGACCCTTCATGCACATCTTGCAAAATGGAAGGGACTTTTAAGGGATGCACACACCTAAGTAAGGGGAGCAAAAACCCCTTTTTGTACAAGGTGTCTCCGATGACAGTGAATTTTGCAGCCCTGTACCTCAGCTTTTTCCTTTCTTGCCTTGCTTCTGGAATCTCACCCTCTTTAATGTATCTGATCAGGGGGTCCATCCACGAAGCTTCTTGAGAAACATTTAGGCAATTGCTAAGTGTTCCCTTAGCGTCCTCAATAGTTGGCCGAAGCAAAATTTCTACTGGGACCGTCCTCCTGATGTCTGTTCTTGTTACCGAGGCCAACCTAGCAAGGGCATCAGCACGGCCATTGTCGAGCCTAGGTGCCCTCCTTAATTTCACTTCTCTGAAGCCCTTCAGTAATTACCTCACCTTCTCAAGGTACCTAGCCATCCTCTCATCCTTAGCCTCGTAGGCTCCTAGTATCTGATTCACTACTAGCCTTGAATCACTATGGACCAAAATCTGGCCGACACTAAGAGACTTGGCCAAGGAGAGGCCTGCTACTAAGGCCTCATATTCAGCCTCGTTGTTGGAGGCTTTGAAGTTGAACCTCGGGGCGTATTCAACGTCTGTGCCATCGGGTGCTGATAGTATCAGTCCAGCTCCACTCCCACTGTCACAGGAGGACCCATCAACGAAGAGGCTCCACAGAGTCTTTCCCTCTGAAAAATTTCCCTCAAAGAGGGACCCCTGTCTAAAGATGTATCTTCCCTCTTCTTTTTCAGTCGCTTTCCTTTTAGCAGTGCTTGTCTCAGCCCTATCTGCGGGTGTGTCAACGGGTTTGTCTTCTGTATCCGTCTTCCCAAGGGTCTCACCCTCGGCCTCATCATCTTCCCAAGTGAACTCAGTCACGAAGTCTGCCAATGCTTGCCCCTTAATGGCCGTCCTAGGCTGATACACAATGTCAAACTCCCCCAGCTCTATAGCCCAGGCCATCAACCTACTTGATTTTTCTGGCTTGTGTAGGACCTTCCTAAGAGGAGAGTCGGTGAGGATAACCATTGTATGGGACTGGAAGTACGGCTTCATCTTCCTCGTGGCATGGATCAAGGCGTAGGCCAACTTCTCCATCCTCGGGTATCTTTGCTCTGCCCCCTGGAGTGCCTTGCTGTTAAAATAAACAGGCTTCTGTATCCCGTCTTTGTCTCTCATAATGGATGCACTGATGGCCGACTCTGAGACGGCGAGGTACACATAAAGTCGTTCACCCTTCACGGGTAGTGATAGCAGCAAGGGAGACCCTAAGTATGACTTTAGGTCCCTGAAAGCCTCATCACACTCTTCACTCCATTCGAAGGCCTTCCTAAGGATCTTGAAGAATGGCAAGCACTTGTCTTTTGCCCTAGACACGAACCTGTTCAAGGCAGCAACTCTCACTGTGATCCTCTGAACGTCTTTAATGGACTTGGGGGTCTTCATTTCAACAAAGGGCCTTTATCTTTTCAGGATTGGCCTCGATGCCTCTTTGATTGACAATGAACCCCAAGAACTTCCCCGCTCCGACCCCGAAGACACACTTGGCCGGATTAAGCTTCATCTTGTATTTGTCCATCGTATTAAAGGTCCTCTCCAGGTCTGCCACATGATCCTCTGCCTTCAAACTCTTGGTCAGCATGTCATCTACGTAGACCTCCATAGACTTTCCAATTTTGTCTTCAAACATTTTATTTACGAGGCGCTGGTACGTTGCCCCCGCATTTTTGAGGCCAAAGGGCATGACCCTGTAACAGTATGTCCCCTTGTCGGTGATGAAGGATGTCCTCTCTGAGTCTTCAAGATTCATGAAGATCTGGTTGTACCCTGAATAGGCATCCATAAAACTCATGAGCTCATGGTCTGCTGTAGCATCTACCATCTGGTCGATGCGGGGGAGAGGGAAGCTGTCTTTGGGACAGTGCTTGTTGAGGTCTGTAAAGTCCACACACATCCTCCACTTGTCGTTGGCCTTTGGGACAATGACTGCATTGGACAGCCATTCAGGGTAGATGACCTCTCTGATAAATTCAGCGTCTTCTAATTTCCTGACCTCGTCCCTAATGACCTCATACTTTTCTCTAGAGTAAATTCTCCTCTTCTGCTTTACCGGCTTCACTCCCTCTACCACATTGAGCTTGTGGCACATGATTTCAGGGTCAATCCCTGACATATCTACATAACTCCATGCGAAGACGCTTCGCCTTCTCCTCAACAGTTTAATGAGGTCCTCCTTAATATTGGGCCTCAGAGACTTGCCGACTTGGACAGTTTTTTCCGGGTCATCCTCATTGAGGATGATGGATTCTACCTCTTCCGTGGCCTCTCCTTTCTTTAGCTTCGTCTCATCCCTGGGGTCTAAGGTATCAATATTGTAAGTGGTAGTACCTCTCTTGAGTGTCTCCTTTTCTTCAACGGAGTTGTAGTAACATTCTTGCGCTGTCGTCTGGTCTCCCTGAACTTCCCCCACCCCGTAAGGGGTATGAAATTTGATCATCTGATGGACCGTAGACGGCACAGCTTCAAACCCCTTGAGGGCCACATGCCCCAGTATGATGTTGTAGGCCGAAAACACCTGCTCATCCATCACAAAGAAACTGACCTTCTTGGTGAGCCATCTCGGCCACTCGTCCCCCATCCTCACATCGGCCTCATATACCCCCAGGGGATGAACCTTTTCCCCATTGAACCCAATCAATGGATGATGGTAGGGGACGAGTCTAGCACGGCTGAGACCCAAGGCTTTGAAGCATGGCCAAAACATCACATCTGTAGAACTACCCCCATCTACCAAGATCCTCAGCACCTCGCATTCGTGCACCCTGGTAGTGATGACGAGAGGGTCATCGTGTGGGGCTAAGAGGCCTTTGAAGTCCATTCTTGAAAATCCCACTATCAGTGTGCCCATATCAACCTTCTTCCTCTTTTCTGACTTGACCTCCAGAGAGGTCGAGTGTACCGTCTTCGTCACTGCTTTGGCCTCGTCCACATGGGCCTTCCTGTCGGTGACCTCAGACCCTCCTCCTGCTAGACCCCCGAAGATCATTCCCACTCCGAGTGAGATCATATTAAGCCTCTTGATAGGGCTGTGGTCGTCTCTCGGTGGGAGTTCAAGGTCGTCCTCATCATCAGAAGGGTCGTCCCCTCTTTTTTGAGGACCTTCTCTACATGCATCGCCTCGCTTCTTTCTGGGGTCGTCCCCTCGGCCCCTCTTGAAGGCACCTTTGTCGACGTACTTTCTGAGCTTCCCTTCCTTCAGCATCTTCTCAATCTCATCTTTCAGAGAAAAGCATTTTTCTGTTACGTGGCCGTGGTCTTGGTGAAATTCACACCACAGGTTCTTATTCCTCTTGCCGGGGGCTGCTCTCAGCTTCTCAGGCCACTTCAGGTACTGGTCACTCTTTATCTCATTGAGGATCTGTTCACAGCTGACCATTAGAGGGGTGTAACCAGCGAACTTATCATCCGCGGACCTCTTCTTCCCCTCCTTGTTCTTCTTAAGGTATTTACCCCCACTAGCACCTCCCTTTTCGTCTTCATATTTTGCGGCCATCGCCTCTTCGGCGTTCATCACCTTTCCTGCTGTGGATAGCAGCTCAGCCATCATCCTCGGAGGTTCTTCAGCAAGCTTCCATAATAGCTTCCCCTTTTGGAGTCCTCCAATCAGGGTTGTCATAGCTATACTTTCCTCATAGTCTTCCACCTCCAGCTTCTCCTTATTGAATCTGGCTATGTAGTCTCTCAGACTCTCATTCTTCCCCTACTTAACATAGAGCAGGTGGGTGGTCTTCTTCTGTGGCCTCACCCCGAAGCAGAAGTTATGGATGAACAGGTCTGCCAACTGCTTGAAGTTTTCAATGGAATTTTTTGGAAGAGACGTGTACCAGACATGCGCAGCCCCTGTCAAGGTACCAGAGAAGGCACGACACCTCATCTCATCTGAGATAGAGTATATGTCTGCTACTGACTGATACATCTCCATGTGGTGAACGGGGTTGGTGCTCCCGTCATACCTTGGGGTGACCACGGGTGGCTTGAATTTTGACGGCGTGGGGAAGTTGACTATCTTCGCCACAAAGGGTGAGCCTATGGTGTACCCCCTCTGAAGAGGGTCTCGGCTCTTCAGTATATCTCCGATTTCATCCTCTAACCGCTATATTGAGTCATTCCAGGGCCTCACAGGGTCGGCCTGGCCGATGTTATCCCCTGCCGCCTCTCTGAGGTGGACGGAGGGTTCTGCTGCAGCAGGCCTGTGTCGGCTGTTCACTTCCCTTTGGTCGTCATCTCGTCCTCTGGGTCGGCCATCTTCTGCCTCCCTCCTGGATCTCGCAGCACTTCTTGGCCTAGATAACTGTTCTCGCAGGTCATTTACTGGGCCTAGCCTCTCAAAGGCCGACCCCCTGCTCAAGCGATCAAAAGTAGAGCCCCTTGGGCGATCATCAGGGTTTGGTCTCCCGCACTTTCCTCAACTGTCCTGGAGAGGTCGTACAGTATTGTTGGAGACCTCATAGGGTTCCCATCACTCTATAGGGGCCTCCTCTCCCTCCGGATCGTCATACCTGTCCTCAGGGCAAGGGTTTCCTTGCCTCCCCAGGCGTAGACGCCGGGGGTCAGCAACATCCCTACGCCACTGAGGGGGTGGCAAGTCTTTGCGTGGTGCCTGGGGTGGTCCCCTGGCCTCATGCTGCCCTGGAGCTGCTGCCGGAGTAATCATCTCAGGTGAAACTCCTGGTGCCCTTAGTATGTTCTGGCTTAGAGCTGTGAACTGCTCCTACATCATCCGCTGGCTTGCTGCCAGAGACTTTAAGGCTACCGCTACATCAACCATCTCAGACTGAGGCGGCGGCTGACTAGAACTGGGTCTTCCCCCTCATCTGGTGGGGGAAGTGGTGGTGGTGGCATCTCAGGTGCCATGTGCTTGAGCTATGAGAAGTTGAACTGAAGAAAAGAATGGTGAGCTTGGGACCTTAGTGGGTCTCTTTCAATGGTGAAACACCTCCTCTCAGGGGGAGTGTTGGTTCACCACCAGAGTGCCCAGTGAGGTCAAGCTGTATAAAGGAAGAGATGTCTTCTCGTTTCCCACAGACGGCGCCAAACTGATGATGCTAATATGTAGCACCACCGGATAAGTGATAGTGAGCTCAAACAGTAGCAGCTATGGCAGCCATAGAGATGTATAAGTGTATAAGTATGTAGAAGGGGATGAGTATAAGAGGAACTAAGACAATGATGTATAGTGGTTCAGCCAATTTAGCTTACATCCACTGTGAGTGTGTGATCCACTAAGTATGGGCACTAATGGCCTTGGATACAATGCACATAACCCTCTCTCTCTCTATACTGTGTGTATAAGCAGAGTTTTTAGCTAGGGCTATAGTTAATGGATCGATCCCCTGTAGGATTGTAGGTGACAAGTATATATAGGTCTTGGGGAGTGTAGTGTACCCCCCAAGTATGCATGGTGCATGTGAATGATTATCTAGCCAATCCCCTGTTGACACCTGTAGATGCCAAATGATGACATAATATTCCCTCACGTGAGGGTGTGATTTGGTTATAATGGTCTTCCACGTGCCATGTGAGCCTCACGCGCACTGTTCCACGCGTCTCCCAAACCACGCGCTGTCATGATGTCACCCTCGGCCTATGAGCCGAGGCCGAGGGCAAAGCTTCTTCCGGTAGTGTGTCTGGCCTAATTCTGGCCTCGTACTGTCGTACCCTCGGAGGGTCGTCTGGAGCCTGGTGAAGGGTCGGCCCCTCGTAGGGTCGTCTGGAACCTGGTGAAGGGTCGGCCCCTCGTAGGGTCGTCTGGAGCCTGGTGAAGGGTCGGCCCCTCGTAGGGTCGTCTGAGGGGTCGTCCGTCTGGAGGCAATCCTCAATCAGGCCGAGGATATAAACGGGTATATCAGTGTGTTCCCTTTTGTAATTTTTTTCTGCATATTGTAATTGTTGTGTGTATATATATATATATATATATATATATATATATATATATATATATATATATATATATATATATATACATATTTGTTTTATTTTCTTCCATACTTTTTATTTTTGTAATGTGTATATTTATTATTGATATATATTTATATATATACTTTAACTAATTACCCCACCTCATTATTTCTTTTCCCATCTCAAATCCCATTTTACCAAAACGGGAAGTAGTGTGCAAAAACCTAGGGAGTTGATCGATCGACTGAAAGGATCGATCGATCGATCGACCAGTTATAACCGGTGTTGCCCTTTTTAATTTTTGTTCCTCTTCTCATTCTATTTTACTCCTACATTGTTTTATCCCCATTTTTCGTGCCCTCTTATTCACCCACCCAACTTCCCTCAAAATCAACCAATTTCTACACAATCAAGGTATAAATTCTTTCACATTTATTGTCCTTTTGTGTTATTGATTGATTATTGCCATGCTTTTAAAGTTTTATGAATTTTTTGACAATGTTTGAGTGTATTGTTGGGTGTGTCCCATTTTGCGTTTTCCAACTTGATTAATGCTTGATTATTGATATATATATATCCATTCATAAACACTTATTGTTGATTATTTAATGTGTTTGTTCATGAATGGGGCTTGTTGTTGGTTCAAGTGGCATTCACAAACCCTTACTCCACATTGTGCACCCTAAGTGTTCGCGTAAATGTCTAAACCAATTTTTCAATCCATTTTTAGCGCACACTTGGGTGGTTTTCACTCATTGTTGTACCTCAACACATTTTGTAACAATGTTTAATATTTTCACACGGTTTTCGCACTTGCACACACCATTTTAACTAGTTCACCAACTAACTTTTAATTGTGCTTTGCAAATTCATTTGTTTTGCCTAATTATTATTTTGTAGGTTGAAATGGCCGAGATAAAGTAATATAATTCAACCAAGTGTGTGCCCACCCAAGGACTTTGAAGGACTCCATTGTGAGAAGGAATGTGACTGGTACCAAACCTATTTCGAGACTCATCTTAGGCCATTGGCCTACCATTCTGCTGGGAAACTGGAGCTTATACCTGCGGCGGTGCGAGTTCTAATGCGCCAGCACGATTGGGAACTTTTTCTGACCACTAGTGGGCATATCAACAAGGAGCTAGTAAGTATGTTCTATGAGATATTTGTGGCATTGAGGGGGAGAATGTTTCTTTTGAGGCCAGAGTTAGGAGGTACATATCGCTTTCAGTCGTTCAGACCTAGTTAGGTACACTGGTGATGTTGCGAACCCCGAGGAGTCGGTTAGTCTCACGGACAAAAGTGATTTCACGCTCACCACATTGATCCAGGCGCTAGCGCCTGGGGAGTAATGGAATAAGAAGAAAGCATTATGGTCGGCCACAATGGAAGATTTGCTTATATTGTTATATTATATCAATGTTCGCTCCTTCATGGTTACTAGCAACTGATCTGAGGTGCACCATCGAAATGCGGTATTTGTCTACACTCTAGTGAATAACTAGGACAACATTAATTTTCCCGACGTCTTTCTGGATAAGATGTGCGCCACTGCTAAGGAACGAGCCATGACATTATTGATAGATGCGTGAAAGGTAGCGCCTTTTCAGAACGCTAATCGTTGTAATTGTTTCACCGCGTTAATATAAAATCCTAAATTACAACTCCACTTGCGATACAAGTATAGCAGTAAGTCGGGTATCGAATCCACAAGGAGTGTTCGACAGATGTCAATCGATTTATTAATTCAGGAATAAAATTGTAAAAGGTGATGGGTGGTTGTAAATAAAAGGAAAAAATTAAGAAGTTAAGTCCAAACAAGAATTAATAAAACGAGGGTCGGGATCACATACATATGTTCGCGGGCTAAACAACTATTAATTAGAATTTCAGTTCGAGAGAAATTTAATCGAGCATTATCAATTAATCATAAACTTCACGCAATATGGAATTTAAGCCAAAGTTGTGTGAATAAACATTTAATGAAAAAATGGTCGCAGGCGGATTAAATTCGGATTGTCCCTATAAACACTAAATTTGCTTGAAAAATAAAGTTAAATGCATAACAATCCAATTTTAATACACGCGGGTTCAATTAAACACAATTCTACACAAAATCTAATTTTCGGAGCTCCAATCCCGTTAATGGCAGAACATAACCCCGGCCCTATTTATCTAGGGGCACAACATTATTAAAACTAAATTAAACTAAATAACAAGATTAAAACAGTAATTAACTAAATTAAACTAATTCTCTAGGCAAGGAAAATAAAGAACATAACTATATTAAAGGAGATGATAATGAATAATTCAATCTTACAAAACCAAATGGATGTCACCCCAAGAAGAAATGAAGATGAGCTCTCAAAACTAAACCCCAACCTAAAATTTCTTCTAAAACTAAGTATCCCTATTATTACAACAAAAATACCTTATATTGTAAATTGGAATTAAAATAGAAAAGAAGAGGAAAAAGAAAAAGGAAGGCAAAATATCTAGGAGAAACAGGGGATCGATCGATTGAACCCAAGGAGCCGATCAATCGATGGTTCAAAAACATGACCACTGTCTCCCACGATATCAGAAACAATTAGGGGTCGATCGATCGACTAGTCAGGTCTCAGCTAAGCTGCCTTCTGTTTTGGTTTATTGGTTTTCTCTTCCGCTAAAATCGTCATAACTTCTTCGTTCGGACTCGAAATTAAGCACAATTTGCGGCCACGTAAAGATTCTGAGGAGGAATACAACTTTTGTGTAGATGTTGGGATAGTGCCCAAACTGTGAATTTACTAAAAGGCCCTTGCGCGTGCGAATGTGTACGAAAATTCACCAGAATGCGTCCAAACTTCACATTAAGTATCCAAATACCTAAAAAATCTCAATTAACCCCTGCAAATCATGTTAACATATAAATACGAGGTTGTATGGTTAACGAGCATAAATATAGGGAAGAAGATACCCGAGGGGGCTAATAACGCGTATGTTAACAGATGAAATACATAATATTTGCGTATTATCACACCTCATAACTTACACATTGCTAGTCCCTAGCGATGAAATAGGATACAACAAGAACTACTAGTAAACAAAAAATAGGATACAAGTAAAAAACAGGATAAGAAAGCAATAAAAAGATAAGGCCACTTTCGCGGGAGAACAATTGCATTTAGCGTATGCAATAAGCTGTTAAACCTCTAGGTTACCCTACTGGACGAGTGTCGCCTCGTGAGGGTTTTTCAGGGATAAAAACCACAAACATCATACAGTTTCCTCAAAATATGCCCAATCAAGCATGCGAAAAACTCAACAATATCGAAAAGGATTTCATACGCATTATTAGCACAATGAACGAATTCAAATGAGAGTCCGTAGTTACTAACATTGTAGAATGAACTTCCTTAAATTGAAACCTTAAAAAGTGGGAAGGGAGTGAGCACATGAAATGTGTGATTTGGCAAAAACATAAATAACCCGGATAAAAATTAAGGCAAGCATATATTCAATCCTCACGGGCATTACACTCATAAAGTGAATTCACTCAAAACAGGGAGTTAAGATGCGGGACATGCGGGCATAAAGATTAAATGTAAATGGAAACTAGGTCGTACACATGTCACAAATGAAGAACGCTATATATAAAATTAAAAATTGTAATCTCAATGAAAAATACCGCACGGATAAAAGAGGTGAAATGCATTTTCACAGATTATCAAAACTATTATGACTTTTAAATTAAATCCACCCTAGGATCACATAGGACTTGATAGGGTTATAATGTAGTCTGGGCTAGGGTACGAAATGAAAGGTATATGTACGAGTTCAAAGTTGTTCAGGGATGAGAACTCGAGATAATGGAAAATAGTGGGCAATTTCAAAAATTGGAAAATAACTTCCATAAAAGGAATTGAATATAACAATGGGGAGAGTAATCAAAGCTTATTGAACACTATACACACTATACACAACATATACAACTTTCTCTTTTCTTTCTTTTCTTTTTTTTCTCACTTTTTCTTTTTTCTTTTTCTTTTCTACTTATTTTCTTACTCTTTCCATGCTCACATTGCAACCACATTTTAATAACATCATTCAATCCCAAGCAACATTCCAAACAAAGGCATGTAAGGTAATATGTATGGTATATAACTCCAATTAGGAGTTGGTTATAGGATTTTGGGTAATGAAACGAAAGGCTAGTATTTAGGCTTAGATGGGTTGACTAGGGAACATATAAAAGGTGAGGTTAAGGCCATATGGATGATACACAAAGATGGCCTATGATCATTTCATAAAGTTTATGCAATTCTCGAGTCAAAACAATATAAAAATCATGCTCAAGTAACACATTTCATTAATTGACTCAATTAATGAACGCTCAATGAAAGAATTGAGAGATTACCAACGAATTTAGCATTTTCAATGAGAAAAGAATAGTGTATACACTCACAAATGAAGGTACGTCTCTAATCTCACTCAGTGTAAGTATATACAATGCAACAAAAGATTACCGAGTTATAAAAAACTTAAACCAAATCTGTGGAACAAGGAAAGTGCATGTGCTCATGGGATAAAGTTTAATTCATGAGGTTATTCATAATATCAATTATTTAAGGACTAAAGTCTAATAACTTGTAAAATCGAGAACATGCATCATTGAGTTGTCTATTGGATCGGGAATTTATTAAAATTTATCATCGAAAACAAGGCATAATAAGAAAGGAGAAAAAAGAAAGAAAATATTTTTGAAAATTTTTTATTTTTCACAAAAAACATGCTTTGTAACTAAATTGTGGTCAAATTCAAGGACTAAGCAAAGAAATGGATACATATCCTACACCCCCTAACTTAAATGTTGCATTGTCCCCAATGCGTCCATTAAAGAACGCAACACAAAGATAGGAACATAATAATATTACCCAAATTTGGAGTGATCTCCATAAGTAAAAGTCCAAATGAATCTACAAAACAAATTTGTACGAGCATAGCAAGAATATTTATCGATATATCAAGTTAATAGAATTTATGTCATAAGTCACAACAATATATAGGCGCTGAAGTGCAAATAATAGATAAATTGATGGTGAACATTTGATTTTATAAAATGGAAGGTCACACACATCAAAATCCAATAATCAACCACAAACACTATTCTCATTTCTCATTTCATAATTTTGAAACAAAACAACTTAATACATATCAACTTAAAAGGAAGGAAAAATATCTAGGAGAAATGGGGGATCGATCGATTGAACCCAAGGGGTCGATCGATCTATGGTTCAAAAGCATGACCACTGTCTCCCACGATATCAGAAATAATTTGGGGTTGATCGATCGACCCTTTTGGTCGATCGATCGACTAGTCAGGTCTCAGCCAAACTGCCTTCTATATTTTGGTTTATTGATTTTCTCTTCCGCTAAAATCACCGTAACTTCTTTGTTCGGACTAGGAATCATGCACCGTTTGCAGCCACGTGAAGATTGCGATGAGGGATACAACTTTCGAGTAGATGTTTGGCCAGGTGGCCAAACTGTGAATTTACTAAAATGCCCTTGTGCGTGCGAATGTGTACAAAAATTCACCAAAATGCATCCAAACTTCACACTAAGCATCCAAATACCTATAAAAGCTCAATTAACCCCTACAAATCATGTTAACATAGAAATTCGAGATTTTCTTCTTAACGAGCATAAATATAGGTAATAAGATACCCGAGGGGGCTAATAACCCAATGTTAACAAATGAAATACGTAATATTTGTGTATTATTAACTCTCCCTCCCGTTTCCTGTAGTTATCACTCATATTTGTTTATCACACGACTGTCCCGAGCTAGATTCTGATAGGAAGCATGAAACACTAAAGCTTTTCAACAAGGATAACATATTGCAGACTTTGGGTCACGAATGGGGATAGTCGAATGTCAAGAGACCGAGGACTGAGGCTACCGACGGGGCTGACGAGGAGGCAGAGATTAGAGAGGCTGAGCAGGGACAGAGTTCGTACGTGCCATCCACATTTACCAATGCCCTTCTTTGAGGCATTCGAGACACAATAGGACCAGCGATGGGAGGATACCCAATTACGATGGGCTACTTTTGAGTCGCGCCTAGACCAACATCAGGCCTAGCAGTAACAGGACAAGGCTGAGCGTCAATAGGAGTTCCAAATAGTGAAAATCGTGTTGAGGGATTTGTATTTATAGTAGCATGGCTTGGACGTGATGCTCCCACCATATTTTCGAAGTCCTTATGATCCTAGTGGTTTTTACCACTAGACTTCCATTTTGGGTCATTTTTGTACTTTTTGGGTTGGATTTTATATTATTTTTTTCCTTTTTCTATTATTTCTTTGATTAAGTTGTTTTGTATTGAACTCAATGAAATTAGTAATGATAATTTAGTCATTGTTTATGTGTTAGATTTTGATGTATTTACACTTTCTTAAAATCAAATGTCTACCATCAATTATCTAGTATTTACACTTTAACTCCTCTAGACTACTGTGACTTATTGCATGAATCATTTAACTTAATCATTTTTGTATATATCTTTGTTTTTCGTATGTTTGTTTAGGGCTCACGTTTTTTACCTTAGGGATCACTCCGAATTGGGGTGATTTATTTCTATCCCTCGCTTTTTCATAACGCCTTTAATTGCATTGAGGACAATGTGTGATTCAAGTTAGGGGGTGTGATTAGGCATCTCATTTTCTTTTTATTCATCATCAGCATGTGTATATTTATTTATTTAAAAAAATTAAAAAATTTCAAAAAGTTTTTTTTTTCCTTTTCTGGACTTTTTGCCTGGTTTCCAATGATAAATTTGAATAATTACCTGATCCGATTGACAACCCAATGATGCATGTTCTCGATTTTACAATTTATCAGACTTTAGTCCTAAAATCATTGATATTATTAATAACTTCATGAATTAAACTTTAATCCTATGAGCACATGCACTTTTCTTGCTTTATTGACTTAGTTTAAGAGTTTTATAACTTCGTAATCTTTTGTTTCATTGTATATACTTACACCGAGTGAGCTTTGAGATTTTTGTCATTTGTGAGTGTTATACACTATTCTTTCCTCTTTGAACATGTTACAGTCGTTGGTAATCTTATTATTCTTTCAATTGATCATTCACTAATTGAATTCATATATGAAATGTGTTACTTGAGCATAATTTTCAAAGTTTATTTTGACTCGAGAATTGCGTAAACTTTATGAAATGATCATAGGTCATCTTTGTGATATCACCCATATGACATTGAACTTACCTTAAATGTTTCCCCTCATCAACCCCTTTGAACCTAAATATAACCTTTCGTTTCATAACCCAAAAATCCCATAACCAACTCCACACTGGAGTTATAAACCATACATGTTACCTTATATACCTTTGTTTGGAATGTTACTTGGGATTTAATGATGTTCTTCCTATGTGGTTGCAATTTAGCGTGAAAGGAGTGAAAAAAGTAAAGTAAAGAAAGAAGTGAAAAAGAGGGAAAAAAAAGTGAAAAATAAAAGAAACATGAGAAAACGAAGAGAAGAAAAAGAAAGAGAAAGTTTGTATATGGGTATATAGTGTTTAAATTAGTTTTGTTTACTCTCCCCATTGTCATATTCAATGCCTATTATGGATTTTATTTTTCCATTTTTTTATATTACCCGCAATTTCCCATTATCCGAGTTTTCATCCTTGAACACTTTAAATCCGTGCATACATTCCTTTCATTTCGTACCCTAGCCTAGCCTACATTATAACCCTATTCAAGACCTATGTGATCTTAGGTAGGTATAATTTAAAAGTTTAAATAGTTTAATAATCTGTGAAAATGCATTTCGTCTATTTTATTGAGCGGTATCTTTCATTGAAACACAGTTTTTTATTTCCTATATAGCGTTCTTCATTTGTGACATGTGCACGGATTAGTTTCCATTTCCATTTACTCATTATGCCCACATGTCCCGTGTATTACCTCCCTTTTCATAATGAATTCATTTATTGAGTGTAATGCTCGATGAGGATTGACATATATGCATGCTTAAACGCTTATCCGGTTTATTTAAGTTTTTGCCAAATCATACTTTGCATGTGCTTAGTCCCCTCCCTCATTTTAAGGTTTCAATTCAATGAGGTGCATTCTATAATATTTAATGAATTGGGCTTTCATTTGAATTCGTTCATTATGCTAATAATGTGTTTGAAATCCTTTTCGATATCGTTGGGCTTGTCGTATGTTGGGTTGGGAATATTTTGAGGAAACTATTTGATGTTTTTGGGTTTCATCCCTGAAAACCCTCATGAGACGACACTCGTCCACTAGAAAAACCTAGGGGTTTAACAACTTATTGCATATGCTAAATGCAATTGACTATCCCACGAAAGGGGCTTTTATATTTTTTATCCAATTTGTGTACTTGCCTTCTGTTTTGATTTACATGTAGTTCTTGTTGTTTCTTATTTCATTACTAGGGACTAGGAATGTATAAGTTAGGGGGTGTGATTCGTATCAAATATTTCATATTTATACCCTCGAACCTACCCATTTTTCCCCTTCGGGTGCCTTAATCTCTATATTTATGCCCGTTAACCAGACAACCTCTATTTTATTTTGCTAACATGCTATATGAGGTATAATTGGTCTTTTGTAGGTATTTAGGTACTAAGTGTGAAGTTCAGACGCATTTTGAAAAAGTTTCATACAAATCCGCACGCACAAGGGAATTTTAGTCATTTATAGTTTGGGAAGATATTCCAACATCTCACGGAAGTTTTAACCCTCTGAGCAATCTTGTCATTCCCATCAACGGTGCCCGAATCAGAGCTATAATGAAGAAGTTACGGGAGTTTCCATAGAAAAGAATCTCAAGCATACCAAAATAGGGGACCTGAAGACCTACTTAGTCGATCGATCGACTCTAGGGGTTGATCGATCAACCATGATAGTTTTTTGGAAATCGTGGAAGACAGTAGGCTTTTACATGTTTAGTCGATGATCGACTGTTGGGGTCGATTGATCAACCTTGCCTAATTTTTGGCACTTTTTCCTTTTCATTTCTTTCTTCTTTATTTTTCTCCCAGCTTACTATATAAGTGAGCCTTTGTTTTCCTTTGTAGATATAATTAGTTTTAGTTAAATTTTTGTTAGTTTTCTCTTTGGGAGATAGGGTTTGGAGATTTTGTAGGGTGTGCCATTTTCTCCCTCATTGTATTTGATCGTATAGTGGGTATACCTATTTGTGGTTGTGTATAACACTATTCATCATCTTCTCTCTCAATCCAAGATCCCATTTTTGGTATTTCTTTATTTCTCTTGCTTTATTTACGTGCTTTATTTACTCGCTTTCTAGTGTATTTTTACTGCATTTGTTTACTGCGTTTTTACCATGCTTTCTAACTAAATTAGTCTAGGTTGTGATTGACAAAACTCGCTTCGTGTTTAACGTGTTGCTTTGCTTTGGTAATGGATTTTATGTATTTAATTCGATTGGGTTGTTCTAGTCATTATGCCTAGGATATTTAACGGGGTATATCATGTATGCTCCGTATATATGATCTCTCATGTGTAATAACCATGATATTTGTTGATGCCAAAATCTTATTAGGCTTTTATGTCGAAACGAGACCCGATCTTAATGAACTGGTAATCCCATGTAACCATTTTATACTAATTAACTCAGGGTGAGGGATATCCGACGCATCCAATAGTTTTTATTCCTTTGTTAACATACTTTAAATATAGTCAAGCCTAGTTTACCTTTTCTTTCTTTTTAATTATCAAATTGCCTCTTACACTTTTATTTTAGAAATATTAAACCTAGTAAATTCTAGAACTAGTCTTTGTGGATTTTTCGATACCCAGACTTGGGCGCTATACTTCATTTTTTAGTGTAGTCATAGTGTTTAGATTTTCGTATTGAGGATGTGAATAGAAAACAATGATCGGCCTGCTGACTACGTGATACTTTTCGCCCTCAATCACTGGGCACTACAACATTTGCGGTCACTATATGATCCAGAAGCGTCACCGCAAGTTATTATCTCTGACAAACAACAATCTTGTCTAAATGCTTTGCCAAAACGTGTTTCCACTTGCCACCATTATGTTATGTTTATTCCATGTTCAAAAAAAAATTTAAGGTGCATGTGTGAAACACAACATCAATGATCAGGATAAGAAGGTATTTATGCAGGGTTAGATTGGGGTTATAGAGTCTGAGAATCCGATCGACTTTTAGAAAGCATGGTTGGTTTTTCGTCAACACTAGCAAAAATATCCTAACATGATTGGGTACATACAAAATAACTTGATGCCTTTTCATTTTTAATTCGCGCATGTGTGGACTAATCGCGTACCCCAACGTGGCAACCGCACAACTAACAGAGGGGACGGTGCCCATGCCATACTGAAAAAACGGTTAACAAATAGCAGCGGTTCATTTATGCATTGTGGAAGGGTATGGATGCATTACATGACCACTAAGTCACTGAAATATAAACAGTGTTTATAAAATCACTCCAATCCACCTAGCATGTACACAATGACACATTGTTGCACAACATCCGTTATAGGGCATCACACTATGCCTTGGACCTACTTGTTGTGGAGATCGGTTGCATGCGATCGGTGTTGAGCGTATTAGTCGCTATCACCCAGTATACGGAAATACTATGCTCCTACATACTTTAAACCATCTACGTAATATAATGTGTCCACAAGTTGGACCAATAGGAGAATCTACGCCAAGCAATTCTACAGTGGGCACAAGACAATCATTACAAGAAACATGCCATTGTCCCGAACATCCCATGGTATCGTAATCTTAAATATACTCCCGAGATGATATTGTTTAAGAAACGGTGGACTGGGGCCAGTGAAGCTATTTGAAAGATGGTGATAAGAAAGTTAATGAAAATTGCTCAACTCTCTAGCACGCCCTTGATAGAGCCCGTACAAATTCATCAAAAGGGTAGACCACAAAAGGAGAAAAAGTCTACTGAAATATCTACGAAAAGAACCCATTATTCTTATGACCAGGATGTATCATCCATTGTGGAGCTTAAAAAAATATTTACAAATAAGACCCCGTTGACGGGTGCGAAAGAGGAAACATGATCTCGAGAGAAGAAGATTTATATGAATCACGTTCTTGAGTTCTTACAATCATTTATGGATGATATATATGCTGTAAAATCGAATGGTAACTGTGGATATACATCCATTTCCAAAGGTGCGGGTGTTAGGGTCGACTAAAACATTCTCGTGCTATTCGTAGTACTATATTGTCTGATCTACATAGGGATAAGCAGTTTTGGGCTACCATTATGACCTCATATGATATTGATGACTATCAGAGGAGATTGGACTATTTCAGACACTCATGCACAAGTGAGCGTTGGTTTATAATGCCAAAGTTTGTCGATCTTGCGGCGAATATACTTAAGCTAATGGTTGTGTTGATATCCAAATTACAATGCTTAAATTTTTTTACATTCAATATTGGGCCAAGATCTATTATGGAAGAGAATCACATCATCTTTATCCTCAACCTATCAAATATTTATTGGGAGAATTTGAAATGCACAAGATTTTTTCCCAAACCACCAATTTACTCTCACTGGAGATCGACGGCCCGTCAAGATGTCGTAGAGTGGCCTACTTTGTTCAAATTCCTCTTACAAATGTTTCAGAATATATGTTCCAAAGACATTCCGATGAAAGATGAACCGTTATTGATATCGTCGGATGAAGACGAGGACCTGACGATGGCTTAACTTGGTGAAAGTCTTACAGATTATTGTAACTTTTTGTGCAAATTATAGTTATATGTAAATTGGTTATTGGTGAATGTTTTACATATTATTTTATTTTGTGCAAATATTGGTTAATTGTGAAAGCCTTACGGATGATTGTAATTATTTGTAAATTTTTGTTCGAATATCGGTTACATCTAAATTGGTTTCCAATTTGGTTATACGCAAATATATAGCAATTATTGGTTTTTAAAGTGATAAAGCAAGATTTTTGGATAAAGAAAGACATTTGAAATATTAAAAGTAACATCCAGTCATTGCAAACCGTATTTATATCTCTAATGGTGACACCACACCGTCACATAAATATCCGCAGTTTGATGTCACCGTCCCATTTATGCCAAAACTTGGGGTATTTTCCAACCCAAATATTTTGATAAATTGATATTGCGTGTCACATAATGACGGTCACTTGTAGACGTACCTTCGTATACCACAGTTTAATGTCACCCTCCAATTTATGCATAAACTTGGGGTATTTTCTAACCCATATATGTCGGTCTCTTGCAACCGCCTATCATATACTCAAGGTCACTCGTAGCCGTACCTTCATATGCCTATCGCTTGCAACCGTGTTTCACATAAACGGTCACTTGTAGACGTACTTTAATATACCGCGATGTGACACCCCGCCTAATTAAATACCGGGCGATCACTCCTTTATTAAATTAAATCAAGGTAAACAGTTGGTTCATTCTTAGCATCACTGTCGATAGAAATACATTTTCCGATTTAACACCCTAAATAATTAAGCTAAGTGTCAAAACCATTTTCATACATGCTTTCCAAATTTTAATTTAATAAAAAGATTTATTTATTTAAAAACAACATTTCTGCAACTTTGAATCACATCACAGTAAACCAAATAATATAATATATTCGTCAATCGAATGTCCACATAAGAAAACTAAAGTCACCAATACAAACTGAATAAAACCCATAGTAACAATACTGAAAACAACTGATATACAAATGTCCCAATAACAACGGGATAATGGAGAGAGCTACACATGCTCAACTGATGAAAGTACTAAGAGTAGATCCGAATTAATGAAGTCGTCTAATCTAGAGACCTGCAACTCCCACCTAAGCTGCAGCGCGTTCCTTCCAAGAGATCCTAATCAAGACGCCCCTGTGGCTAGGCACCTGTAATACATACATATATATACAAGAGGGAGAGAGAGAGAGAGAGGAAATGGGTCAGAGCCCGAAAGTGTGTTTGATTATAAAATACGTTTAGCAAGTATTTAAATTGATACAGGCCAATGCAACAACATATTAGTGCGTCACTCTCTTGAGAAATACTCACCTCTCTTCTAATGTGCACACCTATCGCACTAACCTTCCCAACGGTTTATCTTAGCATTATTATACTAACCTTCCCAATAATTTAGCGTATCTACTTACTCGTAAGATTTCAAAACCAAACTATATTTATTTACAAACAATACTTCCAATTAGAAGCACAACTCTCGTTTTAGCTTTTTATTAATATATAAAGTTCCTTGGTGACATATTGTTTTTTACCAACAAGTATTTACTATAAGAGTCATCAACCATGTCCTACTTATCAAATCACAGTAGGCAGTTTCAAATTTCAAAATCTCATATATATATTAACTACTCGTATAATATATATAAATTAACAGCACCCCTCATAAAAGTATGGTGCGTGCATACTCTACTATCCAGAACCCCATATCACTCATATTAAGGGGAATACAATCGGAATCACTCTCGAATTGTATTAACATGAATACACAAACAATATTGAGGCGAAGCATAGATTCCAAGTCTCTAAGATGATGGCACATACCTGCGTCTCTTAGGACCGTCTGAACTATCACATCGATAGCCTATACCAAGGATATCTATCTCCTAGGGTACAAGTCAATATCCCCCATAAAGGTCCCATCGAGATAAGACTTGCCCCAGCGCGGTAACCTCAGGGATAGCAAGTAGTGTGGGCATGAATTTTCAGAAGTATATAATATATGTACACACAATCATACAAATATACCACTTTATCATATTAATATAGGTTCTTCTCGTCACCCATTATTATACTATTTATCCTTAATTTCACATTTATAGAATTACGTATAAGGTTTCATTCCTAACCTTAACTCGAAGGGTTTTCTCACTTATTCCCTAACACTCGTGGGCTATATCCTCACAAATTTGAATTTCAGTAAGTGTCTTTATTAGGTTCCAACGTAACTCTCTTATGCACCTCACCCTTTAAATTCATAAATCTAGCAACCTAAAGTAATTATCCCATAAATACCATTCTCGTTGAAGATTAAAGGTTCCAACATTTATTCATATACCCTACTGGTTCTCAATGTCTCCCAAATCAATTTATCAAGAATGCCCAAGAATTATAATACGACAATTAGAATTTAACGCATTTAAAGGGGGAATTAGGAGTCTTCCAGGAAGGGTCGATCGATCGAAGCTTGGGGATCGATCGATCGAACGTTCGATCGATCGAAGCTCTAGGCTCGATCGATCGATCAAGTAGGTCTGGGCAAAATTCTGCAGAATGCAGTTACGGGTTTCATCACCAAAATTTCACCAAATCGATATTTCCAAGTTCGAATCGTCCCAGAATTCTACAACTAACATCATAACAATATACTAGATGATTCTAACGTAAGGCATGTTCATATACATCATTTAAACATGGATTTTTCCACCTAAAATTGTCTCCAATTATCAAGAACACTAGAATTTTCTTGAACAGTTTTCTAATCAATCTTTCTCCAGAATTTCTTTCTTATGATCATCAAAATTTCGTGATTTAATTTCCTCTACATGGCAAGGGTTTCAGAATTTCATATAAATCATTTCTACATGCATTTTCCTAACACAAATTGGGTGTTCTTCCATATTTATCATCTCTAATCAATCCTAAACAATATATGAAGATTGCATTAACGAAAATACGCAAGTTAAACACTTGCCTGGGATTTTTCGTATTCTAATTCACGACTGATTTTGGTATGGCTGCGTTCGTCGTCTCGCGATCTACGCGGTGGTGGTGGCGGTGGTGCAAACCGGTGGTTTCTTGGCCTTGAATTGCCTTGGAGCTCTCTCTTCTCCAATGGCCGTCACTTGATTTCTGGATATTCTAACCCTAAAAGCTAACCTAAATGGCTGATATAGGTTGCTGAATTTCGTCGATTTAATTACCCAATTATGTAAAATGACTAAAATGCCCTCCCGGGGTACTAATTAAGCCTAAAATTGCCCCGAGACCCAAACTACACCCCCGGGTACACTTTTCTGACTATCTCGACCCTACCGGATGCGTTGGCGCACTCAAAATGACCATACAGAGAACTTATAAAATATTCACTTTTTATTTAACCAAATTAGTCCCGACGTGACACGAGCACGTTCCGACTTAAATTTCCGAAATCGTCATTTAATTCCCTCATGACAACATTATAAAAATAAATTTCATATATTACTATACTCATCCAGTAATATGCAACAAATTTCAAATTTCCAATAATTACTAACTTTCGTCACGCTAGTAAATATTCAAAGCAACATTCCGGATTAAAATTAAATCAATTTATCTCAATTAAATTTAATAAATCCCATAATTTAAAAGTTATAAAAAATACGGGGTATTACATACTTCCCCCCTAATAACTTAATTTCGTCCCGAAATTCGGAAAATAAGGTCTATCCGATAGCACAATTCTGGATATCCTTTTTCCCGTACACAAACTAACTACTCATTACGGCGCTCAATTTCTATAGCCATTTCTACACAGCAACATTGTTTTACATTCCCATTAGAGATACTTCACCTTGTGGTCCCAACCGACAACATTCGCATAAGTCACGCTTATTCGTTATACATTTCATTATCTCACTAACATTAAGAGGCCGCACCCTACTATAGACAAATACTCGGATCATTCATATACAAAACTCCCATTCTGAGAAAATATTACGAACATTTGATCACTCTAGCTCGCCTAATACAGTCGTGGAATTCTACCACATTTATCGAAAGTTCTCTTGACCGATCCAAATTTTTTTTTTTAAGTACCTTTTACGCGACAGACAGGTACGAGTGTTCCTACCGAGCATAGTACCAAGATTTCAAAATCTCCTTCACATGGCTCTCCTAATCTTTAATCACCATGCGATTATTCCCTGGCTAAGGGTGATACATCCTACTCGAAATGAAATCTTAACTCCGCTGGTTCCTGCAATCCCAGTTGAAGGTGGGATTCACCAATCTCATCCTGATTTAGAAATTTGTACTGCGCCGGACCATGCACTGGCGCGATCCTTTCTTTTGAAGGAAGTCTGGGGCATACTAGTTAATATTGTAAGCCAGCCCAAAGGAATATCAATCATTTCCTTCTCGACAACTTAATTCACAAGTTCGGGATAACCCCTTGATCATGTTTTGAGGATGGTAACCCATCCAAGGACTCTACCAACTTTTTCCGACCTCTTCCAATTTCAGGAATTGTCGATAACCACAAAATTCTTTGGTTGATTCCCCGCTTTCAACCAAACCTTACTTACGGGCGGTGCATGTAGAGACTACTCACTACGTCTCGCTAAACATTGATTCTCCCTGTGAAATATCTTACATTAAGTGACACGTAATACTCCCCTTCCTCCTTGGAGTATGCCGAAAGTTCCGACCCGGGCTCTTCTCTCCACGATGTGCACTTTTGGATCTCTTATACCATACTAACATCCTTATTCTTTGTATGCGCAAGTCGCTCTCATGCTTGACTAATAATAACTCCTCTCCGGGTGTTCTTTATAATCATTAAAGTCTACTCTATTCAAGGAATACCAATTCTTGAACGGCTTTCACAGCCTTCCAATCAAGTTAGGGCGTGCTATTCAATTGCACACTTATGTATGGATTATCGCCCCTCATGTGACGTTTAATCCACTCTATCACTTCCACTTCGTCATACTATTCCCACAAACATATATTTCACACGTCTATTTCCACTTCCTCCGATTCGGACCATTTTAACTGTAGTTAACCAAGATGCCCACATTTTTGCAACACTTCAACCGCCTTGGGAGAGCGAATGGTGTGCTACTCATCTGTAGAACTAACTAAATTCAACGGAATAGAAGAAATAGGGCATCCAAATTCCATGACAATAAAAGAGGAATAATAATCTCCACCTTCCTCAGATAAGTACAACAATTTTCCCAAATAGGTACAACAACCAAAATAAATCACTAACGCTCTATTCATCAGAATAATTACAGGTCATCTCTTTTGTATGATATAAAGTTCTTTCCAGGTAATCCATGCTAAAAGTCATTCCAACTCTTTATTCACCTTGTGTTCTGTACGCGGTTATGATATTCGGGTACTTCAATCACCCTAAAAATCAGAATTCTTAAATTCTCCTTATCATAGTTCCACCCCTCAACCTGTGGGGATAACTTTCAATGTTTTCCTACCACAAGATCCGGCTCCAAAAACCTTAAAACAAAATTCAACTTCCAACTTACATACATAATTACTTGATCCCATTTCGACCAGGGTACCAAACTCGTGGAAAAGTGACCAAACGTCTCCCTATTTCCAACCTTATGCTAAGTTTCATGCGTGGGATGTCTCGCAAAGCGAAATCCAAACAAGGAACCCCCCCGATACACTACTACCTAGCATTGTCGGTTATCGAAATCCGTTTGGTCCTCTGTCCATAGAATATACCCCTTTATTCCGTCCCTTGACAGAAAAGTTATAAGTTCTCCGTAATTATGCTTAACAAAGAACATTTCACCAATTTCACTATCGTCCCGTATTGGTTAATGGTAATGGGATTTAAAAACTTCGAATACATACACTCGGAATTCTCGAAATCCCTTTCCCTAATAATAGGGTATAAAGATTAACTCCCACATCTCTAAAGGTTAAATATAGAAATGCACTCTTCCTATCACTAAGTCCGGAGTGCTAAACATAATACTGAGTTAAATCTTTTCGCTCAATGGTAAATCCCGATACATACGGAATTATACTAACAAAGTCTATACATACATTGGCATCGAATATCTCGAGCCGACTATCTCCTCCGAAGTCTCTAGGATAGATAATATAAGTGCGAGTCCAACTCTCTTACATATAAGCCTCGCTAAAATAAACATGAAACATGTTGCACCAATGCAACTATTCCAATAGCCTCGCAATAATTGCCAGTATCATACTACCCATTTCTATCACGTTTTAACAAGGATAATATCATACTCGTGTATTGTATCACTACAACGAGTAACCTCAATAAAGTTTAAAACATTGTAATATGCTCATTCATCCCCCGCGGATAGCACCAAAGAAAAATCCCGTTATACTAAGTGAAATATTCACATAGTGGTAACATTTATAATGATATGCATTAAACTCATCTCACATGACAATCTAGTAATAAACAAAATATGGTGACTCGCTCATGTCACATAAACACGCCGTATCCTAAGGGTACAACTTATACTTCCATCCTGGCAATCGTTTTGACTGCACAAATGGTTTTCGGACGTAACACGTCTGCCCAAACAAAAACAAAATTACTTTACTCGTTGCCTTTTTACTAGGCACCGTATTCTTGCCCTTATACTTACTTCGGAACATATTATCGTGAGCGATCTCACTCCGCACAAAATACCTCAGCACACAATTCACCTATCACCTGTCCTACTAACCCAGTTAGGATTGTCCTTTCCTCGGACATTAGTAGACTCTATTTCTGTTAACCATCCCGGTTGTTCCATAGCCTTCTTAGTCCATAAAGATCATGATATTATCTATATTAGTACTTACTGAATTTACCATCGATTGGTAAGAATTTAACTGCCTGAAGCATTTTAATGGTTTTCCTGATGTGTATCCACATCCTTCTGTGGTGCTATACCACCACCGTTGCACTCAGTCTCATTCTTGACTAAATTCTTCGATTCTTTTAACTTCCTCCACAAAGAGGCGTTATCATTTATTCTGACACAATATGACAATGTCAACCTCTGGATCGTTCGTCCATCATAATTTCCTCCTCGAGTTTTATCAACTATTTTTACGAGTTGGTCTTCCACTTGGAGTCGTTTCCCCCACTTGTACCAACATCTTCCGATACAAAATTGGCTAACGGTTAAGATTCAAATTCACGAATGGACCCCTAATATGCCCTCCCTCGAAGAGTTCAGGACCACATTTGCTTCTCATCATGAACAGTTAAGGAAGGAACATATGGTTAACACTGTACCTCAGGTCCTCCTATAGGCATAGCATTCCACTTCTAAAATTGGTAGTTGTCTCCAACCATTATAATTTCGTCCCGAAAGCCAAGAAAATTTTTCTCTAAATTTTCACTTTCGGTTTGCCACACTCCGTTCTACATTTAAGCCTTTGGATACTTTACCACCTTTGGTAAAGACACATACAATTTTTGTGTTTCTAAAACTTCCCGTTGATAGTCTCTACACGTTTTTGTAAAACGTTGGGTAAGTTTACCCCCGCACCTCATTTGACTATAACAGCATTTGGAAATTATTGTTGCATCTTAGTCGCCTTTCAAGTCTTGGCTTCTCGTGCCATAATGGAGGTGACCTCGACTATGGTCGTCATCCTTGAATATATTTCCTAATCTCAACTGAGCCCTGCCTCCTGATGTACGCTTAACGGTCTTCTTCTGATATCCATCATCGCTCGGCACACGCACACATCCGAACGAAATAAGAATTTACTAATGCATACACATTATAGCAGGAGAACGGAATCTCGTCAAAGGAATCGACAATCCTAAACATAAGGCTCTATAACAAACAAAGTAACGCTGGAAGCATAATAAGCCGTACAGATCCTAAGGACACTAGAACATGATGCTCTGATACCACCTGTGACACCCCGCCTAATTAAATACCGGGCGATCACTCATTTATTAAATTAAATCAAGGTAAACAGTTGGTTCATTCTTAGCATCACTGTCGATAGAAATACATTTTCCGATTTAACACCCTAAATAATTAAGCTAAGTGTCAAAACCATTTTCATACATGCTTTCCAAATTTTAATTTAAGAAAAAGATTTATTTATTTAAAAACAACATTTCTACAACTTTGAATCACATCACAGTAAACCAAATAATATAATATATTCGTCAATCGAATGTCCACATAAGAAAACTAAAGTCACCAATACAAACTGAATAAAACCCATAGTAACAATACTGAAAACAACTGATATACAAATGTCCCAATAACAACGGGATAATGGAGAGAGCTACACATGCTCAACTGATGAAAGTACTAAGAGTAGATCCGAATGAATGAAGTCGTCTAATCCAGAGACCTGCAACTCCCATCTAAGCTGCAGCGCATTCCTTTCAAGAGATCCTAATCAAGACGCCCTTGTGGCTGGGCACCTGTAATACATACATATATATACAAGAGGGAGAGAGAGAGAGAGAGAGAGGAAACGGGTCAGAGCCCGAAAGTGTGTTTGATTATAAAATAGGTTTAACAAGTATTTAAATTGATACAGGCCAATGCAACAACATATTAGTGCGTCACTCTCTTGAGAAATACTCACCTCTCTTCTAATGTGCACACCTATCGCACTAACCTTCCCAACGGTTTATCTTAGCATTATTATACTAACCTTCCCAATAATTTAGCATATCTACTTACTCGTAACATTTCAAAACCAAACTATATTTATTTACAAACAATACTTCCAATTAGAAGCACAACTCTCGTTTTAGCTTTTTATTAATATATAAAGTTCCTCGGTGACATATTGTTTTTCACCAACAAGTATTTACTATAAGAGTCATCAACCATCTCCTACTTATCAAATCATAGTAGGCAGTTTCAAATTTCAAAATCTCATATATATATTAACTTCTCGTATAATATATATAAATTAACAGCACCCCTCATAAAACTATGGTGCGTGCATACTCTACTATCCAGAACCCCATATCACTCATATTAAGGGAAATACAATCGGAATCACTCTCGAATTGTATTAACATGAATACACAAACAATATTGAGGCGAAGCATAGATTCCAAGTCTCTAAGAGGATGGCACATACCTGCGTCTCTTAGGACCGTCTGAACTATCACATCGATAGCCTGCACCAAGGATATCTATCTCCTAGGGTACAAGTCAATATCCCCCATAAAGGTCCCATCGAGAGAAGACTTGCCCCAGCGCGGTAACCTCAGGGATAGCAAGTAGCGTGGGCATGAATTTTCACAAGTATATAATATATGTACACACAATCATACAAATATACCACTTTATCATATTAATATAGGTTCTTCTCGTCACCCATTATTATACTATTTATCCTTAATTTCACATTTATAGAATTACGTATAAGGTTTCATTCCTAACCTTAACTCGAAGGGTTTTCTCACTTATTCCCTAACACTCGTGGGCTATATCCTCACAAATCTGAATTTCAGTAAGTGTCTTTATTAGGTTCCAACGTAACTCTCTTATGCACCTCACCCTTTAAATTCATAAATCTACCAACCTAAAGTAATTATCCCATAAATACCATTCTCGTTGAAGATTAAAGGTTCCAACATTTATTCATATACCCTACTGGTCCTCAATGTCTCCCAAATCAATTTATCAAGAATGCCCAAGAATTATAACACGACAATTAGAATTTAACGCATTTAAAGGGGGAATTAGGTGTCTGCCAGGAGGGGTCGATCGATTGAAGCTTGGGGCTTGATCGATCGAACCTTTGATCGATCGAAGCTCTAGGCTCGATCGATCGATCAAGCAGGTCTGGGCAAAATTCTGCAGAATGCAGTTACAGGTTTCATCACCAAAATTTCACCAAATCGATATTTCCAAGTTCCAATCGTCCCAGAATTCTACAACTAACATCATAACAATATACTAGATGATTCTAACGTAAGGCATGTTCATATACATCATTTAAACATGGATTTTTCCACCTAAAATTGTCTCAAATTATCAAGAACCCTAGAATTTTCTTAAACAGTTTTCTAATCAATCTTTCTCCAGAATTTCTTTCTTATGATCATCAAAATTTCGTGATTTAATTTCCTCTACATGGCAAGGGTTTCAGAATTTCATATAAATCATTTCTACATGCATTTTCCTAACACAAATTTGGTGTTCTTCCATATTTATCATCTCTAATCAATCCTAAACCAATATGAAGATTGCATTAACGAAAATACGCAAGTTAAACACTTGCCTGGGATTTTTCATATTCTGATTCACGGCTGATTTTGGTATGGCTGCGTTCCTCGTCTCGCAATCTACGCGGTGGTGGTGGCGGTGGTGCAAACCGGTGGTTTCTTGGCCTTGAATTGCCTTGGAGCTCTCTCCTCTCTTCTCCAATGGCCGTCACTTGATTTCTGGATATTCTAACCCTAAAAGCTAACCTAAATGGCTGATATAGGTTGCTGAATTTCGTGGGTTTAATTACCCAATTATGTAAAATGACTAAAATGCCCTCCCGGGGTACTAATTAAGCCTAAAATTGCCCCGAGACCCAAACTACACCCCCGGGTACACTTTTCTTAACCTTACCAGACGCGTTGGCGCACTCAAAACGACCATACAAACAACTTATAAAATATTCACTTTTTATTTAACCAAATTAGTCCCGACGTGACACGAGCACGTTCCGACTTAAATTTCCGAAATCGTCATTTAATTCACTCATGACAACATTATAAAAATAAATTTCATATATTACTATACTCATCCAGTAATATGCAACAAATAACAAATTTCCAATAATTACTAACTTTCGTCACGCTAGTAAATATTCAAAGCAACATTCCGGATTAAAATTAAATTAATTTATCTCAATTAAATTTAATAAATCCCATAATTTAAAAGTTATAAAAAAATACGGGGTATTACACGCGATTTGATATCATTGTCCCATTTATGCAGGAACTTGTTTTTTTTTTGTGGAATATCTAGATCACTTGAAACTGTGTGTCACAGTATCACGGTCACTTGTAGTCGTACATTGATATACCACGGTTTGATGTCACCGTCTAGTTTATGGAGAAACTTAGGATATTTTCCAACCCAAATATGTCGGTAACTTGCAACCGTGTTTCACATCTTCACGGTCACTTGTAGCCATACATTCATACACCACACTTTGATATCACCGTCCCATTTATGGAGGAACTTGGGTTTTTTATTCGGTGGAATATGCCAGTCACTTACAATCACATGTCACATACCCATAGTCACTTGTAGTCATACCTTCATATATCATGATTTGATGTTACCGTCTAGTTTATGCTAAAACTTGGGGTATTTTTCAACCCAAATATGTCGATAACTTGCAATTGTGTGTCACATCCCCACTGTCATTTGTAGCCATACATTCATATACCATGGTTTGATATCATCGTCCCATTTAAGCAGAAACTTGGGTTTTTTCCAATCCAAATATGTCGGTCACTTGAAACCGTGTTTCATATCCTCACGGTCAATTGTAGTCATAAATTCATATACCACGGTTGGATATCATTATCCCATTTATGCAAGAACTTGGTTTTTGGGTGGAATATACCGGTCACTTGAAATCGTGTGTCACAGTATCACGGTCACTTGTAGCCCATACATTTATATACCACGGTTTGATGTCACCGTCTAGTTTATGAAGAAACTTGGGGTATTTTCCAACCTAAATATTTCGATCAAACCATGTTTCATATACTCACGGTCATGGGAAACCATGCTTCACATTCTCGCGGTGACACCGCACCGTGAACCATTCACTCCTGGTCACACCACACCGTATATCAATCACTCACAGTGGGATCCAACCGTACATGTTATGCAACCCTTAGTATTTATTTATAATGTATTATAAGGTAATTTATGATGTAATGTACAATGAACCAAGTATTTATTTATATTAATCAGGCTATTACCATAAAGTACAATTAAAAAATTTCACACAAAGAAGAATTACATTCAAACACGCAACAAAATATTGTTCATACATGTCATAATTCAAATTTGTTCTAAGATGTCAAAATTCAAAATTATTCTAAAACACAGTTGAGTTACAAAAAATTTTTGTCTACTTTTCGTCTTAAAAGCTTGTTCGGGGGGATTTTTGATTGGGGGATTTTTTCTTGGGGACTGGATCATGACGTGCCTTGGTCTGAGTTTCTTGACGTAACCGTGCCTTTCTCTATTCTTTAAGATCCTGCATTCCATTGGTCTCAAGCAGGGCATCAAGCGTTGCAGGTGATAATTCAAGGACATTCAAAACCTCTTGGTCCGAGCTGAATTCAATAGCCTCCTGGAGCATGCTAATGGCTACTTCTATCCCCTGGGTCTATATACAGATTACCATCAAATTTGTTAGACAACACTTGAAGAAAATAAATAAATTTACGGTTAAATTTTGAAACATTTACCATTTTATCCGAGTGCTTTAACTCCGGCTTGCGTAGTCTATGCTTGGTATTTTGAATGTATGGATGGGATCTTTCTAGGTACCAGGTAATATAGCCATCCACACATTCCCAAGGCAAGCTTCTTACCACGGTCAAGTGTCTGGCATCAGAAAGAACATGGTCCACCCAGTTAAGTTGATACCATTTCTCGATATTAAACTTTACTTTATAGCAGACCTGGGTCTTTCCCCTCTCCTTTGATATAGGTAGCATTGGTGGTCTAGGGATTGTTTGAACATGGCCAGCCGGGCGTAGGATCCTCTCTGGGTAATAGGATTCACCGACATCATAACAAATGAGGAGGTCGTTGTACCATGAGACCTCCTGAAATGAGTAGGCTTCAATGTTTTCAGAGTAGGGATAACCTAAACATATTTCCAAATGTTAGTACATAAAACAGAGAGCAAATATTGCGTTTAAAATAAATAATACTTACGCATGAAACTTTTAAATCATTTAAGGTTTCCCTTAGCTCTAGTATTTGTGCAAAGGCATCACCTGACACCGTTTGTGCCCTTCATTTGCATAAATGCGACTCGCTATGCTGAAACTCAAGATTTCTAACACCCCTGGCCAAATTGAAATGGTCGTATATCCACGTCTGCAATCAAATTGACATATTAATTAGGAAATTCATATAGTACAAAATAAAAGTACAAGTACGTTTTAAATTTAAAATATGTTCCACGAGAAGCGGAAGATAACCGACCACCTGCTGACATATACCCACAAAGAAATCCCCAGCTGCGGATATAAATTCACCAATACACCCATCCCCTAAGCATATTCTTTACATTTACTCACTTTTCACAACGACTGTATGTAGTACACCGAGACTCGGTTCCCTGATTTTTCTGGGAACAACAAGTAATCGACCATGAAACCCAAGTACCCCCTAAAATCCAGCTCAATCTTTTTTTTTCGAGACATCCTTCCCAAACTTCTTAACCCTCCCCTTGCACAAATTCATTATTAATTCAAAAACGTACGGCATAGACAAACTTTCACTCCTCTAAAGCCTCCTCCTCATTCGGTTTGGGCCGCCTTCTCCTCAGCCTTCCTAAAAACAGTATCGTACACAGGTTTACCTACTACTGGGATTTGGAGGAGATGGTACACATCGTTAAGGGTGATGGTAATCTCACCGAATGACATATGAAATGAATTCATATCTGGTTACGACCGTTCGATGACTACCTACACAAATACGTAGTCTATGTACCGATTGAGTGTTTTATAAAACCCCATAGACCCGAGTCCTTCACCAACACGATAACCCACTCATCTTTCTTCTTTATATCCCACTCAACAAATTTTTGGAAGTTTTACACGCACTTCATTACGCACCTCTCCTCATCTCGGTTCTATATTCAATAACTGATATATTTATGAATTTTTTTGAGCAATTCAGGGTTATTTTACGTGCACCCTTCAAGCGGTTGTGAATCCGAGTGGGTTATTTTTTTACGTTCTTTCTTCTAGGGTACTTTAGATGTGGACGGTTGGATTTCATTTTTTGATCAAGAAGAATCGTACGTATCATCTTTTGCCTCTACTTCTTTTTCTCCTTCTACCTTTTCCAACTCTCCTTATTTTTCTCCTTCACCCTCTCCTTATTCATCTTTTTCCTCATCTCCCTCTTCCTCTCTTTCTTGATCTTTTTCCTCCTCTCTCTCTTGCACTGTTTCCTCCTCTCTAGATTCCTCTTGTGATTTTTTTTCTTCTTTATATTCATCTTTATCTCCCACTTTTACCTCACCCCTTTCACTAACCCCAAGTAAATCACCTACAACCTGCTGAACCACTTGCTCAAATTGCTGCGATGTAGCACCTTCACCAACCATCACTAAACCCCGACTACTTGGTCGAGTACTTTATCCAACGACCTCGTAGGAGAATATCCTTTGCTCGAACTAGTGGCACTACTGGGACTACTACTAGACGAGGATGATACGGGTTGTCATACTTCCTTCGTCGGCCCCAACCTATTCTTCCACTCGGATGTGGTAGGAGGATTTTTACTTCTTCCCATTTATATGACCTATATAAGAAATAAACAAAATTATATTAGAAAATAAACAGCAAGCTAATAAGTTCATACCAACAAAGAAACAATAAACATATAGCCACATGTATAGACTAAAATCATATATACATGCATACATAAATACATTCATTATATTGAAACTTGCAAAAATCATATATACATGCATACATTCAAAATTACTATAAATATTTTCAATATGAAGAAAATATAAAATAAATGGATGTCAAATAATATGTAAGGGCCTAAATGACAACATGGTCCTGATATTTCCATAAAAAATATTACTCACTAAATTATGGAATTTACAGATTTTTGAAAAACAACATGGTTGTCAAATGAGATGGCTATCAAATAATATGCCATGGCCTAAAAATGACAACATTTTTACTACACAAAAAGTCAATAAGTTAAGGTGGTATAATTACACAACATTTTTAATGTTTCTTTTTGGTATAATTAATTTTTGGTATAACACGGCGAGCATTTGTCGTGAAACAACACACCACAGTTAGAAGAGGCCATGAAAAGAAGATCTCAGTGGTTTATGGTAGTGAATCAAACCACGGTGGGTTATGGCCATAAAGTATTGGAACCTTCAGCAACGGGAACCCGTGCATGCAAAGAGCCTGTATCTTTTTTTTTCAAAACGGTAAACCCTAGCTCGTTAAATGGGTTAAATATTAGCTTTTTTCCAATTATGCAATATATTACAATTATAATTAGGGTTATATTTTGGATGGTTTACTGAGTTTATAATGCGGTTTTTATATGTAGTTTGCATGATATGGTTTAATACACGAAATGAGAGCATATATGTAATAAAATGACACAAATGAGAGTACGTTTTAATGGTGTAACATACCAGACTGAAGCTTGAGGGTGAGTAGTATGATTTGAGAGAAAATTGAAGTAAGTTGAAAGGTTGAAAGGTTTGGGAGGAAAGTTAGAGGGAGAGGGGAGATAGAAAAAAGTGAAGTTTAATTTTTTTTAAGTTTTTATATGTGACAATATTAATGTGGTCTTGCACGTGTTTGGGATTTTGCACAAATATTGTGTACTTTTGTGATGTTTTGAAAAAAAAATATTTTGAAGTAATATTTTTGTTGAAAATATCAGGACCTTTGACTTATTATGGTTTACGTGTAAGTCTTAAATTAACAATTTTTGTTACATGATGCTTCCTCCCGCCGCTGCTAGTACAGGTTCATATTTGAAGCTGTCAAGTTTTTCTTGCATGCTGCCCACTAAAACTTCTTTGCCCGAAAAGGTCTTTCTCGTTACCATTTAAAACTCGTTTGCATTACATGATTGCATCTTAATTATCTTGCTGGCACCTTCACCATCTTGATTCATTCATTGAAACTATTTTTTAATAATCATGTTTGATCTAATGAAAGCAAAGTTAATTGCTGCGGATGATTAAGTTGACTAGATCAACCATTCTATGCCATCTGTACTAATTATAATTTTAAAGTCATATGTATAAAATTGACATAAAAGTGCTTAAGGGCATCATATTAAACAAAAAAAAAATCAATATAAAATGGTTTTAAAAAAACATACATAAAATGGTTGGTTATAAACCATCGCAATAAAAGCGTAAAATTGATACAACAGATTAGTTGTGATGTATCGTCAAAAGGATCGAAACCTTTTGAATTAATTATAACACTTTCTTACCTACCATAAATTAACATTTTAGAGTAAGTAAAAATTTTTTTTGAATCAACTGGCTAACATTTTGAACAAGATTATAGAAAGGAAAATCTTGAATGTGTCCAAGAGATCATTCACCTCACCTTCAATGTAGGGAACTTTTTTTTTTCTTTTTTGAAGGGTAATCCGAACTAATTTATGTGCACTTCACACTAATCCCTCCATGTGGAACAAGAATTGCAAAACAAACATTTAATTTTTGCTAATTCATCCAAGTTTCGATACTAAGGCACCTAGATTACATTTGTAGGAAAGTTGTTAATGACCTCCTCTATGTTTTCTTCAATTGTTTAATCAAATACTTCATAGTTGTACAAGTCGTACTTTACCCACTAGAAATTGTGAGGTTATTAAAATGAAACTATGGGAAATAAATGCGTCAATCTACTCACCACACAACTGGACAAAACATAACAGGACCGGTTGTGAGGCCTAGAGCTTACCTTACAATGATTCGGACAGTTATTCAACCAATCAGTGTTAACTACCCAGGTCATTGTTAACTAATGAATGTTAACGACGGTCAAAACCTCTCCTCAAGTGGTGGACAACTCTATAAAGCTAAGGATTTGCTACCTAATTCCCATATCGTATTCCCACAATCTCAAACAACATAATATTCAATTCTCTTGCTCCAACTATCCAAAAAAAAAGGGCATCTCAAAGGTCATTAGCTTCGTACACCTCAATCCTTGTAATATTTGGGATGTTGGTTTTGATGGGAATATCTGAAGGGGAAGCACAGAATGGACATGCTCACAGTCCATCTCCTAGCTCTGACCCTGACCATAATCACATGGGCCCTTCCTCTCCTAATGCTGTTGCTGATTTTGTCGGAGTTTTCTTATGGAAAGAACGAAATATAATAATTAATTTCTGCAAGGCACGTTCTTGGAACGCTTTCTTTTAGGCAAAATTTCTCCCAATCTGGTAAGACAGAACCAGAACCGCGAGTACACAATGGGTTTTGTAGAACCTGCCTTCAGGATACAATGCAGTATGAACAGTTGTTTGATTCAAACTATGTACTGTTTGATCAAACCCGAGAACACTCTGAATTTGTAACTTGATAATGCCAAAGTATAGAGGACGGAGAGAGGAGAAACTAGCAATTTTCGGTGTCCAAAATAGAGGTCTGGAACTCTTTTTATAGCCATTTCTGTGACTGTTCTTCAACAGTCACAGCTCTTCATGAAGTGACTCAGCAACCGTTGGATCGTGCCTGTTTGGAACAGCTACGATTTAACGGTTCAGATTAGGCGTCCCATCGTAAGCGAATGGACATCCCCTACACGAAACGCTACGAGTTCATCTAACGGTGTCAAAACTTTAGGCTCCCACGCTCCAAGCGACGATGCGCACGTGCGAAGTGCGCGCCGCGTGTCGCGATTGGTGGTGCTTAAGCACCACCGCGATGCGTAGGATCATAGCCTCTTATTTGACTTGTCAACTAAGAATCTTAGTTGTCCTTTAGTTGATATACCACTACCTTTTGTAGTATTCTTCCAATGTGGGACAATATGGGATTTTGAGCATTCCCCATATCTTTCACACCCATTTGCTCATGTTTCTACTTTCTAAATTAAAACCCAAACTATGTTTAAAATAAAACACAAATAATATAATAAAATATTAACAACTTAAAAATTAAAATCAATAAATATTGGAATTAATCCAACAGATTTCTCCTCCAATTTCTTCATCTCACTTGTATTTGCTTCATTGGCCACATTTTTCTTCAATTAGTTTCTCCTTTTCACTTTACACTGTCTTGCAATTATCAAAATGTATAAAGGAAAACAACGAAAGGAAATGCTATTTCTTTTCTTTCTCTCACATTTCCTCAGTACATTTTGTGGTTCAAGCATTTTCATTTAGGGTAAATTGCAAATAAACTCTTGAATTATTACATTGACGGCAATTAAGTCAATTAACCATTGATTTTGCAGAAAGCAATATGCTATGTCGCAAAGTTAATATGGGGTCTCTATTTGTGGTTAAAATCACTTTTTGGTGACACGTAGGGATTTGTTCACATCTTTTTCATTGTTCATGTTCATGGATGTGTTTTATAAGTGGGCGACTTAATTACTGTCAATATAATAGTTTATGGGTTTGTTTGACAATTTCCTTCGCATTTATATGTTTGTATTTATTTTTTCCCCTTTTGTGTGTAAGAGGAGCGAGAAGTGGGTACTGCAAGCTTTGTGTGGGCCATGTTGGTTATATTTTCTTGATCTTGATCATCTGATGTATTTTTTCTTCTAATAAATTCCTTGCAATACTCATTTTATTGAGCTTCTGTTTTGATAAAATTTTCTCATATTTGTGGATGGATCTACCTGACTGTGTGTTTGATTATTCAATAGAATACTGATATAATTGATGGATTAATAGAGTTTTTGAACTTTTGAATTCATGCTTATTTGAATACATAATTTTACAGAAGCACTATGCACAAAATCTGAAGCATAAGTTGCATTTCCATGAGATATGCCTGGGAAGGAAAGAAATCTCTATATACTCTAAAATGCAAAACAAGGCATTTATTATGCTTTGCAATTAGTCTATCCACGTGGCACATCACTTCACTATCTCTATATACTCTAAAATGCTATCCAAGCATTTAAGACTCCTAAAAAAACGAGCCTATCCACGTAAGTAAGAGATGATAGATGGGTAAGTGCATCCGTCCACATGCCGACTAAACTTTTAAACCCAAAACATCAGTCGACTTAAAGAGAGGTAAATCACCGTCTTTTCCCATTCCCTCTCCTCTGCCTTTTGATTCTCCTCTTTATCTAAGTCAAAATCTAATTTGGGTTTTTTATATGGTGAATGGGAGAAGAAGCGATTCAACGCAGTATCAGCTTCATATGCTCAAGGTTTGTTGGAGCAAGCTTCGTCGATTTCTATCGGAGGTATGTCGGTATAAGATTCAAATTTCAATTTTGAATCTGTCCAGTCTTGATAAGATGGACCGGTTTGGGTTGTCACAACCATGGCAAGTGGGTTTCTCGAATTTAGTTCCCAGTTGACTCAGTTTTCAATCTTTAATGGTGGGTCTCTTTCTCTTTCTCCTTTTCTACTACTGTGTAACCTCCATCTAAATGGTCCGTCATTTTTATGGAGGTTTTTTGGATTTCAAGCTACCATCGTGGTTTGTTCGCACCTACTGAGATATGTGGTGACTCGATTTACATGCAACCAAATCTCATGATTTACCCATTTGAATGTTAGGTGGGTCAGTTTATACACGACTTTTTGGGCCCTGTAATTTAGGAATAATGTTTTTAACTTTATATTAAATTATGTGTTTTTATTTCAATTTGGGTTTTGGCAATTAGGAAGTTTCTTAATATTATGTCGTTGTCAGATTTTTTAGCCACGGTCAATTTATGGATCTTTTGTTAAATTAGGAATGGTATTAAGAAGGCTATTGTGGATTCAAATGTGTTATACAGAAGAAAGCTTTCGATATGCTAATAAATTGGTACCACTTTTCTTTTTAGGGACGTTTAGTCTGGGTTGGAACGGTTTTAAGTTTAGAGTTTAAAGTTATTTGACAAGTACACCTAGGATAAATCAAAGTAGCAATTTTGATTTTTCCATTTTCAGATTTTCTTTATGGATTGGCATCACCTTAACAAATATTATGTGTGTAAGTTAAAATTTTAATCCCCTCTTTACATCACCTGATTATCGGATGGTATATTAACTTGATGAACAATCAAGAAACATATATTATAGAAGGTGGATCATTTGGGTTTAGGCTATTTATGCTTTATTATATTTTTAGTTGATTATTATTCTTTTAATTGACTTAGGCGGATTAGCTGTGCATTTTTGCCTATTAGAATTTTTATTTGTTACATATTATTGGACTGCATTTGTCTTTGTTAGTTTTTCATTTGGTATGAATTATTGGACTGCAGTTTTGCTTACTAACTAATTCTTACCCCGTTTTTCATTGCAGGTTATATGAACGGTAAGATAAATGGAATCCATGTGTGTTATCGACTATGGTTATATTATGAGTGTTTAAGGTTCATATTAATTGGACTCATTTGGGTATTACCCACCATTGTTTGATGGAACTCTTGAAATTGTACAATGACTCAAAGGAAGGTGAGTGTGGTTATGTTACATTTATCTTCACTTAATTTGAGATTTAATACAATGTCATTATTTATATTACTCTTGGATTCTTTACGGTCATAGTTGTGAGATTTGAAAATTTTGATTCAATTTTTGAAATCTGGTAAAGGATAGTATAGTTGCTCAAGGAATTTACAGATTTTTTGGATATGTGTATCATGTGCTACCAATTCTATTTCAACTGTTTTTTTATGGATATGAAATAAAGTGTGATTATTTTATGGATATTAAATGAAATCTATTTAAGATCTGTTTTAACAGCCGATTTCATATACGTTGCAACTATCCTCTCCGGATTTTTACTATGGACCACTTCATTGGATTTACCCGTACAACTCTCTATGTGTTGTTGAATCGATTGTATTTTTTTTGTGCGTATATGAATACTAATATATTCTAGATTTGTTTCAGTTGTCGACTTTGCAACTATCTCAACTCGCCATATCCAAATTTTTGTAAGGAATGTGTTAATTTTGACGTTACAATAAAATCTATTTCAGTTTTTTTTATTATACGATTTATACTTTTTAATTAGTATCTTTTGATGTTTTCTCATGATGGGAAATAATGCCGGTGGAAAGGAAGTAGAGAAAGAATTTCATAAAATTATTGTTCACCTTTCTCTTCCCCGGATTATACTTCTCTTTCCCATAATAATGATAACTTAAATTATGAACAATGCTATAGCTTTGCCTGATGGGATTTCACATGATTCGTGCATATGATTTGATAAAATTCCATAATATAGAAAATAATATGTCATGTTTTCTCAATTCCATTGATTTTGTTGGGTGAACATTAATGTGATGAAATCTCACAAATAAGTATATAATTGCTTTGAAAATACTCATTGGTTAAGGTTTGCTGAAGATGACAAGAAGTCACTGAAAAAACATATCATTTCACTTAATGTTATTATTTTTATTCTTTGATCAATCATTAACTCCCCTTCCACCCCCTCTCTCTATCCTGGTGAGTCTCCCCAAATCAACCATCCGTTGTATTGTATGTCTTTCTATCTCATTTCTCACTATATAACAACATTCGTTCGCTTGCGCACCACCCAAGTGTTTTGATCCGACCTCTAATTTTAGATCAGCCGATTCAATTATTTGTTTTTTGATGTTTAGCTTTGATTCAATTTGTGTTTAGGTCTTAAATTTGTTGCGGTGTTCCGGTTTAGGTTTAGGTTTATCAAATTTTTGTTTATGTTTAGGTATTAGGTTTCTATTTATGAAATTTATGATTTGTTATGTTAGTATATACGGTTTTTCTATGATGGTATGCAACGCATCATTTGTTCTATCAACTTTTTGTTTGTCTACCATGTATGGTGTTGAATTCGTCTAATTGTTTACAAATCAACCATATAGCTTGAGTTTTTATTAGAAATAAGGAAAACTATTTCTAATTCAAAAAATACTCATTGTTTGTTATTTTTTGTGTGTTGAGCAGGGAATAGGAATTATGAATGAGCATCAGGGAATTGACAGTTTCGGGATGGAGAATGATTTTGACGAGGGTCAGATGATTGCTGGAGAGTTTTACTTTGGGAAACGTAAGGATAAGTTATTTATATTGTGTTTTTTTAATTCATATTGTTTCAAAATGATTTCGTATGTTTTTATAAACATCTTTACTGGACATTATATTTTTCTCATGTACATTTTCTTTCTTTATGGTGGAACTATCTCTTAAAAACATGTTTCCAATATTGCAATCAAATTCAATCCCACCGCATGTTCGGTGAAAATCCTCACAGACTAGCAGAATACTCAAAACTCAGTAAAATCCCATTGAGTATCCAAAACCCCTGGGACTCTGCAACATCTTTAGTGTGAATGGTACTTGACCCTCAGATGGTTGTCTCCTGTAACATCATGGTATTGTTAGAGTGGTGGGAGATGGTGCATTGTTGCTGTCATTGTTTGGCAAATGCCTGTTAACAGAATGCTTCCACTACCACATGAAGCAGGAACATCATGGTTGTGCTTCCCCTCGTAGGTTGTTATTACTGACCTTAGATCATTGGATGTTCGCTCCACATGTTTTCTCACCAGACATCCTAGAGTTGTGCACTTGTAATAGCTCCTTCAACTAATGAACGAATTACGAAATTAGACAAGTTTGAAAGAGTTATAAAAAATGAGTAATATTTAGTTCAGACATATTTTAGATACTTTTCAGTTGAGAATTCATACATAAATCATTACACATGAGTCTGTTTGAACAATTTGATGCATCATCGTGTCCCTGTTGCACACAATAATATTTTTTTGTCAGACTTTGCAGAAGATAAATTTCCTGGTATTGCTCCAGTTTGTTTTTTCTCCAATAAATGACATTCAAGCTGAGGTTTACTTGATGGAATACATGAATAAGTCAGAATCAAAGAAGCTTTAGCATGGAACCATCACTGAGTTGTATTTTATAATAAAGGAGCCTTAAAATTTTGGAGTCGAGTTTAATTGCGTTTATTATTCCTTGAGCCAGATATCATTCATTTGATGAGCCGAAAAGTTTGATGTTTGGTTTAATATTTCCCTGACCTAAATACCATGATTACTGATACAACGTGGGACCACGACCTATTTACAGATCAAACCGCGACGTATCCAACGTGATCCATTCAAGTGTTGACCATTGAGATTGGCACCAAACTATTTATCACTAACTTGGATTATGGGGTTTCCAATGAAGATATCAAGGAGCTCTTCTCAGAGGCTGGGGACATAAAACAGTATTTAATTAACTATGAAGTGATATGTGTTGTTCAGTATTCCTGGCCCCGTTCTCATTTTTCAATAAACCCCCTTTCTCTCTTGTAGCTCCGGTACAGCTGAACCAACTCATTGAGGAGGATATCGAAGGAAAGACAGTCAAAAGGATGTGGTGAGTGTTTCAGTGCTCTTTCATTTATTTATTTTTCCTTATTTTTCTTTTTTCTTTTTTTCTTTTTTAGTTGCTATTTGCTTTGTTTCTCATTCCTTAACACAAAAAAAAATAATACAAATAGAGGATAATAAGATTGCCAAATCCCTGTTTTGGACAACTTATGAGGCTTCTGTTTGTGGCTTTCTAGATATCGTTAGTTGATGATGGTTTTGTAAGGCAACAATGAATATGTCCAGATTCAATGTATTTATTGGCTAGAGATTTGATTTTTTGGGAATGAAGGTTTGTTTTTGAGGTTTGCTAAAGGAGATATGGCTCTGTAATATGACAACAATAGAAGTAATTATTATTGGTACCACACACGATATAAGTATATGCACTGATTTCTTACAAAATATATCTGAGGAGAATATACTAAATTTAGAGTTGTGGATTTCAGGACAATAGGATTATAATAGGCTGAAGCCTCTAAGTTATAGAGAAGTTGAAGTGTTCATATGGGCCTTCTCTCTCATTTGCTTTACTGTATAAACCCTTCAAATCTATGAAAATTTGTTCAGAGGATAATTCATCTGATGGATCCTCATTGAATATTTGCATCAGATACACATCTCAATAGATTTGTACGTTTTCAAAAGGATATGAGGGTCGTGTCATGATATGACATTATACACTTCTTTAATATATCGTTTTCTCTGCTATTATGTTCAAGAAGGGACAAACATGAACTGGAATTGGACTTTAAGAAATATTGGGATGAGTTCCGTTCATCAAGTTTCGAAAAGGTTAATGACATCAATTAATCTTTTTCTTTATTTTTATTTCATGGATCCAAAAAAAAAGTCGTGTCTAAATGACTTTTTCTTAATCTATGCCGGGGAAAGAAAAGGCCTTGAATTTGACTGTAGATGTATTCTGCAGATTAGTGAAACAACATGCTAATGTAGCTCAATTAATTACCATGTATGTGAACAAACACCCTTCTTTGATTTGTTACCTTCATTTTAAAGTTTTTGTGCATCAACTCAAGCTTCGACATATCTTCCTTTTTATGAGTTGCACTTTCTGCACTTTTTATGATAAAAGTAGATATTCTTTCCACTATATTTGAAGTAATGGAATAAAATTTTCTTTAGGCCTATGATAACAATTTTTTTTACTGTTGTGAGTTCAGCCCCAACAAATAGCGATGTTCGAAATCTTTTTATTTCTTTCTAATCGGTAAAATACGTTCGACAGAGGTTGTGATTTGTTCAACCTCCGACCAACATTTGTATATGGTTCAACCTAGGTTTAATAGCAGTTCAGTTGAAGATATATTTATCTTATCCTAGAATGAAACCAATACACATGAGTCATACATATTCTCTTATTTTCTGCGTTTATGCTTTCAATTGTACGATTATGTGTGTAATAGCTTTTGGTTGTTAACATTGGGTTTTAAACTCCTGTAAATGTTTAGTTGTACAGGTTTTAGTGTAACACCGATGAAAAAAAATCAAACTTTCTCCACTAATGTTGATCAGAGGGGGGTAATTTGAAGGGCTTTGGAGATAAAAACAATGAATATTGTTTAATTTTGAGGATCCATTGCTGGAAGGAAGTGCAGGGTCTATTAATATCAACAATATCTTGACGGGGAGATGCCTTGCTAAAATAAAAGCAAAAATGGCTTACCCCTGACCAACTGCAATTGCAGTAGCGGAAGAAACTGCAACTCAAAGAAGTGAATACAAGCCACCTGTATTAATAGCACTGTCACAGAAGCCCTGGAAGATATTACAACTCTCTGTTATGATGAAGATTACAACCTCATACCTTTTCGACTGCACTACATTGGCCACCATAAACGACAGTGACCGTTAGACTATAGGGCTTCAAGAAAACGATGAGAACTATTCTTAATTTCATATTATCCATGTATTATTTGAATAAATGTATGAAGGATGATGGTAAGAAATATCTAATTGATCTAAATTTTTTATTCATATTTTTTCTTATTAGTTATATTCCAAACATTGCGTCTTGCCCGCGCATCGCGCGGGTTTACAACTAGTCTACATTATACTTCTCAAACAATAGAAAGAGAATTTAATGAGGATCATTTATTGTCACTTTAAAATTCATTTAAATCAATTTTTTAAAAACCTCTCCCCTCTCCCAATCTTTTCGATTTTAAAAAAAAAAGTATCTCTCGAGATTGCCTCTTTACGTTTCTTCTCCCATAATAACTTCTCTTATATTTAGTCGATACACGAATTTAGCTGGTTCATGTATTATGATGTTAATGTATAGACGTATAAATGGAGTATGTTTTAGTTAAAAAGTTAAATGATATTTGAGATAATATAATATTTAGGTTTTATATATGCAAATTATTATGAATATATTTTTGACAATCAGAATTTATTATTTGACTTAAATAATGAGTTTTGCTTTGTATAAGATGTTAATTTGGAATTATTAGTATAAATTGATATTAAATCTAATAGGAACACGGAAACACAGTATAAAACCAATTATGATTTAAACATGCATATTATTGATCGAACTGAACTAAATTAAACTAACACGATTTATCATATTATGTTCGGGTGAGTTTTAAAATTACCACCCCAACATAACTACGTTCACCACATATATGTATTGAAATATGATAGGGAAAAAAACTATATACGTCTGCGCATTGCGCGGGTTACATGCTAGTAAATACTAAAACAATAGAAGTGTTTCTTAATTATAATATAAGTATATCATAAAGCATTAATTAAAAAAAATCTGATTTTGACCCGTGAGAAAGCTACATAATTAGAGTTAGCCCCTCCATGCGCATTAACCTGCTTGTGGATGTTGGGGTAAGTCTAAAGTTTGAATTTATAGACAAAAAGTCACAATTATGCAATTATCCAAGGGGCAAAGTCAATAAATACCCCCCTCCCCTACCAAGAAAAAATAATAATGACAATTAATTCAACAATAATGTTAAGGTCCTTTTTTTTATTCATAAATTCTAATTACAATTACGGTTAATTACAGTTTGACCTCTTGAAGTTTGCACCTCTTTTCATCTCACTACTCTTACTATCATTTTCTAGGCGTAACCCCTCAACTTTTAAAAACGCATTATTTTACCCTTGATCGTAATGGTGTTAAGTTTTCTCAGGAAAAAATTGGTCATTTTCATAAGTGGTTGGACAAAAATACCTTCATGTGCTGCAACACACATGATCAATTTTTCGTCCAAAAATTTAACACTCTTATTGTTCGGAGGTAAAGTGACACCTTTATATAAGTTGAGGGGTTAAATCTAGAAAATTAAATTATGGGGGGTGAAGTGGAAATGGAAGAAAAGTTAGAGGCGTCAAAATGTAATTAATCCTTATAATTAGATGAGAATGCATGATTATGCGATTTAGAAAACAAAAAATAGGTGACAAAATTACTCTAAAAATAGGTGAAATTCATTCTCCATCACCCTAAACAAAACCAAGCATACCTATAGTTGATAATTTCACTTCAACATACATGAAAATTTAACCCTGCATTGAAGAGGGATAGGTGAAATGACTGATTTAGATTGGATAGATATAATGGGCGATCTAAGGAGACGAACATGGTTGATATAAAAGAACTTCAAGTTCACATGCACCTACGAGTGACAATTTTTGACATGACACAAAAACCCGACACGGACACAACACGCAATAAACGGGTTAGGGTTGGGCCTCAACGGGTTCTGTCATAATCGTGTCAACCCATTTAGAATTATTAATAATCATGTTGAGTTCGGGTTCAACCCGTATAACTTGAATTTGATATGTATAACCCGTTTAATAAATGGGTTAACCCATTTATAACATGACCCACCCAACCAATTTAACTATGATATTATATTTATCATACCTATTTAATTTATATATTTAATTACACTAATATCCAACAAAAGTATCAAAAAATAGGGAGACATGAGGGTAATTAAGTTAAAGACCTACCCATTAGGGAAATTTATTAAATGTCATATCCCACCAAAAAACCCTAAATCTCATTCAGTGTTCCAACTTTTCATTTCTCATTCTTTCAAGCCATAAATCCATTTTTCTCTCCATTGTTCTTATTCCAACTTTCAATTTCTTTCATTTTCACTTCTAGATTTTTTAAAAGAGAGTACATGTTGAAATTTTGTTTAAGATCCATCAATTGATCCACCCGTTTATTTATTTTTCAATCGGTTATATCACAGAACTTTTCTGATCACATAAACATATATTTCCTTTTGTTCTATGTAATATATATGCTATGTTCATATATATATATATATATATATATATATATATATATATATATATATAGACTTTGTTTGGTTTTGTTTTGTTCCCTCCCCCTCTTTCTCTCTCAGAGAGAGGGAGAGAGAGAGAGAGACCCTCCTATAAGGACTCCTTATAGTACAGACCCCGATATATACAATTTTTTTTAAAATAGTAAAAAAATGATTTTTTTTAATGAAATTTCATGGATATGATCTTCACTATGAGAAGAGCATCTCTAATTGTTTTCATCAAAAAATTCAAAAAATATCATTGAGATGAGGTGATATGTAAAAAATGTTATAAATATGCATTTTCGATCGTTAAAATTTTGACGATCATCTCACGCACTTTTGATTGATTTTTTTTATGAAACTTCATGGATATGATATCGGTACTGAGAAGATCATATCTAGAAAGTTTCATAAAAAAATCAATGAATCAAGTGGCTAGCACCGACCCAAACTTTTAACAGTCGAAAATGCATATTTATACCATGTTTTGACATATCACCTTATCTCAGTGGTTTTTTTATTGAATGTTTTGATGAAAAAAAATGGAGATGATCTTCTCACTGTGGAGATCATATTCATGAATTTTCGTCAAGAATTTTTTTTATTATTATTTTAGAAAAATGATATCTACCGGGATCTGCACCATAAGGAGTTTTTATAAGAGACTTTATGTATATATATATATATGGGACAAAAAATTTCACTATTCATGTGACATCATAACGTATAACTTATGATGTCATTGGAGGAGTTTTTCCTACACTACCCATTTTACCCCTCATATCTTTGGTTCCCCCCTTATTTTGTTACTTCCCAAACTTACACGTTAATTAAAAAATGGGGTATTTTGATGAAAACCACAATTCTTCTCTGCTTCTCTCCCGCTCACACTCTCTCTCATTTCTCACACAAAAATAACATTTTCCACTTCTCCACCATTCTCTTATAAGAATCCCAAAACAAACCCTACCTCAAACATCCCCACAACTTCAAACGCCGCCATTCCTCTACGCTGACGATTCACTCTTCAGGCCTTTGCTCCTAACAATGTAAGTAATTAGTTTCGTTCTGCTGTAAGAAAGGGGGTTTCGATTAGGTTTGATTCTTTTGGTCTACAAAATAGGGTTTATTTGGTTTGTTGATTTTGGATTACAACCTAATATTAGCATTTTTCTCTGTACAAATCACAATTATATATATTTTAATTTTGTTTGAAGACTTTGATTGTGCGTTTACAGCTTGGTGTTTCGTTGTAATTTGTTTTTATTCATGTTATGTTTTGTAGATGGAACCTCATCACCAGACATATCACTCTTAAAAATCAGGTATATTATTCTATCTATTTTTCCCCATTTTTTTACTTTGTTTAGATTTTAAATTAAATTTTTGTTCTTCGCATGGGATTTTATTTTTTATTTATCAGGTATATTAATCTATCTCTCTATCCCCTTCTAGAGTGATAATTTTCTACTCTTTTTAGTACCCACTGAAGATGTTAGTACCCACTGCATGGGATCCAACCCTTTTGATGAACATACACCACGAGTTTTATTTAAATTTTCTAATTATGTCACATATTAGATCTATGTCTCCTCGTAGATTCAACTTTTGATGGGTCTTTCTATTCAAAATGTGCTATTGACTTCAGCATTTTTCGTGTGATTATATTTTTTTTGCAGAAATCATGAATTGTTTTGAAGATCCTAACACTTCAATTTTATTGGTTTGCATAGCTGGGTAGGTTCTTATATTCGAGAGAAAGCATCATTTAAAGATATTAATACTAATTTTCTTGGGGTTTCCAGCACGTTATTGCATGCATTTAATGACTAGACTTTGGTGTATTTATAAATGATATCATTCAGTCCTCCAAAGTCAATATCTTGAACATATATCATTGTAGGTTCTTCTTATTATATTGTGTTTAGAGGCTAGCCCTATTTAATTTTGTTCCATTTTGGTTTGTTGTTTAAGGTTTGATCGATAATTTCCTACGCCTCCACACGATGCTTCCCTCCACACGACACTTCCCCATCATAGCACTACACCAAAAACAGGATTCTGGCACAGTTTAAAACCGTGCCAGATCAAATCTGGCACGGTTTTGAACTGTGCCAGAATCAGGTGTTCCAAAATGGGAATTTTTTTCTAGCACGGTTTAAAAGTGTGCCAGAATCAGCCAAACAGGAACACTTCTGGCACACTTTTAAACCGTGCCAGAATTTGATATTTCTGGCACACTTTTGGCACAGTTTTTAACTGTGCCAGATTCAGCAAAATAGGAACACTTCTGGCACACTTTTAAACCGTGCCAGAATTTGATATTTCTGGCACACTTTTGGCACAGTTTTTAACTGTGCCAGATTCAGCATAGTTTAAAAAAAATTAGCACAGTTTAAAACCGTGCCAAAATATGATACACTTTTGCCACGGTTTTGAACTGTGCAAATTTTTTTATTTAAAAAAAATATTTGAAAGCACAAAATTCACAAATTAATAATATTGTGCGTTATCAATAAACTAATGTACATACAAACTTCAAAATATTACAAGTCTTTAACTGCTCACAGGCCCAAAAAAAATTGGGCAGAGTTTCCTCTATTTTCTGGACATTTCAAAACCTGTTAATACAAAACCTGCCTAATATAAAGCCCGCACGGCCACAAAATATAACAATTAACTTACAAAAGCCCTCATGGCCATAAAAGTCAATAATAAAACAACAAAAGACCGTACGGTCATGACACAAAAAAATGAATTCATTAATAAACCCCTTGTTGTAAACCATTGAGTTCTTTGTGCGTTCCACGCGAATAAAAGCCAACGATAAACTGTTATCCTGCAAAAAAAATAGAATACAAAAAAGATGTGATATTAGCAACCCAAAAATTTACAAAAAAAAAATACTCAAAACAAAAAAATTACATATATGAATGGAAATTATCGTCATACTCAGAAACCGGGAGACCCGGGACTACGCGGTCAGTTCCTACAAGTTACATTGGTCCCGTGCGAGGTGTTCGTGCCTCCTACGGGGTCGTTTGGGGGTGGTTTGGGTTTTCACCCTTTAACGGCATGTTTTTAAGTTTAAGTGTTGATTTTTGCCAATTATCGTCCTATTCACAAACCGGGAGATCCGGGACTATGCGGTCAGTTCCTACAAGTTACATTGGTCCCGTGCGAGGTGTTCGTGCCCCCTACGTGATCGTTTGGGGGGTGGTTTGGGTTTTCACCCTTTAACGGCTTGTTTTTAAGTTAAAGTGCTGATTTTTGCAAATTGTCGTCATACTCTCAAACCGAGAGACCCGGGACAACGCGGTCAGTTCCTACAAGTTACATTGGTCCCGTGCGAGGTGTTCGTGCCTCCTACGGGGTCGTTTGGAGGTTGGTTTGGGTTTTCACCCTTTAGCGGCATGCTTTTAACTAAGTGTGATTTTTCCAAATTATCGTCATATTCACAAACCGGGAGACCCGGGACTACGCGGTAAGTTCCTACAGGTTACATTGGTCCCGTGCGAGGTGTTCGTGCCCCCTACGGGGTCGTTTGGGGGGTGGTTTGGGTTTTCACCCTTTAACGGCTTGTTTTTAAGTTTAAGTGTTGATTTTTGTCAATTATCGTCATATTCACAAACCGGGAGATCCGGGACTACGCGGTCAGTTCCTACAAGTTACATTGGTCCCGTGCGAGGTGTTCGAGCCTCCTACGGGGTCGTTTGGCTGGTGGTTTGGGTTTTCACCCTTTGACGGCATGTTTTTAACTAAGTGTGATTTTTGCAAATTATCGTCATATTCACAAACCGGGAGACCCGGGACTACGCGGTCAGTTCCTACAAGTTACATTGGTCCCGTGCGAGGTGTTCGTGCCCCCTACGGGATCGTTTGGGGGGGGGGGGGGGGTTGGGTTTTCACCCTTTAACGGCTTGTTTTTAAGTTTAAGTGCTGATTTTTGCAAATTATCGTCATACTCACAAATCGGGAGACCCGGGACTACGCGGTCAGTTCCTACAAGTTACATTGGTCCCGTGCGAGGTGTTCGTGCCCCCTACGGGGTCGTTTGGGGGGTGGTTTGGGTTTTCACCCTTTGACGGCTAGTTTTTAAGTTTAAGTGCTAATTTTTGACAATTATCGTCATACTATCAAACCGGGAGACCCGGAACTACGCGGTCAGTTCGTACGAGTTACATTGGTCCCGTGCGAGGTGTTTGTGCCTCCTACAGGGTCGTTTGGAGGGTGGTTTGGGTTTTCACCCTTTGACGGCTTGTTTTTAAGTTTAAGTGCTGATTTTTGCAAATTATCGTCATACTATCAAACCGGGAGACCCGGGACTACGCGATCAGTTCCTACAAGTTACATTGGTCCCGTGCGAGGTGTTCGTGCCTCCTACGGGGTCGTTTGGAGGTTGGTTTGGGTTTTCACCCTTTGGTGGCATGCTTTTAACTAAGTGTGATTTTTCCAAATTATCGTCATATTCACAAACCGGGAGACCCGGGACTACGCGGTCAGTTCCTACAAGTTACATTGGTCCCGTGCGAGGTGTTCGTGCCCCCTACGGGATCGTTTGGGGGGTGGTTTGGGTTTTCACCCTTTAACGGCATGCTTTTAAGTTTAAGTGTTGATTTTTGCCAATTATCGTCCTATTCACAAACCGGGAGATCCGGTACTACGCGGTCAGTTCCTACAAGTTACATTGGTCCCGTGCGAGGTGTTCGTGCCTCCTACGGGGTCGTTTGGGGGGTGGTTTTGGTTTTCACCCTTTAACGACTTGTTTTTAAGTTTAAGTGCTGATTTTTACCAATTATCGTCATACTCTCAAACCGGGAGACCCGGGACTACGTGGTCAGTTCCTACCAGTTACATTGGTCCCGTGCGAGGTGTTCGTGCCCCCTACCGGGTCGTTTGGGGGGTGGTTTGGGTTTTCACCCTTTAACGGCTTGTTTTTAAGTTTAAGTGCTGATTTTTGCAAATTATCGTCATATTCACAAACCGGGAGACCCGGGACTACGTGGTCAGTTCCTACAAGTTACATTGGTCCCGTGCGAGGTGTTCGTGCCTCCTACGGGGTTGTTTGGGGGGTGGTTTGGGTTTTCACCCTTTAACGGCTTGTTTTTAAGTTTAAGTGCTGATTTTTGCAAATTATCGTCATACTATCAAACCGGGAGACCCGGGACTACGCGATCAGTTCCTACAAGTTACATTGGTCCCGTGCGAGGTGTTCGTGCCTCCTACGGGGTCGTTTGGAGGTTGGTTTGGGTTTTCACCCTTTGGCGGCATGCTTTTAACTAAGTGTGATTTTTCCAAATTATCGTCATATTCACAAACCGGGAGACCCGGGACTACGCGGTCAGTTCCTACAAGTTACATTGGTCCCGTGCGAGGTGTTCGTGCCCCCTACGGGATCGTTTGGGGGGTGGTTTGGGTTTTCACCCTTTAACGGCTTGTTTTTAAGTTTAAGTGCTGATTTTTGCAAATTATCGTCATACTCTCAAACCCGGAGACCCGGGACTACGCGGTCAGTTCCTACCAGTTACATTGGTCCCGTGCGAGGTGTTCGTGCCCCCTACTGGGTCGTTTGGGAGGTGGTTTGGGTTTTCAACCTTTAACGGCTTGTTTTTAAGTTTAAGTGCTGATTTTTGCAAATTATCATCATATTCACAAACCGGGAGACCCGGGACTACGTGGTCAGTTCCTACAAGTTACATTGGTCCCGTGCGAGGTGTTCGTGCCTCCTACGTGGTCGTTTGGGGGGTGGTTTGGGTTTTCACCCTTTAACGGCTTGTTTTTAAGTTTAATTGCTGATTTTTGCAAATTATCGTCATACTATCAAACCGAGAGACCCGGGACTACGCGATCAGTTCCTACAAGTTACATTGGTCCCGTGCGAGGTGTTCGTGCCTCCTACGGGGTCGTTTGGGGGATGGTTTGGGTTTTCACCCTTTAACGGCTTGTTTTTAAGTTTAAGTGCTGATTTTTGCAAATTATCGTCATATTCACAAACCGGGAGACCCGGGACTACGCGGTCAGTTCCTACAAGTTACATTGGTCCCGTGCGAGGTGTTCGTGCCCCCTAAGGTTCACGAGATCCTTAAAATCCATCAAGAATGCCAGACCCAATGTATAAAAGGTTCACGAGATCCTCTTTGAAAGGTGACACCAACTTTACATCCATAAAGTCGCTATAATTAATTTTTATTATGGAATATTAGAGGCGCTACTAAGAAATCATCAAATAGAAGGCTTAAAAGATTTTTGAAGACTTACAAAATGACTTTCTTTTCTCTCTTGGAACCTAAGGTGGAAGCTCTGAAAATTGAATATTTTAAAATCAAATGGGGGTTTGAAGGTAGAAATAGTAATGTCAGTGGCAAAATATGGATTTTTTGGAGGTTTAACACTTCAATGCAGTGCTTGTGTAACCACCCTCAACACCTGACAATCCAGTTTAGCCAATCCTCTTTTAATCAAACTTTAGTTATGACTTTTGTGTATGCCAAATTCTCTAAAGAATAAAGAATTGAGATGTGGGATCAACTAGCATCTATTTCAGCTCTAACTTATGATTTGCCACATGTAGTAATTGGAGACTTTAATATTGTCTCCTATTAAAGTGAGAAGTTGGGAGGGAATGATATAGATCGTGCTATTGTAGAAGACTTCAAACAAGCTATTGAAGATAATGGTCTCATTGATATGGAGTACATTGGAAATAGATTTACCGGTGTAATAATACGAAGGAGGAGGATATCATCATGGTAAGGCTTGATAGGTGTCATGTCAACCAAGTTTTTCTAACCCAATTTCCAAACTCAAAGATTAATCACCTGAATAGATCAACATCAGACCATGCTCCTCTATTATTAACCTGTCAAACTCAGCTAGATTCAGCTCCTAGACCTTTTAAATTTCAACATGTATGGGCCAACCACTATCAGTTCTTTGGCACTGTTCCAAAGTTATGAGAGGAAGATATCTAAGCAGTTGGTTTGATGAATTTCAGCATAAAGCTTCAAAGTCTTAAAGGAGACCTTAAAAATGGAACAAGGACACATTCAATGATATTTTCTAGTCAGTTATGGACTTAGAGAATGTAAACCTTCAACTTGAGGTGAATTTTGAACTTGACCCCAACGACTCCAATAGAGCAGTAATAAATAAAGGAAAAGCAGACCTGATGAAGGCCTATGCTAATGAGAAAATATTTTGGAGGTAAAAGTCCACTGTAAAATGGCTCAGGAAGGGTGATGCTAACTGAAGATTTTTCCATAACAGTGTTAAAATTAAAAATCATAAACTTTCCATTCATTCAATCAGAGATGAAAATGGTAATGTTCTTGAAGAGTTTGAGGATATAAAGTAGCACATCTTGAATTTCATTGAAAAACTTATGAAGGGAGATCAAATCAGTTCCTCTATAAATGCTTCAGATGTTATTCCAGCCATAGTTACCAGTGAGGTCAATGAAGATTTAGAGACTTTCACAACTGAAGAGGAAATTTTAAAGGCTATTCAAGATAGCCCCGGGTCCAGATGGATTTTGTGGGGGGGGGGGGGGGGGGGAGGGGGGGTTCTATAAAAAATGTTGTCACATTATAAAACATGACTTATTGTAGGTTTTTAATTCTTTTTTTGTAGGTAGAGACTTTTCTGTTAGTTGGACGAGTACATTTGTTATTTTAATACCTAAAGTGAAGTCTCCTAGAGCATGTGGTGACCTCAAAACCATCAGCCTTTGTAATTTTTCATCTAAAATTATCACAAAAATCTTGTCTTCAAGGATTGCAAAGGTGTTACCTGATTTAATTTCACTAAATCAAAGTGCCTTTATCAAGGTTAGATCTATAGAGGACAATGTTCTTCTTGCTAAGGAGATGGTCCACAACTTGGGGAAGAAAGTTCATGGAGGAAATGTGCTTCTAAAAATTGACATGGAAAAAGCTTATGACAGAATTCAATGGGGATTTTTAATTCAAGTCCTTAGAGATTTTGGCTTTGGGGAAATATGGATTGATTTCATATAGAGGAGCATCTCAAATAACTAGTTTTCTTTGATCATCAATGGGTTTCAATGTTGTTTTTCAAATCTTATAGGGGTCTTAGATAAGGGGATCCACTTTCACCTAATCTATTCATTCTTGTAGCTGGATATTTAAGCAGGGGTCTCAATAAGCATATGGCAAAAGGCTTTATCAAACCTTATTATGTTCCTAGTGGAAGCCCTCTAATTTCACATCTTTATTTTGCAGATGATTTAATGGTTTTTAATAGGGGTGACAATAGGACTCTTAGAAGATTGGGAGATTATATTCAACAATATAGCAGGTTGTTAGGCCAGAAAGTTCCATTCAGTTCAGAGAAAAAGTAGCAGCTATTATAGGTCTCAAGCATAGGGATCTTCCCATTTCTTACCTGGGATGTCCTATATTCAAAGGTAGAAACAAGGTAAAATTCTATGACTCCATAATCAATAAAGTGAGATCAATATTAGCTGGCTGGAAATCTAAAAGTCTTTCAAGTGAAGGCAAGCTTATTCTTCTTCAACATGTCCTAACCTCTGTTCTCTCTTACCTTTTATCCTCGATCTCTCCTCCCAAAATAGTCCTTTATAAACTTCATGGAATCATTAACAAATTCTTCTGGGGTGGCAATGAAGAGCAAGGATGGAAATTCTAATGGAAAAGTTGGGAGTTCATTAGCAGAGATATAAAGGAGGGTGGACTTTGGCTTCACAATTTCCATTTTATTCCCAAAGCTTCTTTTATGAAGTTATTTTAGAAACTCTACTCTGATAATTCTCTATGGGCTACTTATATGTCTAACAGATATACCAAGAATGGTATTCATAAGAAAATAGGATCTCTTCCATGGAGGAGACTGATGGTAGTTAAAGATTTATGCCTTGATAACATAATTCAAGTAGAGGACAAATGGATTTGGACACCTGATGTTAAATGTGATTTTACTTTTTCCTCTTCATGTGCCTATTGAAAAAGAAAATTCCCCATCTTCCAACATTAACAGTATTATTTGGGACTCTCACAATCCTAAAAAATGCTCAATCAATGTGTGGAAGATCATTAACAATTGCATTCCCACTGAAGATAACATTGAATCTCTTAGTATTAGACTCTTCTCTAAATGCAAATTTTGTCTTAAAGCCAGTGATTCTTTAGACCATATGTTCCTTCACTTACCGAAAATCAAGCCAATATGGACTTTCTTTTCTAACCTCATACGCATTGATGTGAGTTTTTCCAATATCTCCACTATGCTTCACAGTTGGTGGCTTATAAGTGGCCCTAAGGATTACTCTAAATTTCTTGGAAAATACATTCTAGTTTTTGTGTGTTGGGAAATATGGAAAATGAGATATAAGGCATTCTTTCAAAACTCTTCTGTATATGAGACATTTATCGTCTATCAATCTATCTTTTTTATCTCAAGTATATGCAACTTGAAAAACTTCAAAAATGGTCCTTCTCAATTTAATATTGGAATACAAACTTCCTTCAACCTCCATATCAAAAGTTCCATCAAATTGTGTAGGCCTATTAAATGGAGTTTTCCCTCTCCAAATGCCTTCAAGTGAAATATTGATGGTGTTCCCAAGGTCAACCCATGGAGGAGTGGCATTGGTGGTATTTGAGGAATTATAGCAGAGATTTGGTTTTTGCCTATGCTCATCCTCAAGGTCTTGCTTCTAACTCAGTTGTGGAGATTAAATGTTTATTCATTGGGTTAACTTGTGCTTATGCTTCAATGTTTAAGAGGTGTTTATAGAATTAGACTCTACTTTCGTGGTGAATCTAATTAATTTAAATTGGAAGCCTCCTTAGGAAATAGATAATTGAGTAAAATAAATCATATCTTCATTATCTTCTCTCAGTTACTCATTAACTCGTTGTTTTCGAGAATCTAATATGGTTGTTGATGCTCTTGTCAATTATGGGATGACTATTCAATCTCTCTCACTTTTCAAAAATTTCATGGATCTTCCTACATTGGCACGTGGTGCTTATAAGTTAGGCAAAATGGGATGCTTCTATCTTATATTTTCATAGAGATGCTTTATGACTTTTTCCTTTTGTAATGGGGCTATCATAAATCCCAATATTTACTTCTTTCATAAGTTTACTCCATCTTTCTTGTACTAATGTTACTCCCTATGGAGAGGCTTTTTCTCCTAAATTAATTAAATTCTAGGGGGTCATGTCCTTCTTATATATAAAAAAAAGTGAATCTTTAGCTCTATGTAGTCGTAATGTGGCTGAACTTTTCTAAATGATGATAGTGGTAAAAGAAAGATCTAATTTAGGAAACTTCATATTTTGAAATTCAAAAGTTGGGCATTAAAAAAATTTCCCCACACCCTTTAACGGAATGTTTTTAAGTTGAAGTGTTGATTTTTGCAAATTATCGTCCTATTCACAAACCGGGAGACCCGGGACTACGCGGTCAGTTCCAACAAGTTACATTGGTCCCGTACGAGGTGTTCGTGCCTCCTACGGGGTTGATTGGCGGCCGGTTTGGGTTTTCACCCTTTAACGACCTATTTTTAACTCTAAGTATGATTTTTGCGAATTATCATCATACTCTCAAACCGGGAGACCCGGGACTACGCGGTCAGTTCCTACAAGTTACATTGGTCCCGTGAGAGGTGTTCGTGCCTCCTATGGGGTCGTTTGGGAGCCGGTTTGGGTTTTCACCTTTAACGGCATGTTTTTAAGTTTAAGTGTTGATTTTTACAAATTATCATCATATTCTCATACCGGGAGACCCGGGACTACGCGGTGAGTTCCGACAAGTTACATTGGTCCCGTGCGAGGTGTTCGTGCCTCTTACTCGGGACTACGTTTATTGATTTTAGAAAATTTTGACATAGTTTCATTTGTTTATTCATTAAATCCAACTTGTTTTAACATATGAAATAAACTCAACAGCAGTAGCAAATTTTAAAAACCAAACCACCAGCAAATCCCTTCCACCAATTTAACTAAATAAGCTCATAAAGTAAGCCATTTTACGTTTGGCTACTTGTCGCTATTTCAGACCATTTTTCTATTTAATGCTACTACAACTTTTATGAGAATTTGAGACTTTGAGACTAACCTGATTTCATTTGCATTTTGATAGCCACCCGATGAACTCTTTATGCCATGCCTTCTTGAAAGTATCCGATTTTGGTCCAACAATGTCTGCAAATTCTCAAATTTTCTATTATGAGCGGCATTTAGTTGTTCAGGAGATGATATATTATCTTTCAAGTTTCTCAGCTCTTCATTATGAGACCGAGACTGTGTTGTGACTGTTGAAGTGTCAGAAGACTTATAATAAACGGTTTGTCTTATAAAATACAAAAAGGATAAAAGGGGGAAAGAAGTGAAACCTACATGTGTATCCTTGCACTTATCATTCATCAAATCACCCTTTCTCTTACTCCAATGAGATGTCTTGAAGAATTCCACGATGCTGGGTTTCACATCAGTTTCATGCTCCTGAATTCAAAATCAATGAATGAAATAATATAACCATACTAGTTGATGATGCGGGTAAAACATGTCTAATATGCACAATGTCAAGAATATTATTGTGACATATAAATTGAAATCAAGTTTAGCAAGGGTAAAATCAACCTGAACAAGGGAAGTAACATGTGAGGACAGAAATATAAGTGATTGAACAATATAATAGATACATTTCAGCAACAGTGAAAGAATCGGAACAATTTTTTCAAGATAATCCCCCTTTCTCTCTTTATCAATGACAGACTAACAAAGAACTAAAGTAGTCAATACAATAAGTCAAAAAAACATCAAGATTGCACTAAACACTTCACCTTGAATTGCAGTTATACAAGCGTCAACACCATTTTTTTTTCCACTTAACACTTCACCTTGAATTGTAGCTTATATTAGTATTAATTAAAAGCATAATCAACAAATTTTGCAAAAGACAAACACGCAAATTAAAAATAAACATACCTAAGCAAATAACCTTCGTCATTCCCTAAAAATAAACATACCTAAGTAAATACGATATCCATATGAACAACCCAAAAGCCATTCCCTAAAATGGCATTTAATTCAAAAAAAATATGAAGACAAAAGCACACATCTTATAATGAATACAATCAAGACTTTATAATATTGCAAACACTCAAGGCACACATTCCGACATCATAAGTACATACATTTGTTATCCAGTATTAGCCCAGTAGATCACAATACAACTTTTAATGTATTATAATACTTTTTAAATAAAAAAAGAGCCGTAAGGACAACATATCAAGCAATCCAAATGTATGTATCAAAAAGAATACCACCAAAACAACCACATGTCTGCCAACCTAAGAATCAATAATTTCACAGACACTAATTTAAGCTGAAACTAACTTTGATTACTAATTAATATAAACGATCCACATATAAAAACTTATACAAATACATGTACGCATCTACATTTTACATTCGTATACGTATGTGTATAATATGTATGTGGTTGGGAAATTTCAAGAGAGGCAAGATTAAATAGAGTAAAAGATTGATTAAGAAACACTTAAAAAAATCTACACTGATTATGCTATCAAATACAAAGCGTAGACTGTAAATGGATACAAATTAAACCAAACCAATGTAGATGTTTTGTTTTCGTTCTCATTAAAGGCATTCAAATGGCTGGGGTTTGTGATATTTTCGTTCTTTTCTCGTTGAAGATCAGTTATATATGCAAGTAAAGAGAGAGAGTGAGGTTACCTGAGCCGGAGAGAGAGAACGAGGTTACCTGAGCCGGAGAGAGATTGCTGAACGGAGCTGCGCTGTTGGAGATCTGCGCTAATGGAGATATCATCGGCCGGAGAGAGAAAGCTGATCGGCCGGAGAGAGAGAGATGAACGTAGAGGTTAAAGCTGAGAGAGGGGCGAGCGGGGCGAGCGGGAAGTTAGAGGGGGGAATTTTTGGGGGGGATTTTATATTTTAGTGAAGTGTACTTCATTTTGTCACACTTTAAAACAGTGCCAAATTTTGGCACTGTTTTAAGGTGTGCCAAATTAGCTTTAAACTGTGCCAAAATCTGGCACAGTTTTAAACTGTGCCAGATTTTTAATATCGGGGTGTGCCAAAATGCTGTTTTTGGTGTAGTGTAGGTACTGAAATGCCATGGTTTACAATATCATGGTCTTACATGTAAAACCACATGATTTCTAAGATCTCGATCCAAAAAATGTAAGACCACTGTATTGTAAACCATGGCATTTTTTGTGATTGTCTTTAAGGTGAAGCCAATGTAGGTTTCACAAATTCCAGTTGGTGTTTTATAGTCTCAACACTTCTGCATGATAGTGAAGCTGAGCTCACTTTCTATGAAATTATTTTAGATATATTCTCTCATTGTTGTTTTACTTATTCAGTGTTATAGTTGATATTTTTAAACCATGTTTCTTTGGATTTGAAAGAATCTTTTCTTTAAATCTACATTGTTGGGGAAGTGCTTGACTACAAGGTATTGGTCATGTATAGACATTGATTGATTCTATTTTTCTTGGTGTGTGCGAGTAGGTGCATGGTTAATCTTTCTCACATTATTTAGTATTCATTAGAATTTTAAGACCACTCACTAATTTATCATATTATTTATCAATAATTTAGTTTATAGAACTGATAGACAAATTTGTTATGACTTTCATTTTGGTGTATGGTTGGTAGATACAAATTTGAATTGATTGTGAGAACCCTTCTAGCAACCCCTGAGTTTTGATGTTTTATTCATTTATTTGGCCTCAACTCACATTTCCATTTCCCTTTTTTGCAGGTTGTTCTCATAAGTAGAGAAGATTGTGGAGTGGAAAGATTTAGTGATGTTTAAAGAATTAATACACTCAAGCCACCCGTTCATGATCACTCATAGAGTCGGGCCTTAGTCTTAATGGGAAGAATGATAGAGTATTGAAAGTTGACATAGTTTTCAATGTTTCATATGGCATTCAGAATTTGCTGATAAATACCAAGAACCCAAAGATCCAATTTTTCCACAACAATAATATTGTCTATGGTGGGGGATCAACTGAGATTTCTTGCTCAATCGTTATCGAGGCGGCTGCCGATAAATATCCAAGAATTGACCAGTATGCCATCAGGGCTTTTGCAGATGCTTTGGATTCTGTCCCCATGTCACTTGTCGAAAATAGTGGATTGCATTATTCTTATATTTCTTAGTAAAAAGTTGAGGTATGGTTATGATTTTGAATGCAATTTCATTTTATTGTTTTGTAGACATTAAGGTGATGCAATTCTGAATAAATTTCAAATTCTTATTTCAAGAATGTAATACTAAATGGATAGCATTTTATGCTTAAAGTCATATATCTTTTCCTTTTTTTCCAGTACCATCCATGGTGGAACTATAATTATATGGGGCTTGAGAAGGTGTACACTATATTCATGACAAATCTTTGTACTGTCAAGTGGACAACCACTTTGTGAGATCAAAGAAGCACGATTCTGATTACGCTTCTCCACCGTTGAAACAATAAAGGTAATTAAGAGAATTTATCTTTTGTCCCTACATGGACTTGGTCAAATGGTTTAAGACAACTTATGTTTTGAACTAGAAATTTTTTCCAATCAGTTTGTGCAATCATGTTAGAGGACTATGCATAATGAGTATATTAGAAGAACTCATTTCATATCTTCTTCAAAAAATCTAATCACCGATGTTCATTTATGTTTTTTTCATTCAATTTCACTTTCATAAAACACTAGTTGTTACTGGAGTCGGGAAATAATGCAGTTGAAGTGTTCGCCGGAGGAGGCTACAAAGGAAGGTAGTTTATATCATCACTAACCTTAGGTGTCTTACTAATACTTCTATTTCATTTTTTTAATGTATGTTTCTGCTCCATTTCATTCTTGCATACACCATCTGAAATATTTTTTGCCTCTGTTTGTGTTAAAAAAATAACCAGAGAATATGTTTGGCCTCTGTTTATGTTGTTATTATTCTTACAATGATGACCACTTCTTGAAGCATGTTATATTATATGGGAAAAAGTACGGAGGAGAAGAGTACAAGAAAATCGATAACCACTTGCCGACTTTTTATATGGACGAGAAGAGATTGTATTCATGGTTGAATGTTGGTTGTTGAAGTTTTATTTACACCATAAACAGGTGGATAGTCATATAATTGAAGGATACTCAGTCCAATTTTTTGTTAAAACTTATCTTATTTGTATTGAAATTAATTCGTGTCGACAGTTATTTTGTTTTGATTTTTGCAATAAATCTTCACTGCTCTAGCTACGATCATGATATTTTATTACATTTCTACATAAAATGATTGTTTATCAATAGCATTTTAGTTTCAAACTCTGTCCCTTGATGCGTGATTCTCCAATGTTTTTAATACTTCTATTGTTTATAATTATTAATGATAAACTGTTGTCATTTTTTCACCCAAGAATATTTGAAATCTCTTTTAGGTTTTCATAATTCATACGCTGTTTGTAACTGTGCAGGGAATATATTCTTACCTGTAGGTTATTCCATGAGTTACGAGTTTGATGGGTGAAGTTCTATTTTAGAACATGTGGACTTTTATATGGAATATTATTGAAGTCAAACTTCTGTAGCATGTCAAGTAACAAGGAATTTCCTAATGGAAATCTAAATTTATCTAAACTGTTATTACCTCTGTACTTCATTACACGTATAACCTTTCATAAGTTTTCATGTCTAAACTCAGGTGGAAATATAATTTTTTGCTCTGACAATTGGTTGGTCATTGATGTATATGTAATTTGTTTAGTGTTCAAAGATGTAGACTTGAATTCAAAGATGCGATCTTGAATTTAAAAGTCCCTATAAAATCGTATTCATAGAACTTTGAATTTAAAGACGCATACGTGAATGGGAACGAACACTTAAGTTCTAACATTTTTTTTATTTCAAACCTTCAAAATTGGTGTTTTGGTTGCATCATTTGTAGTCCAATTTCTTTTTGAATGTGCTCCTTGATTTGTTGTGCATGTAATAATTGGTCTTTGAGTTCTCACTCGATTTGTGCCAAATGGACAGTATAAATGCAAGAAGTTCAAGAATTTAAAAAGAAAACAATGTTCATATGTATATTGAATTTTGAACATTTTATGATTTATAAGTCAAAAATTTGTTTTGCTGTTATTTAACATGGTCATTCTATATGTATGTTTTGTCAATAATGTTGGTATGTGTAAATAAAATGACTTATAAGGTAGGCATTTGTTTATAAAGAGTAATATTCACGGGTGGACTATAAATTAAGGAAAATTTGTCCAAAATTTTTAAATTCTTTAGGTTGTGTTGTAAAATAAATTGATTTAAATATTGTATATTTATTTTGATACAATTCTTTTGGGAATTTTAACATAAATGATTATTATTGTAATGGAATTAAGTTGTTATTGATTATAACACCAACCATAGGTGATTTGGTGATTTTTTTTAGATTATAACTACATTTATTAGTACAAACAGCACATTCTAGAACCCTCCTAAGACTCTCCTCAGGTCCCTAACACTTCCTCCTTCACCGTAAATCTCTAGGTTATACTCCGAGTACCGATCTAGAGGCCACCGGGCACCCCTGGATCCCATTTGACTCCAGTCAACTTTTTTTGTCAAAGCAAAAGTTCAATGAATCTCGAAGGACTCTGAATCCCCTTTATAATGGTCTGCTTCGTGCCCGGATTGGCCTCACGATTCAGACAAACGGTTCCTTTTATTGTCAAAAATTGACCTAGAAGCCACCGAGCGATCCCAAGCCCCGTTTTGGCCCCAATCAACTTTCTCTCCTAAGAGAAAGATCCATGAATATTCGAAGGGTTTTGAATCCATTTTTGAATGGTCCGCATCGTGCACGAATTAGCCTTACCGTTCGAACGAACAATTCGTTTCTCCCCACAAACTGATCCAGAGGCCACCAGGTGCTCCTGGACTCTGTTTGACTCCCGTTAGCACTTTAGATTGAATGAGACTGAATGAATCCTTAGAGGACACTAAATACCCTTTCCAAAGGTCCACCCCATGCATGAATCAGCCTTACGGTACGGATGAATAACCCATTTTACTCTCAACGAACATCGATCACTTCTGGGGCCCGCTTGACCAAGGTTAACTATCCAAACTGAATAAGACTACATGAATCTTTAAAGTTATTTGAAAACCCTTTCCAATGGTCTATCCCATGCGCAAATCGGCCTTACAGTTTGAAGAAACGATCTTGTTTCTTCTGGGAATCTCTTATCCAAAAAACCATCGAAAGCTTCCGAGCTCTCTTCGACCAAAGTCAAATCTTGAACCTAAGAGTTTCCTGACGTATTCTTAACGAGCTCTGAATACCCATTCCAATGGTATACCTCGTGCGCGATTCAGACTTATGGATTTCATTTTATGACCGTTTTTTTGAGAAATATGCTTGAGTTTACCGAATGGCAATCCATTTCCCTGCATATGGGCAGTGTGTATGGTGATGCTTGCCGATAGGAAGGTTAATTACAATACCAATCGGTAACCCATTGACCCTATATAAGGAGAGCATGAACTCACTTTGAAAGGCACCTCAGAAACACCCCTCTCAGTGATGTCAACAACATTCTCTCAAAGTCAACGTGGTTTCTCCATTGAAATCATTCGTCCACATTCCATTTCCATCATTTTCACACCTAATGCAGCCAATTATTTTCCTTCTCCACCTACCACCTCCATCTACTTGCAATGGAAGCCTTTTCAACAATTAACATCAATCTTCAAATAACCAAATAAGGTCAAAACATTCTTCTCTCTCTTTTAATTTCCTTATTTTTGCATTAGTTATCTAATCCTTACTTTAAAATTTCATCAATATTAGTCCATACATATTAATAATCTCACTTTTTATTAGTAGTATTGTACATAACATATTTTCTACAAAAACTCAAAAACAAGAAAAAACGGTTTTACACATAAATATCAAAGGTCCTCGCTGCATTTTCTCAAATCAAAATATCATTTTGCTACACGCACACTTCTAAACAAAATCCCCTGTTAGATTTATAGGATAAACCCTACCCTTGTATTTCATGCGAACTATGTGGACTTTAATTCCTTTTTAGCCTACGTAGGCGTCTTGGATTAAAACCCGAGACTCGAGTTCTCTTTCGTATTTTTATTTATATATTATTTCAATATATTGAATTTGAGATTCTTATTCGTGCTTTATCTAACACATATTATCGTTTAACCATAACGATCGATATCCTTATAAGCCCAAACATTATGTTTTTAATTACTATTTTAGGAACACTCCTACGGATGACCTTACTCCGCCTTTATCTATGACGTGAGGTGAGAAATTCCATTCTCTATTTATATATACACACGCACAAACTTCACAGAGTTTTTTATGGAGAATAATAACGCATACCCATGAGATACCGAAAAGGAAGGATGGGTGCCTAACACCTTCCCATTCCGTAACATAGCCACCTAACCTATGAACTATTGATTTTGCAAGTATCAGTATGCCTTTGATGTCATTATCTCGAGGCGACAACATATCTTTAGCCTGTTTTGTGCAAATTAGGCTGGCGACTCTATCTCTTCATATTACCCCACATTGACGACGACCGAAGCACCCCTAAAAATGATTTGAGACCTTATTCTTCCATCCCTCTGACCGTATGCACAATCATCAAAACCTCGAGGAGGAGGAATGAATATGGGATGGAAATAGTGGCAACTCTGTTGGGGACTACTTATCATAAAAATGCTAGACTCTGTTTGTATGGTTGTTATCATTTTCTCCATGTGTGCATAATCACCTACATGTATGTTCCCTATCTCCTCTATTTATTTCTTATATATGTTTATCTCAGGATTATACTCATCTTTTGCTATCACTCACTTGTACATATCTTCCATGTACACCTCACACTACTTACACTTATACTTAGGATCACTTATATCAACATGTTTCACACATCACTTAAATTATCCACACTTAAGATTCACTAACACACACCTCTACTTATCACACTTGTATATATCCATACTAACTTGCACTTATCACACACCACTTAGAACATCCATGCTTAGGTTCACTACCATACACTCACTTGTAGATATTCACACAACACTCATTCACATTTATCCATGCTTAGTGTAATATTCATGCTCCATGTTAGACTTAATTTTCATTTTAATTGTACATTCTTACCTATTAGTATGGTTTTTATCATGCCAAATAAAATACTCTCCCCATAATATATTTATCAAGAATCATGCATTTCACACACTACATCACTAAGAGCATCGATATTAACCAAAATATTGTCCCGTACTAGGAGTCACTTTGTGATGGCCACTGGTCTAGTAGGTCACAGTTAGCCTACGCAATATGAATGTCACCTTCCATTGGATTAGTACCTTTGAAGTATATCCAATGTTTCCCATCGCATCGTACCGCTTGATCGAACTCATGACGGGAGTTATATTGCAGGGAATTCGTTCACATATGTCAAGTTTATTGAATTCACTCTCACACGTACTATCCCTATGAGGTATATAGTGAGGCAATTCACGTACACTAAGGTATATCAAATGTCTTTTGTACACGTACTGATTTCCCTCAAAAGCAAGAAGTATATCGTGGAAGTCATGCCAAAGGGGGGGACCTTTCCACTAAACCAACAACTGTATAAACCTCATATAGGCATCAGATCTAGGACACTCATATTTAGTTTATCATTTGCCATACAAAACTCTACTAAAATGCGTGGTCGGTATTTCTTAGGCTCGGGTCCTGTCCTACATTTCTTTTTCATTTAGGTAAACTAATACAAGTTAAAACATAAACATATTAATAATCATGATGAGAATCTTCCCTCGTTTTTCCCTTCTTCACCAAAAGTGGCAAAAATATTTTTCCCCCTCTTTTATCAATATACCAAAAATATTTCTCCTATTTTTTACCAACAATGCAAAAAAATATTTTTTCCTCCTTTTCATCAAAATGCCAAAAACATTTTTTCTCATTTTTACCAAAAATGTCAAAAACATTTTCTCTCCTTTTCAATAAAATAAAAACCATTAATCTTCTTTTTTAAAAAATAAATTCGAATCTTTTTCCTTTTTAGGTCGATTTCATTTAAATTTCATATTAAGAGTGTTGGGATATTTTTAAAAGGATTTTTAAAAATATTTTATATAAAAAATGTTTTTATAAATGTTGTTTTATAAAAAGGTTTCATTACTGTTTTAAAAGGTTTCATCATTGTTTTGAAAAGTTTTGAGAATTTTTCTAAGGCAGTAAGCGTACCTCAGTTTTGACGCTCTTATCGTTCAAGCGAGATCACCATCTCGTTCGAACGACATTGAGATGTTGCGCGTAGTCGTTCGAGCGACACGCGTATCTCTTTCGAGCGAGATGGGCTTTTCGTTCGAGCGACATGTCTTTTTGGCTGACACACTGACTTCATGCTTATCCTTTGACCGACTTAATTATTCTATATAAAAGATATTAGCCCTTTGATTTTGACATGGAGAAAGAGTTTTAAACTTTAGAATGTTTTCTTTGGTTTGTTTATCTACCCAGAATCAATTCAAAAAATATCTTTTGGTGGAATGTTTCTTCTCCAACAACAATATTTTAAGGGAAAATATTTTGTTTTTAATTCACAAAATCCCTATTACTTTTATGTGAATTGTTTTGTGGAACCCAAGAACATATTTTGATATTTTTTCATGCTTTGTGGGGAGAGATCAACAACTGAAAGCTGTATGCTATTGCAGAGGGAGTCCTTATAAAGTTCACTCTTGTTGAGAAGCCGTTTCTTTTCCATTGCTGACCATCTGGAGTTCTTGCGGGAGATTCCAGCCGACGACATCGAAACTGACACTTGAGGGTATTTCGTATGTCACTCTTGTTTTAATTGTAATCCGTCTAAACCGTACTTTACAAATTATAGTGAAAATTAAAGGTTTTTCCGTTCGGGGATTTTTATCCTGAAATTTGTGTCGCATGCTTTATTTATCTACGGTTCGACACACGCACACACGTAGTTGCATGTTTTGGGGCTGAATTAATTTGGTTTAAAAATAGACTCTAATTAAATAAGGTTTACTTGGAAACTTGCGAATTTATATAAATCGGTATCACACACCATCACCGTATTTTACAAATTGGTATTAAAGTGGGTTACGCTAATTTATCGCGTGATCCTGATTTTTTTAAGGATTTTTTTTATACAATTTAACTTCCCACGTCGTCAAATTGGTATCAGAGTGAGTTATGCTAATTTATCGCGTGATCTTTATTTTCCGCAAAAAATTGTGTGATATTGATTTTTTTTTTAAATTAATTTTTGTGAAAAAAAATCGCAAATTTTTCGATGGAGCCCTTATGTAATCATATAGCCCCCTTTGATGACATGAATTAGAGTTTTGATGATATAAATAGTTTGAATTTGACGTTTGCTAAAAGAATTGATTTTTTGGAAAAAGAAAATTCTCTTTTTATATTTGCGATGGATCTTTTGCAAACGGTTCAAAATCAAAGAGATTTTTATCGTGAAAATTTTATTTCTTTGGACCATGAATTTAATGCTTTAAAATTGTCCAAAAGGGAGAGTGATGATAGGGTCCAATTTTTAGAAAAATAATTGGAGGACTTAAAAAATTCGATTGTTTGTGTTTGTGCCAAAGAGGATAAAAATATTTTAGTCAATGAGTTTGTGGCACGTGAAGAGACTCTTAGGAAGAAGTTTGCTTTAATTGAGGGAGAGAGAGATATCCTTTTAGGAATTGTTGATAATTTAAAAGAGGCGTCCCTTAAGTTGAAAGAGTCTAATTCTTTGCCTGAGTAAAATATTTTGAAGTTAAAAAATGATTGGACAGACTCGAGTAGGTTTGATAGTGATGGTAATGGCTCATCTTGTTCTCATGCTTCTAATGTTAATGCCAAAACCATAGTTTATTTTTAGAAAATGTCAACCCATAGGTGTCGTTCCACCCATTTACATATGTTCACATTGTGGTAGGAAAGGTCACCTTAGGCATTTTTGTTTTGATCTTGGTAAAAGTCCAAGGAGTTTTATGTCTAGTGTTCCCTTAGTTCCTAAATCTCCCACACGACGTTTCACATCTGTTTGGGTTAGAAAATCACTTTTGGATACGCTAGATTTTAGACTAGTTGATTCTCGTTTTCTTGCACATGATTCCTCTCTTGCCATATCATATAGATGATTGTGTTCGCATGTTTATCATACGCTAGTTTTGTGGTTTCATGATATATATATATATATATATATATATGTTTGCTAGTGTTATGACATGTGTACTTTTTTTATTAATTTTTTTTGTTTTTGAAAAGTTTTGAAAAAAAAAAATGATTTTATTTTGATAAAATTTTTGAAAAATCCAAAAAGAGTTTTGTATTTTGTTTGCACCGTTTATGGATGAACACTTAGGATTACCAAGTCACAATTTCATTCCATTTATCCATGTGACTATTTGATAGTGTTTTGAGAAAATAGGTCAATTCATCCATGTGCTTTATAGTGTTTGGAGTCATTAAGATGTAATTAAGTGTTATTTCGAACATGATTGACTCACTTTGTCCTTTCATACACACATGCACAGATTTATTTGATTATTGTGCCTGTCTTATCACATGTTGGTTGGGTGTTTTCTCTTCAATCCTGTCCTTAAAACGAACCAAGCGCGGTAAACCTTGATAAGAAAGTTGTGCATGTAAGAACCGTTTGTGAATTTATGTGCTTTATTTGAAAACAGTGAAGGGCTACAAAAGGTTATTATTTATCCTTTGCGATTAAGCCGCTGTTTAATTGGACCTAAAAAAATTGAGAAATTTTTATTATCCGGGGTCCAAAGAGGTTTAAAAGAGTCCGAAAAAATTGAAAGGCAATAAAAAGAAATTCATGCCAAAAAAAGGGCCATTAGGTTTTTGCACCAATTCTCCAAATTTTGAGAATTTAGTTTAATAACCTCTAAAAGAAAATATATATGAGGGAGTTTGGATGGAGAATTCAAACGGGTTTGCAAGTCCTTGAAAATCTTAAAAAAGCATTAAATAGTTTTGGACGTTATTGGTGTGAAAATCACTTTGACTTTGATTTGACGGATTGATTAAGACGATGTCATCTAAATTCAACAATTTTACACCAAAGGATATTTTTTATGTTCGTTCGTTAGGAGTACACGTATGCATCGTGCACATATGATTGATTGAGTTGATTTACCTATGGAATGTGTTCATACCCATACCTTCCATGTCCATGACTTAGTTGTTTGAGTTTAAATCCATGGTGTGATTATTTTTTGTATGAAAATTTTGAAAAATCAAAAATAGTTTGTGAATGTTTTTGAGATACTCCTTTGCATGCGCATAGTTTGATCCTAGTTTGTTATGCATTTTGTCGTGACACTCCATGTTTTGATTTTTTCTTCTTATCTGTCTATTTGGGGACATCATAAAAAGGGGGAGAAATAATTATCATGTTATGGGGGAGTTTTTGCATTATGGGGGAGATTTTATTTATTAACGATTTATTCTTATATCATTTCAAACTCGATGCGTCACGAAGGTTGTTGCTTTATCTCATGTGTGTAGGTACAAAATTGGAGATTGCACACCTTAATGAGAAAAGCTTGGAGATTTGAAATTGAAGATTTTTGAAGAATAGTTTGAGATCTTGTAAATTTATTCATGGGAGGGTAGATTTGTATAGGTCATTTGGTATTGGATTATACAGATATTTTTATGTATGTACCGGCATAGACATAGGGGGTATTTGCAAGGACATATTTTTATAAATATTCATCACAATTAATTATGTCGTATACCGCTATAAGTCGTCGAAGAATTAGGAAGATTGCACCTACAAAGACGAATTCGAAGTACAAGTTGTTTTCCACATTCAAGCCCAACAATATGACATTTGGTAAGATAATGTTTTAAAGTTTCATTTACATTTCATATTAAGAGTGTTGGGATATTTTTAAAAGGAGTTTTAAAAAGATTTTATATAAAAAATGCTTTTATAAATGTTTTTTTTATAAAAAGGTTTCATTACTATTTTAGAGAAAGTTGATTTTTGAAAACTTTTGAGAAATTTTCTAAGGCAGTAAGCGTACCTCGGTTTTGACGTTATGATCGTTCAAGCGAGATTACCATCTCGTTTGAACGACATTGAGATGTTTCGCGTAGTCGTTCGAGCGAGATGGGATTTTCGTTCGAGCGATGTGTCTTTTTAGCTGATACGCTGACTTCATGATTATTCTTTGACCGACTTAATTATTCTATATAAAGGATTTCAGCCCTTTTCTTTTGACATGGATAAAGAGTTTTAAACTCTAGAATTTTTCTTTGGTATGTTTATCTGCTCAGAATCAATTCGAAAAATATCTTTTGGTAGAATGTTTTCCTCTCCAACAATAATATTTTAAGGGAAAATATTTTGTTTTTAATTCACAAAATCCCATTTACTTTTATGTGAATTGTTTTGTGGAACCCAAGAATATATTTTTCTATTTGTTCATTCTTTGTGGGGAGAGCTCTACAACCGACAGATGCGTGCTATTGTGGACGGAGTCCTTATAAAGTTCACTCTTGTGGAGAAGCCATTTATTTTCCATTGCTGGCCATCTGGAGTTCTTGCAGGAGATTCTAGCTGACGACATCGGAACCGACACCTGAGGGTATTTCGTATGTCACTCTCGTTTTCATTGTAATCCGTATAAACTCTTTACAAATTATAGTGAAAATAAAAGGTTTTTCACTTTTGGGATTTTTTTAAAATGTGTGTTGCGTGCTTTATTTATCTATGGTTTGACACACGCACACACATAGTTGCATGTTTTGGGGCTGAATTAATTTGGTTTAAAAATAGACTCTAATTAAAAAAGGTTTACTTGGAAACTTGAGAATTTATTTAAATCGGTATCACACACGGTCGTCATATTTTACATTATTATTTATTACAATTGTCATTATTTACTACATATTTAGTATAAGAACTCTCACTGAGAATGACATATAAATCCTTTTAAATATTTATCCCTAGTTTACTTTAACAACAATAAAGAGCAAGAGTTGGGAAAATTCAAGGTCATGAGAACCCAGTACTAAAATTAGTACCAAAAAGCTTACCTATTAAGTGGTTGAATGCCATTTTCGGACAGTACCATCCTCGGAACGTATAATTATAATGGGAAGTTAAGGATAGAAACATTCAACAAAAACATTGTGTGTGGCCATCTAGAGTTTCGACGCAGTATAACTATTTGCATCATCTAATAGTGATTGCATAGAATATTAACCTTAAATTTCCACTTTGTTACTAACATTAACTACCATAAATTATGACATATAATTCCTAAGGAGAAAATTTTGGACTATGTATAACACATAATTATTAGAGAGAGACATTTTGGAGAAAATATCATGCATCAAACTAATCAATATTATCAGTGGTCCTAACCTGAAATCGAAAGAGTAAATAATGGTTATATGATTTGAAATTAAAACGCAAAACTCATGATCGAGAAACAAAGTTTAATTAAATCAACTAAACATATTTATATAGATATATAGACAAATATAGATGTTGACATACATGACTGTGGTAATAAAGAAACAAACATGGAATGAAAAATCAAGAAACAAAAAGACATAATTTAAAGTCTATCAAAGTCACCAAAATGAAAGAAAAATTCACGTCATTAAGTAATTTAACTCCACCAAAAAATAAAATTTCCATAAGATTCAATCACCATACCCATCTATGTATCTCTTTCATTGATTTTCAATCTCATAAATTTCCATAAGATTCAATCTCTAAACCCATTTCTAAAAATTTTAGCATATTCATCGTATCAGCTTCCAACCGTTTATAAAACATCATGTAAGAATCAAGGAACAGTAAAAAATTATTCACTTGATCTCAAATGATGTGCCAGGTAGGTGGGGGAGACTTAGATAGGTCGCCGGTAGGGAAAGATATAGAGGGTGTCGGCATGGGAGGTCGAGAGGTAGTGGGTTTTTTCATGAGGGAATTAGGTTTGGTTTCAAGGAAAGTGGGGGAAATACTCCCGCCCGATCTTTCCTTATCTTTTTTTCACCTTTCTTTTTATTTCTTTAATGACTTTTGCAAATGAACTAATATATTGCAACGATTATTTTCTATTTGTATTGGAATTTGGTCGTTATAAATTTTTAATGGAGTAAATTCGTTACAAACAGAAGAAAAAAATCTATTACAATTTACCTGTATTGGTGTAGCGTATCTGAGTTCCATATCATGTATGCTACGCAAAAATCCATGAAAGGGATAGCCATCTTCGATTACCTTCCTGACTACCCCATGGAAAAGGTTGATGTTTACATCTCTGAATTCCTGGATAAAGATATTCTCTAGACCTCTAAGGAGGACCTCCGATGTCAATTTTTCTTCAACGGCACTACCAATAAGAAAGGATACGTCATCTGGATAATCCTGATCACCCCTGATGACTCTCACAGTCCCATTTCAATCAAGTTTGATTTTCCATGTACCAATAATATGACAGAATACGAGGCATGCATTGTTGGCCTCAAATTCTCCCTCAAGAAATATATGGAACACCTCAATGTCTACTCTCCCTCATCATCGGTTAAGTCCTTAGAAGATGGAAAGTCAAGGACGATAAGCTCTTACCCTTACACGCCTACTTAGAAGATCTGACCTTCTAGTTCTGATAGATCACCTTACATTACCGGCCCCGTGCAAAGAACACCTTAGTAGATTCCCTAGTTACATTAGCCTCCATGGTCGATATGCCCATGGGAATAAGGATGCTCCCCTTCATACTTCAAAAATAAGATTTGCCAACCCATTGCTACCATATAGAGCTCATCATGGAAGCAGATTTCGATATGGTCGAGTGTTGGTACTACAACATTTGGCACCTCCTAAAGCATGGAAGGTATCCCTAAGATGACAAAAATAAAGATCGTACGACCCTCTGCAAACCTGTTGCCTAGTACAACATCTGTGACAAAGCATTGTTCAAGAGAAAATCCGATGGAACCCATTTGCACTGCATCGCGGGTGCTAACATTGAGCAAATGATTTATAAGATCGACAATGGGGAATAAGCACTCCACATGAATGGTCATATGCTTACCAGGAAGATTATCCATTAAGGTTATTACTCGATCACTATGGTTCAGGATTGCACCACCTACTTCTAAAGATGCCTCAAATGCAAATAGTTCGCTAATCTCTAGCACTTGTCTCCTCGGGAATCGTACAATATGACCTTCTCCCTGGCCATTCTCCACTTGGGGCGTTGACATCATAAGAAAAGTCACGCTCAAAGATTCAAATGTGCAGGAGTTCATCATGTTTGCCAATGATTACTTCACCAAATGGGTCTAAGATGAGTCATATGCAACATTGAATGCCAATAAGGTCACCAAGTTTATCCAAAGGAACATCATCTGTCGATATGAGGCCCTTCATAAGCTATTATCAGATAAAGGGGATATATTTTAAAGATGAGGTCATAGAACTGGTCGATGAATATGAGATTCAAAGACACAAATCATCTCTCTCCCGACCTCAAACCAACGGAGTAGTTGAAGCCGCTAATAAAAACCTCAAAGCCATCATCAACAAAATGATCAAAAGTTGTTGAGATTAGGACGATTGGATCCCCTATGCCCAATGTGGCTACCGCATTTCAGTCAGGACAATTAATAGTCTACCCCTTACTCTTTAGTACACGATATGGAAGAAGTATTACTCATTGAGCTAAAAATACCTTCACTATGCATTATGTATGAAAGTAGTCAGCGAGCAAGATTTGTATGAGAGCCGCTTTGATAAATTATCACTCTTGGGTGAAAAGAGACTACAAGCTCTATACCACACACACGGGTACCAATCCCGGATAATGTGATCATTCAACTAAAGAGTCAAGGATCACGGTGTTCGAGAAGGAGATTTGGCCCTTAAAGAAATCATACAACCCGTCTAGATCCTAGAGGGAGATTTAAGCCAAACCGGAGTGGCCCCTACATCCTGAAAAAGGATCCCATCAGGCAGCACCGCTATACTCACTAATCTTGACGGAGAAGAGATGGCATATCTAGTCAACCTAAAATGTCTCAAGAAATTCTACCCATAGTTTGAAATCTCGGCGCTCTACGAATTCTCTCATCCCCTTTCTATTTTATAAAAAGATTCTTCATTTCCTTATATTCAAAACTACATGGGGTCTGATCCTCTTAAAAATCCTTTTTTCTTTCGAAATGAAACTCAAAAATTTTTCAAAACCCCCAGAGGTACAAACTCAGTTCACACGCTTTACATGGGCACAATCCACTTCTTTTTTACAAAATGCTATTCTTTTCTTACCTCTGAGAATGACAATTTGTTTTATCATTTACATGAACAAAAGGATAATGTATACCTTAGAAATTGGTATAGATAATTCAAATGGAAAACTCATCAAATGGCACAACAATATAATCAAAATTCTTTTTTATTCCATAAATGGGAGAATTCAGTACAATTACATGAAGTATCAGCGTAGGGAGCCAAAACAACCACCCTCTCCTAACCAAATTATCCTCAAAACAAGCCTAAAATTATCCCCAAAAATCCAACCAAAAAATACAAAAACATCCCTCTAACAAAAGCTTCAGAAGAAAATAAAACCAACTTCATAAAGGCCATATCCACAACTGCCAAAAGACCCATCCCCTCTGAAGGTCCTCAAACTCCCCTTGCCTAGTTGATATGCCGAAGTCACTTCATAGAACGATATGCCCTCACTAGCCTAGAGAAAACAACTATGCCCCATCCATAGTATCAAAAAGGGAAAATAATCTATGTTCAGTCTCTTCTGCCAAGATATTTACCACCACCTACTTCCACATCCATTTTAGGTAATCTCCGAACACATGCCAAACAAACCCTGCCTACGAATTGAGAAGGATGGGATGACGATCAATGATTCTCCCATATAGACTCCAATATCAATGCGGATGTTTTCGATTATGTCTTCCACATGAAAAGAGTCTAGTGCCCTAGGAAGAACTATTTGCTCCCATCCAACTTGGCGCAAGAGTTGTCAGGGAAAATATAATGAAGTCTGTCAAACACCAACTAACTGAACGCATCGGTATTCCCCCAATTCCAGAATGGGATGAACCTTTCCCCACCATGGCACCGACCAGCACAGACATCGAGCTCCAATAAACAATTGACCCAGTTCTCAGATGGGATGAAACTGATAAAGTACCGAGCAAAAACTTTTTGTATACCCTCACGGTCTATCCCCAGCAGCTATTGAACATCTATGGAAGTGAAAGTTACCTCCCTGAAGCCAAATAAAAAGTATGGGTAGTGTCCCACCATCACTATCCTAATCCACAACACTGCAATAGAATGCAACTTTGCATCCAAAACAACAGCTCCAGTAAAGCCAGCATTATTATAGTTTATTCAACACGCCCGATGTAGCACAATCCAATGAAGGTGACAAGCCCCACATAATAATCTAGCTTTCTATTCCCTCATCCATATACCAACCAAACCGACAAGGCCTCCCATTATTCAAAAAATTCCTAAAACTCAATTTTACCGCTCTTTCTAAAAATAAAACCCTTCAAAAGGGAATCTCTTTTTCAACCAAGCCTCTAAGGCCATCTTTCACTTAAAAATATTTGAAATTTTCCAAAAAAAACATTTTTCTTACTCTTTATCGGAGCGAAAAACTCAGCTGCAAATTAAAGTGCATGTAGAGTAAGCCACTTAATCAAGATAATCAAACAAAATATGCATATCTTTTTTCCTTGTTGGAGTCTCTTTTCAGGTGAAATGCCCATATATGAAGCATGCAACATGTTCAACACCGAGATCCCCTAGTCAACGATGAATCTATAAGAAAATACCAAAAAAAAAAGACCAGAATTAAATGTCACCTCATCTTACCCCTAGCCCTCTCTCCAAAGTACTAGAAGTATCCAAACTCATACGACTACAACCTCCTCATCTTCACCTACATGCCCATAACCCCCATGGAGTCAATCCCCAGGGATAGAAAGGTTACTTGTAATCCCCAACAGAGAATCAGTATCTACTTAAGAGACGAAAATGCCAGAAAAATCTAAAAATTCTCCAGAATATTCCTAAAAATGCTCAACAAGTATTAGAACATTTCTTCACCAAGAAAACCATTTTCAGATCCCATAATTCCTAGATAGATTAATATCGTAGAACAAACCCTAAAACAGTGTGTCCCAAAAGTCCACTACAATTCCCCTAATGGAACCCAAAATCCAAAGTTCTTCAAAATCCCCAGCGAAATACCCTAACTAAACTTTCTCCCAAAATGGGCACCATAAGAATTCCACCTTCCATAGTAGGGTTACATCCAATTTCCCAGCAAAATTTCCAAACTAAAGTTATTTCCTCCCCAAAAATACTAATCTCCAGTCAGATGTCTCTCCTCAGCAAAACTACACAACAATACAAAGTTAGAAGTACAAAAGACACCCCAAAAGAGGAATCCTAACCTTAGTTCCTCGGAATTGACCTTGACCATAGAATTGGTCATCATCGCTTTAGGTCCCCAAAATTAACCTCGACCTTTAGAATCGATCGTTTAACTTTAAGTCCTCAAAATTGACCTCGGCCCTCAGAATCGATCGTCCAACCTTAGGTCCTCAGAATTGACCTCGACCTGCATAATTGGTCATCATCACCTTAGGTCCTCAAAAGTGACCTCGACTCATAGAATTGACCATCATTTATTTAGGTCGACAAAATTAACCTCGGCCCTCTAAATTGGTCTCCTCGACATTAGGTTCACATAATCGACCTTGGCCCCCAAATCGATGGCCTCAGCTTTAGGCCCTCGAAATTGACCTAGGCTATAAGAATCAGTCGCCCCATCTTTAGGTCCTCAGAATCGACCTCAACCCTCAAAATTGGTTATCATAACTTTACCCTCAGAATCGGTCATCACAACTTTAAGTCCTCAGACTGACCTCAACCATCAGAATTGGTCGTCTCTTTAGGTCCTCACAATTGACTTTAATCCAAAAAATTGGTCATCCCTAGCATTAGCTTAGGTCCTCAGAATCAATCTCGAACCTCTGAACTGGTCATACTCATCCCTTTGGTCTGCATAATCGACCTCATTCCCAAACATCTATGTGGTGTCTATTTGACGGCCTTCACTTTTTTCCAAAGCTCACCCATCGAGGGTATCTATAGACACCATATTATAGAACCCTCCTAAGAATCTATTTAGGTCCAGAGAACTTCCTCCTTCAATATAAAACCCTAGGTCATACTCCGAGTACCAATCTAGAGGCCATCGTGTGCCCCCAAAGTCATTTGACTCTGGTCAACCTTCTCATCAGAGTAAAAGATTAATGGATCTTTGAAGGGTGCTAAATCCCCTATCTAATGGTTCACCTCGTGCACGAATTAGCCTTACAGTTATGACGAATGACCCATTTTACTATCAAAATCGATATAAAAGCCATCGAGCACTCCCAGGCTCCATTTTGGCCCCAATTAACTTCCTCACCTGAGCAAAATCTCAATGAATATTACAAGGTCTCTGAATCCCCTTTACAACAGTCCACCACGTCTGCGAATCTGCCAAACCATTCAGACGAATGATCCGTTTAACCTTGAAGACTGATCTGGAGGCCATCGGGTTCTCTCAGACTCCTTTTTACTCCCTTTAAAGCTTCAGTTGGAACGAGACTGAATGAATCCTTACAAGTTACTAAATACCCTTTCCAATGGTCCGAATTGTGCCTGAATCAACCTTACTATTAGGGGTGTTCACAGTCCGGTCCGGTCCATTTTTGAGGTATTTTTTGGACTGAACCACTTTAATCGTTCCTAAAAAATTATGGAGCGAGAAGGAACTGAAATAATTGGTCTCGATCTTATTCGATTTTCACTCGGTTCATGTTTAGTCTCGGTCCTATTCGGTCCATTATTGATTCTCATTTTTTTTAGTTTGGTACATTTAGTTTCAAAATATTAACTTTTAGTTACTTTATAATTACAAAAATATAAACAAAGATGCAAATGACTTCAACTAAGACATTTAACACTATTTGCACAAATAACTACAATAGAGGCAGTTGTATATATCCATCCAATTTTAACAAACCTTCTTTAATTCAGTGTGTTTTAGGCATAGTTCTGATTGGGATCTTAGAGGCACTCACTTAACTCAACTACTTGCCATCCTCAAAGTGATGGATAAAGAGAAAAAGTAAAACAATGTGTAGACTCATATTAATCAACCTAAAATTGATTGAAGACTCATATCAATCACCTTTTAGAGATCAAATTTAAACACAATTAATTTTTATGTCTACCTTTTATCACCTTCCTTTTTATATAAACCCAGAAAAAGCATTACTTCATTAGTTTTTGAGTTAAACAAAAAGAGAATTAATGTGTGTATAAGTTGCACATATACAACAATAAAACTCTATTGACTCATTCATACAGCGACAAGAGGTTTGCACAAATAGCAACAATATTCATTCCAAGAGGTTTGCACAAACAACTACAAGAATCAACTACAAAAATCGACTTGGGTTAACTTACAACTGGGCTAACTTACATACGCTGCATCTGCCCGAAAATAGAGAGATGAGCTCCATTGGGTTTGATTGATGATGGTCGTAGAGAAGAGAGAGATTCTTGTAGAGAGAGATAGAAAAAAAATAAGAGATTTAACTTTGGTTAGGAACTCTTAGTCTCGGGGGTTTAACGGACGTAAAGAGAGAATGAGAAAAAGAAGAGATTTAGGTTTGGTAAGATTTAGGGTTGTATTGTAACTTGTAAGGCATCATGAAAGTTACTAAACATACAAAAAGTATATATATATATATATATATGTAATAAAAGTGGTTCGGTCTGGTCCAAACTCTTTAAGACCCAAAACCGAGACCGGACCGATTTATTCGATCCTTTGTAATTTTGGACTGAATTGTAACCGTATTCATAAAAACAATGTAGGTTTGCTTTGGTTTGGTTATTTCGGTCCATTCAGTCTATTCGGGTTTATGCACACCCCTACTTACGGTACAGACGAATGACCTATTTTACTCCAAAGGGTCATTGGGCACTTTCTGGCCCCATTTGATCATGGTCAACTCTTCAAAACAAATGAGACTGAATGAATATTTGAAGTCCTATGAATAACCTTTCCCACGGTCCGTACTATACGTGAATCAGCTTTACAATTTGGATGAACGATCCATTTTCCTCAGGGAATCTCATGTCCAAAAGATCGTCGATCACTTCCAAGCCCCATTTGACCCAAGTCAACTCTCCAACCAGAGAGTGACCCAATGGATTATTAAATATCTCTGAATACAACTTCTAACAGTATGCCCCATGCACGATTCGAACTTACATATTGCATTTTACGACCTTTTTTTAGAAATCTGCATGAGGTTTCCGAATGGCAAACCCATTTCCTTACCTATCAGCAGTGTGTTTGGGGATTCCTGCTGATAAGGAGATCAAGTACAATGATGATCGGTATGCCCTTGACCCTATTTAAGGAGACCATTCGCTCACTTTAAAAGGCACCTCAGAAACATCCCTTTGAGTGATCTCAGTAACATTCTCTCAAAGTCCGCGTGGTTTCTCCATTGAAATCTTTCCTCCACATTCCATTTCCATCCTTTTCACACCTAATTTAGCAAAAATCCTTTCCCTCTCCTCCTACCACCTCCATTCACTTGCACGGCCAGCCTTTTAAACAATAAAGATTAATCTTCATGCCTCCGAAGAATCTTGAAACATTTTTCCCTCTCTTTTGATTTCCTAATTTTTTTCATTAGCTATCTAATCCTTACTTTAGAATTTCATCCTTATTAGCCCATACATATTAATAATCTCACTTTTTATCAGCAGTATTGCATATAACCTATTTTCTATAAAAAAACCAAAAACAAGAAAAAGGGGGTTTACTCATAAATTCTAAACGGTATTCCTCACTAGACTTTCTCAAATCAAAGTATCCTTTTGCTATAGGCATACATCTAAACCAAATCCCCGATTTAATTTATGGGATAAATCCCACCCTCGTATTGCATGCGAACTACATGGACTTTGATGCCTTTTTAGGCTATGTAGGCATCTCGGGTTAATACCCGAGACTCGAGTCGTCTTTTCATATTTTTATTTATATATGATTTCTATATATTATATTTGTGATTATTATCCATGCTTTATGTAACACATATTATCATTTAACCATAATGATCGATATCCTAATAAGCGCATGCATTATGTTTTTAATTACTATTTTGAGAACCCTCATGCGGAGGACCTTACTCCGCCTTTCTTCATTATGTGAGTTGGTAAATTCCATTATCCATTTATATATACATGCCCACACACTTCATGAAGTTCTTAAGAAGATTAATAAGACATGCCCTTGAGAGACCGAAAGGGCGAGCTGGGAGCCTAACATTTTTCCATTCCATAACTTAGTGCCTGAACCTTAAAACTATTGGTTTGGAAAGCATCAGTATGTATTTTCTCTCATTCTCTCGATGCGGAAACATTTGTTTTGCATGTTTTGTGCAAAATAGGCTGGAGACTCTATCTATTTATATCACCCCACATTGACGACAGTTGTAGCGCCCCTAGAGAGCACCCGATACCTTCTTCTTCCCTACCTCCGACCGCACACGCGAGAGCCGAAACCCCGAGGAGGAGGAAGGTATGGTGGATGGACACAATTAGTTTGAGTGTGCACCATAATGTAGTCAATATATCGTGCCTTTCGTTAAATCGTTGTTGTTTATAGGAGGTCCATGACAGGATAATAGTGTTGGAGTATTTTTTTAACATAGTGGATAGTCCTACAAACAAAAAAAATTATTCCTAAATTTTCTAAATGGTTTATAATTTTAATATATACATCATTTATTATTTTTTACCAAGGTTCTAAAAATCGCGGGGCGTGATCGAGGTGTTGTGACAACCCGCTCACCAAAATAGGGGGTGGCCAGCCCAATACTCCAATATAACGGAATCATAGATGGAATCATTCTCAGCATCACAATAAAAATATAGAGTATCTAGGATAACCACCCAATATTTCAGAAAACGGGTTGCCAAAAACTTTGATTTGAAAGTAAATAAATGAAAACAAACAACCCAATTCCTGAAAGATAAGGGAAACCCCAAGACTTATATAAATAATACAACAAGAATACAATAAAAAGACCGAATATGATATCGGTCACCAACTGAAAATCTAATAATACACAAGTTCAATAAGTTACTTATTACATTTCATTAGACATTTACAAACGTTTGGGAACCTCGCCCGAATAAAAGACTTGATCTTAACTAGAATACAGAAATGAAAACGTCTATACCAATTGTAACCCGTAATACCCGCAATGTATCACGGCTCGCCGAGGACATTGGAATAGGAATTCAAATTAGGCATCCCTGCGGAGGAGTACCTGAGCAGAGTCAAGATGCATATGAAACAAGAAGTGTAAACGGGTCAGGGCCCGGTTCTATATGATTACCAGATGAATAAAGAGTATGACAGTTATGAATATTATCATGCTAGGAAGAATAAAGTCTATCTACACAATTCTAAAACATAGGTTAAGACAGTAAAGAAAAGCATGAGTTTAATTTTAACTAAGCAGGAGAAAGGAAAGATTAACATAAATAAAACTTCTATCATATACCCCGATTCATGTCTTAGTTTATTCCTCAACAGGAAAATAAATATATATCTATAAGCTCTTTATGGCTTTATCTCAATTTTAAGCTCTTTGTGGCTTTTATTTTAATTATGTGCCCATCCTGGCATTACCATTCCTTATCAGGAATATTATTATCAACAAATGCTCTTTGTGGCATTTCATCGTGCTCTTTATGGCACTACATCATGCTCTTTGGCATAACTCATACATCAAGTCCCAATTGATTATGAATAGTTATATTAATATACTTATAACGATTCTAAGACCTCCCCTCCGAGTTTCCCCACTGGGCGCGCCCCTAAATGACCATCATCTTCCAGGGCCTATCTATACAAGACAACCTGGGCTCATAACGCAAACGTCAGGAAGCGGCCATATGCCTGCGGGAGAGTCAAGACCACACCCGGAATCTCCTCACCAGCGCAAAAAATATAACATAATCGCTCATATGGCCTATGGACTATATCCACCCTGCATTCACTAGCCAGGGGGCATCACCAAGCGCGCGAACTTCCCTTATGATGTCATTTAGAGAGGTGTGTAACAACCATTTTATTTATCATTTTTCAAGAATCAAGTAAATTATCATTTACCGAGTTCATGATTAAGTAAATTATCATTTACTAAAATTAATACCATTTCCACATACATGTTTCATTTATATCCGAAGCCTTTTTCCATTTACTTTATTTGTAAATGATATAACTTATTATCAGGAGCCATACGTATATCATAACGGTATTACAACCTCAATGAATAAATGAAATATCAATCTATTCTCCCAAGATTTACTTGTGAATTTATTATAAACCATCAAGACGGATCATAGCTCTATTGAGCTTCTAAGGTCTCTCAAACGTAATACTACATCTCCTAGTCTTATTTTAGTCAACTAGAAGAAAGAATGCCCTAACATTAATTGGCATAACCCCGGAAAAGTCCCCCCCCCCCCTATCCTATTTCTAAAGTAGGGTGGATAGCTAATTCATCTAGGACTCTAAAACTCTAAATTTACTTCATTCAAGAAGGATCCTAGTCCCTATTGAAGAAAATAAATCTAGGAAACAAAATAAGATTTTAAAGGTGAAAAACAGGGGACTGGTCGACCGGTAAACGAATCGCGGTCGAGCGCGCTCAAAATTTATGCCTTTGTAGGAAAGCAGTAAGCCCTACCACGAAGGCCCGGTCGACCGGTCCCGAGACCGCGGTCGACCGGTCGTAGCAGACCTAGGGTTCTTCCTTCTTCCAAAAGCTAAACCCAAATCTCAAATCTCTATCATTTTGAACACAACCAACAACTTTTATCTACCCAACGATTATCCTACATGATTTATAACCATTAATACTCACCATTTTATCATCAATAACTAATATTAGGGTTTAAATCCCATAAATTCCATTTGTGATCCATAAATGCAAATACACAACTATCATACAAATTATTCAACTTATATCACATATTAGCAAGTAGAAAACTTGCCTTACGGTTGTAAATTCAGATTTCATGGTGGTAGAAGCAATCTCCCATCTACAATCTTCATTTCTCTCTTCTTTCTCCACTTTTCTCTTCTTCTTCCTTTCTCTCTTTGTTCAAGACATAAAATGGGGGGAAAATAAGGGATTTAGGAGACTAAAATCGTGGCTTAGGTTAAAATTCCCAACTTAAATGGTTAACACCACATTAAAATGACTCCTAATTACGCATATAAGCTAAAACCAGGTAAAAGTGCCCGAAATGAAAAAATACAATAGGACACTTATTTTGACTGTCTCGCACAATCCGGAACTAACTACACCCTCTAAACTGGCATCCGGAAATTTTATAAATTATTTCGAGTTCCAATATCATTTAAATCAAAATGTCAGTTTAAATACCTGACACTACAAACATGCAACCTGATGATATTTACTTTCACCTACAGTAAATATGCATCAAAATAGTAAATATTAACTTCAAATTCATTAAATTAATATCTACTCCAATCCCCACATTTTATATAATTACCTTATGCGGTAAAATTAGTATAAAATGAGCCTCCCAGAATCGAGGGTTGTTACAGGTGTAGAGGCCAAGCCTTAAGCCTTAGAAGCCTAGGCGGGCCTTAGGCGTAAAAAGGCGTGAAAAGGCATTTAGGCCTTCTTAATATATTTTAATATTTTTTAACTATAACAAGGTTATTAAAGTACTAAAATTGTAAATATCATAAAAATATGTCTTAATATATGCAAATTAAAATACTATTTGATTATTTTGGATGAGATAATGGTTTGGTTTGTAAAAAAAATCTTTAAAAGGTGATATCATTTCACTAAAGCATTGTTGTTTTTAGAAAAACGTGTGCACTAAGGGTTTTACCAAGAATAAGGCGTAAGAAGCGTAAGGCGAGGCGTTTCTCCCAAGACTCAAGCCTAGGCGGGGTTTTTAGAACAGTTTTTACATTACACTTTGTTTTGTTCAGGAATGAAGTGTTTTCCATTTTGCAATTGCGTACTTTGGAAATATTTGTCGTTTTACGATTATGTACTTTGGAAATTTTCGTTGTGCCTTGAGACATGGGCATACACTAGTGTGTGTGTATGTGTGTATGTGTGTATGTATATATATATATATATATACACACACACACATATGATATGTTCATATGTTTGGTTATAGGTCCTCTTGTTTGTGGTTGATCTATTTTTTATTTATGTTGTTTAACACATGGACTATAATAATGATCTACTTGGGGAAAAAGATATTGTTGAATTTCAAAGAGATTTGGGGGCAGAAGAATCTACTGGGAGAAATGTCCAAGAAAATTTCAATGAGCCAGAGATAACTAAAACCCCTAAAAAATTGTTAGAAAGTTAATTTTTGTTGTTAGGGATTTTTTTTAACTCCTTCCATTGAACGGTGATAAAAAAATAAAGATGTAAATGTAAAAAATGTGGGATTACATATATTTGTGGTAGTAAATATGGAACGGGTAACATGAGCTGACATGTTAAAAATTATGAAAGTAGAAATACAAATGACATAGTCCAGATGATTATGCCGCAAGCAAATGGTTCATTGACCACCTGTTCTCCAAATTTTTGCCCGAAAACATTCCGCCTTTTGTTGGCATTTTCTATTATTAGGCATGATTTTGCTTTCAAATTTATTGAGTATGATGGTATTAGGCAACTATTAACCTATCTATGCGCCGGAGTCAAACATAACACTAGGAATACTACAAAAGCCGATGTAATGAAGGCCCACAAAAAAGAAGTGAATAGATTAGGCTCCTTGTTGTTAGATTGTCCGGGTAGAATTTTCTTAACATCTGGTTTATGGACTTTTATTACCACGGATGGTTATGTATGCCTTACCGCGAATTTCATTGATAAGGATCGGGTTTTACAAAAAAATATTTTCAACTTTTTTACACTCCTCCACCTCATAGTGGTGTATGTTTATCGTAAAAAGTTTATAGTCTTGTTAGTAGTTGGGGAATTGAAAAGAAATTGTTTTCTCTTACATTGGATAATGCATATGCTAATGATGTTTTTGTTAAGTTGTTAAGGAGCCAACGAATTGTAAAAAGTGCATTATTAAATGATGGTAGTTTGTTTCAACTTAGCTGTTGTGCACATATCTTGAACTTAATTGTATAACAGGGGTTAAAAGAGATTAATGAGTCGGTTGATAAAATTAGAGAATGTGTTAAATATGAAAAAGGTTTGCAAGTGAGGAAGGATAGATTTATTTCATGTGTTTCACAAACATCTCTAGATTCAAAGAGGGCGTTGAGACAAGATGTTCTAACAGGATGCAACTCCATTTTCTTATGCTTGAGTGTGCCTTGTATTATCATCAAGCCTTTTATCATTTGAAACTCACCGACTCGAATTTTAAACATTGCCATCTCAATAGGAATGGGTAAAAGTGGAGAATATTTGTATGTTTTTGAAACTTTTTTGTATGATGTTACTTGTATATTCTCTTGAGTCAAATACTTGACTTCAAACTTGTTCCTCCCACTTGTTTTCATGGTTGGGTATAGTTTAAACAAATCAAGTGAAAGCAAAAATGTTTTTATTATAATAATATCCGTGCAAATGGTTACAAAGTTTGAGAAATAATAGAATGAATATAGCTTGTTGCAGTAGCTAGGAATTTTTTTGGGTGAGGCCCTGTACAAATTATCAATCCTTTTCCGGGGAAAGAGCCCCCGAGCCGAATTTTTTTATCATCATTTTTAGGTTTTTTTAAAAATATTCAATCAATAATATGCGTTTGTAAACAATTATAATTCAAATAAAAAACCTAGGATACATTAGCACAAATGCACATAGTAAGTTAATAACCAAATTAGTCAAAATTAGCAAAATCCTAAACAACAACGAAATTAAATTAACTCAAACCATTAAATATATCAAACCCTTAAAATGAATGGCAACATATTAATTCAAAACATAACAAAAAATTAATAACAACAAATTTATTCAAACCCTAAACAATAACAAAATAATCCAAGTAACCAAGGTGTACAAGTGGATGCAAGTGTGTAATATTTGTTTAAGAAATATTACAGTATTTTGTCTTCAATTTTAAAACTTAACATTTATACCCTTTTACTATTTTTTTTAAATTCCATGGGTGGTAACTTACCCCCCCCCCCCTAGCTACCAAATAGTTGCGCCCCTGGTTCGTTGTTGGCATTGGCCGTCATTTTTTACCCCCAGTTATAAAATTCAATTTATGGAATTTTCGTACAACAAACTTTATGGTGTTAGACACGTAAAAAGCATGAGAGTACGTGAAAAGTTGTTATTTTTCTTAAATGAGTACATGAAAAATGCTTCAAAGTCTTCCACGTCTCAATCATTGAATTCTCGTGGCAATAGTGAAGATGCGATGAGCAAGATGGTCAAAGTAAATAGTCCATGAATGTTTTTAAGGTGAAATATTTTTTTCTGCTTTTTTTTCTTCGTGAATATGCATTTTTGTTAAATTATTTAACTTTGTATTTTAATGTTTTATTAATGTTTTAAAAACAAAATTTTCACATTTTAGGAATTTGATATTTTTAAGAGCCAATAGTTTGAGACTATGCCCAAAAAACTCAATTGGAGCTGTATGTGGATGAGCCTCGTGTTAATAGGAAAGTAAGAATAGACGTTCTTACATATTGGAAACAAAACCAATATCAATATCCCAAGATCTCATGCATGGCTCATGATACCGTAGTGCTTTAAGGCCACAAGTTGAGGCAAGCTTGATTTGTTCAAGATATTGGTTGTTTCGAAGTAAAGGTAATATATGATTCTTCATTTTTTTATTTATAGGTCCAAAAAAAATTATATCCTTATATTTTTATTTTTTATTGTCATGTGGATTCATTGAGGTTGGATGAGTTGTTCGAAGATATAACACATTTGAGCATCAACAACAAAGAAAAGGAGGTTATAGAAGATGATAACCCAGAATTGGCTGAATGTTCAAATGTGGTAGTGGATTTGGAGATTCAAAACTACTTGTTAATAGTCAATATCTTTTTATTTTATTTTAGCCGTGAATTATTTTAATATTATGTTTAATTATGTTCAATTTTTTTTCCAGGTTTAGTCATTGATGAAGCTTGGTGTAAAAAGGGGTTTTATATCTATTAAAGTCTTCCAATTTTGTGTCTGTTTGAATCCATGGAAGAACTTAAAACTACTTAAATTTGTTATTTTATATTGTGTTTGGATCTATTTTGATGTGTTACAAAGACATTAATGGTAGTTTGTAATTTTGTTAAGCTTCTCATTTGTTTATGTCCTTCATCTATCTACCATTCCAGGTTGAATTATTTATTTGTTTGATAATTGATGAGTGATTTATGGAAAACAATTCATCATTTTTGCGTAGCATATTGATTCTATTTTTGGGGTTATGTTTTCGGTGATTTGCATCTCATTTACTCAATGTTCATCTCAGTTCTGTCATTTTTGTGGTTATGTTTTCTATTGCTAATAATTCTAGACCAACTGAGAGTTGGGACTCAATGGATGAATTAGTCTGTGCAATATGAAACAATCTATGCTATATGAAAAAACATTGGAATATGGGTTCTTCCTTATTATATGCCTACTTTGAGAATAACAATACATGGAATATGGGCTCTTCTTTATCATATTCTATGACACCCCGCCTATCTTAACCAGGGTTGATCAGTCCTTCATCAGAACAAACAGGAATCTCATCTTCTTCATTCTTAGCATCACCGTCAAAAACTTTTTAAATTACTACCCACATATGTTAAATTAAGACAGGGTCAAAATTCTATCTTTCACTAACTACACAACAACAAGTGAATAAAAATAATCTAAATCATCCACACAATAATATAATCTAACACATCACATAATACATAACAAAATAAATAATACAAAATAAACCATCAGTTCTCAAAATAAAATCCAACTACAAATCTAAGGTAAATAAAACCAAATCTGATACATACTGAATAGTTTGAGAGGCAACACGCCCTAATGATAGTACTGAAATGAAATCCTATCCATGAATGAATAACTGAATCATCTACCTTAAATCCTGCAAGCCTCCACAATGCTGCGTCTACACATCCCTAGAATGAATCATCAAGTTTGGCTCCCCTATGGATGGACAGCTAAAATATTTTTGGATAAATAGAAAAAAGTAATTGACACGGGTCAGATTCCGAGAAAAATCTTTTGAAAATATTTAGCAAGTATTTAAATCACAATTTAAATACAGTTATTCGTTACACATGTTAGTTCCGCGTACACTCCCTTGAGTTCCTCACCTCTCATCAAATGTGCATGCCTAATGCGTCCTACCTAGCTATGCTACCGAGCCTAACTAGACATCCTTATCTAACTAACCACAAAAGGTTTATCTCTCTCGTACTACCCATATCATACTCTATCGTACTACCAATAACTGATATTTCCCAAATATTATTTTTAAATCATTTAGATTAAATTCTCATACTTAATTCACTTTTAAATATCCAATATTTATCTTTCTAGTGTCACACAAATAGAACAATCATTCATTATTATCACGCCATTAATTAAGATTCACCACACTTAAATTACTTTTAAATATATACTATCTATTTTTTGTACTACCACGCATAAGTAGAATAAATCACACTTGCATATATTCATCACACATATAATATATATAACTATAGTATCCCCGGAATGGCCCCTTATGATGATGGCATACTTTGATATCAAGTCCATGTACCTCTCGTACCAAATCAAGGACTAATGGCTCGACATGTCTCCTCGAACCCAAAATCAATCAACACACAATGGAGGCGAACATGGTTCTAAGCCTTTGGGATACGCATATACCAAATGTACCCAAATGACACGCCTGTCCCACTAATACACACACATAGTGAGCCTCCCTATGTTCCATGTTCTGGGGCACACATCCAGATCTCGATGGAATTGCCAAGGTGGGATCAGCTCTGCGCAGAAACCTTCAGATAGTAGGCAACGTAGGTATGTTCACACATATGGAAAATCATTACATATGTATTCACACAACCTATATATATCCAGCATAGGTATACACTAACATATAAGCATGCCCAGTATAGGTATACACACAACCTATTTATATAGGTAGTATAAGTGTACACTCGACCTATAATATATTTCGTACGTAATATATCTCTCTCAAATATACTTAACGTAATATCAATTTACCATTATACACTCTCATCTATATATTTTTGAGTATCACGCACTACACGAAGGGTCATAGTTACCCCTTAAGTAAATTCAATACTCAATACCTCCCTATACTACAGGTATAAGTCTTAGGTTATCGTTAATCTTCTCGTAACCCCAAATTGTGAATTTTTTATTTGTCTCTTAATAGGTTTAACATCGTAGATCCAAGTCCTAATTTTCCCTCATTAATAATAACCGAACCTCTATCATGTGCCTACTCACCTCCCCTAAGTCCTTGTACAAATATTATGCCTACCCCAAAGTTTTTCCCCATAACTCATCTCTAAAAATTTATACAAACAAAAGTTTGGGATAATAGGTCTCCCGAACTAGTTCTAGTGTACAGGCGAACCGATTTGAGTATACAGCTGAACCGATTTGAGGGGTGGTCCAAAGTAGTTCTAAGTACCTAATAGTCCATCTTCTTCACTGTTACGGTTTTCCCCCATTTTTATTCAACAAAACCTCTATCAAACAATCGTAAACTCCCATCCAACATTATCAAATATCGAATATATGTGTAGGGTTTATTTCCAAGGTAAAACATTCATCAAATTCATATGAAATCCACCCAATAACAGATTTAAATTCCATAAACCTCAATCCCTTAGTTATGGTGTTTTTCATGTGTTCTTAATAAGATACCCAAATTTCTTCCATTATTTTCATAACAAAACATTTGATTTCATATTCTCTATCGAAATGAATCAATTCTACATGCATTCCAATATTAATTCATGGATTACACCCATTAAATCCCCAAGAATTCATCCAAAACATGCAATTGAAACCGTACACTACATGAGTATTATAACATGATTACATGAATTACTAGATAAACACTTTCCTTCATCCTGTAGGTTTGATTTTCTTGAATTGGTGATGGAGTTTCTCCTCCCTTGCTCCGATCTCTAATCCGGCGATGTCCGTGGTGCAAAACGGTGTGAGAGGTTTAGTTTCCTTCTCCTATTCCTCTTATATGGCATCCTCTCTCTTTAAGGTGTTATAACCCTAGTATACCACTTCCATGGGCTGATATACTTCTTCGATTTTCAGAGTCCATACGCCACAAACTCCCGAGTGATCGAAACGCCCTTATTTGGTGCCGGTTTGACCTAAAATCATCTCGGGACCCAATCAGCACACTAAGGTACACTATTCTGAATATTTCGACCCATTCGGAACCAACCTTGAACTAAAAATCACCATCCGAGCCACTCCACAACAATTTCTCATCTCGTCCTCATATAGTCTATACTCGACTCCCGATTGAGATTTAACACAATCACGTCACTATTAGTCGTTATGACATAAAATAACAAATCACTATTCACTTACTAATTATATTACATAAACATTAATCATCACCTCTCCCGATTATTATTTTAATCAACACGAAATAATTAATTCAACTAAATTGCGGCACGCGTGAAATTCCAAAAATCACCGAATTAATTAATTTCTAATTACTCAAAAACACGAGTTGTTACATACTTCCCCCTTACAAAGGAATTTCGTCCTCAAAATTAGGATAAGTCTGGTACTAATAGCTTCGAATATCTCTTCGCACAACATCCATCTCTCCCCAAAATCAAATCTTGTTATGTTGTTTCCCACTACACTTCTACAAATGGTACTCCTTAGTCCAACGGTCTATGCCTTTCCGTATAATACTAGTGAACAACCCATTCTATTCACATTACATCAAAATTTCCCATTATTATTCACCATATGCTCTCGGTGACTTCTCAACACATAAAATTTCGTCCAAAATTTTCCACTACGGTGAGCCTATCTACTAACGACTCAAATATTCTCTCTCCTGGGAAAAGCTCCAACATCCCCATGAACCAACTCCTTTATTTATTTACTCTTATGTTAAATTCATAAGTTCCCACATCTTTCACAATGGATGATACTAGCAATCCCAACAACTAGGGCGTCCATACACCTTACATACCGTGCATATCTGCACAAATACTACTCGACCCCTACTAGCCTTAAATCATAAAATACTCCCAACTCATGGTTTTTGACTACACATCCGTTCAACCACTAGTGTACTTGGTCCATGTTGCACAAACCACACGTCTACCAACTTTCGACATTAGCTAAGGTTCATGCGTGGGACGTCTCACAAGAAAAATCCAAAGAAGGAACCCCCCAATATACTACTTCCTAGCATAGTAAATCATCAAGATTCGTGGTTCCATAACACATTATTAAGATACCTTAAATCATGTTCCCCGATACCTAAGTCAAATCATTCACTCCCCATTGCTCAAGGAGTAATTCGTCACTGAGCCATCACTATCACTAAGTCTTTAGGGCTAGAATAATAACAAGCTAAATCTCTCTGCTCAACGATAAATCTGAAATACCCTGAATCACATCAGTAAAAGTCCCCAGGCACCGAGATCAAATGTAACAAGACAACGATACTCTTTAAATTCTACTATATAATACAATATATGGAGGTTCGACCTTCTTTCAGGTGATACCTCACAAAATAATATTTCTCACCCTGGAATAGCAAGCATATTAGCCTTACCATATTGTGTACCATCGCTCAAACTCTCGGTATCAAGTCACAACACAAGATAATAACATGATATACTCTCATAACTCTCAAAAGGAGTAAAAACTATCACATAATATAAATATAAAAGAATCTCGCTACCCAACGATAATTACATTTATAAATATAAGGCTGACATGGCCAATGCACCCACTAAATCGGACATCCCATGAATTTTAGTGTTACTATTTATATTGTGACGCACCCATGTCACCCAAAACTCACCCCATACTCATATGGATAAAACAAAAATAAAAATTTACCTCCATTCACTAGCTGCCCTTCCTAGTCGACGGGTTCTTGAACGTAATTCTCACGTCATAATTGACCTAAGATTTGTTGCACTGATTTTACATCCAGTACCTCATCTTGTAGTAGCCCCCTGTCCCGCTTGGGGTAATCCCACTTCATGTGGACCGTTTCTCCACATATGGAGAACTTACCAAAAAAAACTTCCTATCTCTGGCCTTAGCCCTGCTGGCCTCCCTTGCTATTCCTTTGGCTTTGGAGGCCCTGAGGAAAAGAATGTTGCTATTGGCCCTGCCTGAATCCACCACTCTCAGATCGATAACCTTCAGATTTAAATCTCTTAGACAGATACCCCTACTAGAAATCTCATTCCTACTACTGTGGTGACCCACTGGCACTGTTCCTACCTATATTCCCAGTCTGACTGGTCTCCCTTATCTCTGACTCCTCTTAGTGTTGACAAGTTGATATTGACAATGATGTAGGGAAGAATTTACAACCTCCACGTATGTCTCCAATGTCGAATTACCCAATAATTACTGTGGCATTTTCCAATTAAGTCCATCCATAAATTTTTTCATCCTTTTCCCTTAGGTGTTCACTTCAACCTTCATAAAATTAGTTAAACGAGTGAACTCTTCCTCGTACTCCACTAAAGTCCTATCTCGCTGAGCGACATCGACAAACCTCCGTCGCATCTTTGTCTAGATTGCGAATGTAAAATACTTACGGTCAAACCATGCCCAAAACTCCCCAGTGATCATCACATATCTTTCCCCTATTGTGGTCACAGACTCCCACCACTACAAAGCTGTGACCACTAAGTTGAATATTGCCAAGAATTATTTATCAGTGTCACTACAATCAACCATACGAAGGTGGTGCTGCATGTCTTTCTTCCATTGACTGGCAACGACTACATCTAAGGTACCTTGAAACTCCAGTGGGTTCCCCTTTCTGAAATGCCTCCCTCACTCTCCACCAATCAGATGACATCGGGTGGGCCTGAGCAGTGTATGCCAATGGTGGCTGTGGATGAATCTACGAAAAGTGTTGTGTCATTTCGATCATCATCGCGTTAACTACATGTGTTACTATTTCGGCCACCTCTATTGCTAAAATGTTTCCTTATGGCGCTCCCTACCCAGTGTTCGCTCTCATCCGATGAGTCCCTTTTGGAGGTATCTGAAATGAAATTGAATTTCTTATAAGTCTATAGTAAAATACAAAGTAATCAACAAAAGAACATAAGTGCGCATACGTAAAGGAATAAAACAATCCCATCATAAGTCTCTATATCACAGAACTCTACACTGAAATCGTGTTAATTCGTACAGATCCTAAGGACACTTGCACCGATGCTTTGATACCATCTGTGACACCCCTCCTATCTGAACCACAGGTGATCGATCCTTCATTAAAACAAATATAAATCTCATCTGGTTCATTCTTAGCATCACTGTAGAAAACTTTTTAAATTACTAATTGCCTATGTTATATTAAGCTGGTGTCAAAATTTTATCTTTCATTAAGTACACAAAAACAAGCGAATAAAAGTAATCTAAACCATCCACACAATAATATAATATAAAACTTCACATGATAAATAACTGAATAACATCATACCGAATAAACCATTTGTTCCTAAAATAAAATCCAATTACAAATCTAAGGTAAATCAAATAAATTCTGATACATACTGAATAGTCTGAGTAGCAACACGTCCTAATGATATTACTAAAATGAAATCATAACTGGGAATGACTAACTGAAGCGTCCACACCAAATCCTGCAAGTCTCCATAATGTTGTAGATATGTATCACTGGAATGAATCATCAAGTATGGCATCCCTGTGGCTAGACATCTAAAATATTTTTGGAAAAATATAAAAATAGAATTGACATGGGTCAGAGATCGAGAAAAATATTTTGAAAATATTTGGCAAGTATTTAAATCAAAATTTAAATATAATTAATAGATACACATGTTAGTTTCGCGTACACTCCCTTGAGTTCGTCACCTCTCATCTAATGTGTACACTTAGCACATACGACCTGGATATGATATCCAACCTAACTAGACATCCGTATCAAACTAATTACAAAAGGTTTATCTCTCTGCTATTGCCTATACCATATGATGTCGTACTACCAATAGCTGATAATTCCCCCATATTATTGTGGAATCATTTAGATTAAGTTCTCAAACTTAATTCACTTTTAGAAATACAATATCTATCTTCCTATTATCATAAAAGTGGAATAATCATTCATTACTATCCCCCCGTTAATTAAGTTTCACCACATTTAAGTTGCTTTTAGATATACACTATCTGTCTTTTCTACTATCACACATAAGTAGAATAAATCACACTTGTATATATTCATCACACATATAACATATACAACTATAGATTCCCTAGAATGGACCCACGTGATGCTGGCATACTTTGCTATTAAGTTCATGTACCTCTCATACCAAATCAATAACTAATGGTTCGACATGTCTGCTCGAGCCCAAAATCACTCAACACACAATGGAAGTGAACATGGCTATAAGCCTTTGGTATACAAACATGAATAACGTACCCAAACCACATGATGGTCCCACTAATACACGCACATAGTGAGCCCCCCTAAGTTACATCTTTTGGGGCACACATCCAGACCTCGCTGGAATCGCGAAGGTGGGATCATACTCGGCGCAGAAACCTATGGATAGCAGACAACATAAGTATGTTCACACACAAAGAAAATCATATCATAGGTAGTCACACAACCTATATATATATATATATATATATATATATATATACACACACACAACCTTTAAGCATGCCCAATATAGCTACACACACAACCTATTTATATAGCCTATATAGGTATACACTCAACCTATACTATATTCCGTACGTAGTATATATCTCTCAAATACTTAACGTGCTATCAATTTACCACTATACCCTCTCATCTATATATTTTCGAGTATTGTTCACTACATGAAGGGTCCTAGTTTCCCCTTAAGTAGATTCAGTAGTCAATACATCCCTACACTACTTGTATAAGTCTTAGGTTATCATCCAATCTTCCCGTAACCCCAAATTGTAAATTCCTAATTTGTCTCATAATTGGTAAAAAATCGTCGATCCAAGTCCCAATTTTCCCTCACTAAGAATAATCGAACCTGAATCATGTACCTACTGACCTCCCCTAAGTCCTTGTACAAATATTACACCTACCCCAAAGTTTCCCCCCATAATTCATATCTAATAATTTAAACAAACAAAAGTTAGGGATAACAAGTCACCTGAACTGGTTCTATTATACAGGCAAACCAATTTGAGTGTACATTCGAACCGATTTGAGGTGTGGGCAAAACCAGTTCAAAGTACCTAAAAGTCCATCTTCTTCACTGTTATGATTTTCCACCATTTTTATTCAACAAAACCTCTATAAAAAATCTAAAAACCCCATCCAATGTTATAAAACATCAAATGTATGTGTAGGTATGATTTCTAATGTAAAACATTCATTAAATTAGTAAGAAATCCACCCAAGAATACATTTAAATCCCATAAACCTAAAACCCCTAAGTTATGGTGTTCTTCATGTGCTATCAAGAAGATTTCGTCCATTATTTGCATCACAAAACATGAGGTTTCGTATTCTTTACCGAAATGAATCTATGCTACATGCATTCCTATATTAATTCATGGATTACACCCATTAAATCCCCAAGAATTCATCCAAAACATGTAATTGAAACCCCACACTACATAAATATTATAAAATGATAGATAAATTGCAAGATAAACACTTGCCTTTGTTGTGTAGGTGTTATTTTCATGAATTGATGATGGAGTTACTCTTCCCTTGCTCCCATCTCGAATCCGACGACGTCCGTTGTGCAAAACGTTGTGTGAGGTCTAGGTTCCTTCTCCTCTTCCTCTCCTATTGTCTCCTCTCTCTCTCAAGTGTTCAAAACCTAGTATCTCACTCCCATAGGCGGATATACTTCTTAGATTTTAGGAGTTCCATCTACCAAAAACTCTCGAATGATCAAAACGCCCTTATTTGGTGCCGATTTGGTCTAAAATCATCCCAGGACCCAATCAACACACATAGGTACACTATTCTAACTATTTCGATCCATTCGGAACCAACTATGACCCCAAGATCACCATTTGAGTCATTCTACCATAACTTCCCATCTCTACCATATATAGTCTACACTCGACTCCTAGTTGAGATCCATAACAGTCATGTCACTATTACTCATTATGACGTAAAATAACAAATCACTATTTACTTAGTAATTATATTCCATAAACATTAATTGTCACTTATCCTGATTAGTATTTTAATTAACACAAAATAATTAATTATACTAAATTACGGCACACGTGAAATTCTAAAAATCATCGAATTAAATAATTTCTAATTACTCAAAAATACGGGGTGTTACATATGCCTGATTGATAAGGAAATAACGGAGGAATTGTTTTAGGTTTTTTGGTTTATGCGAGATTTTATTTTCGTTTTTTTATAAAAAAAAGTTGTTATGTAATATTGAACCCATGAAATGGGCAATCCGTGTTTGTTTTGATAAGGAGTATAATGGAAAAGTATCAATAATTAAACTGGTTAGACGTATTTTGTCATGTTCACGAGTAAAAAGTTTCATGTCGTGGCACAACATAATAATTAAACGAGTTAAACATTTCATGTCATGTTACTCGTGGGATACGACCCAATAATTAAGCGGGTGAAACCTGGCGTGTCATGTTACACGTATAATAAGCAGGTCGTGTTAGTGTCGAGAAGTTCGACGCGGTTATTAATCATGTCGGGATCGTATCGACCCAAATAGTCGAATACCCCTTGCTCAATCCGACGCGATTCCCACCCCTACCTACAGCTTATTTAAAATGGTTATTTGTGTTTTGGGCACATTTGTTCTTGTTTATTCTTGGTTGGGTGCCATTATTATTCATATTAATCTTGGGGCATTTTTACAGCAAACGTTAGAATGAAAGAGAGAAAGGTTTAACAACTGATTTGGAAGAAACAAATTGTCCGTTTACCCTTCTTCAAGGTTTTATAATTTACAATACTTTAAAAATGTTTTAAAAATTTTATAAAACAATTTATTAAGTTTTATAACTCATTTTAATGTTTTATAAAATAAAAATGTCTTAAAAAGTTTTATAGAATACAATTTTACAAAACTTTCTTATAACAAACAAAGTTTATAAGAAAGATACATTGAACTTTTTTTTTAAATAATGAAAAAAGTTTATGTATAACTTGTTTAAAAAAAAGTCCATGTATTTTTTTTATAAAAATGTGATAATTTTTTTTTAAAACTTATTTTATAAAATGTTTTTTAAAATTATAGTTTAAAAAAAATATACCCAACAATTTTAAAAAAATTGCAGTTGTTTTTTTGAAAATACGAAAACAATTTTTTTTATAACTTTGTAACAAAACAGTTTTTTGTAACATTTTATGAATTTTATTATACACTAATCCATTTATTTTTATTTTTATTTTTATAAAAATGTTATAATTTTTTTATAAAACCTTATTTTATAAAGTTGTTATGTAAAAAAAGCACTTATTCAACAAATTTACATCTAGCTATTTTTTTTAATATAAAAAGTACATGTGTTTTAAAAAAAACGTCAGGTTTTTACTTCCAAAAACTAACAAAAGTATATTTTATGACTTTAAAAAAAATAGTTTCTTGTAACATTTTAAAGAAATAATAAACAATATCCTATATATATATATGTTATACCATTTTTATAAAATCTTATTTTATAAAATAAATTTATAGCATCCAAGTATACAAAAATGCATTTCTTTATTCTAAAAAATAACAAAAATAGTTTTATATAACTTATTTACAACAAAAACTTATTTTTTAATAACATTTTAAAAAACAAATTGTAAATAGTGTCCATTAATTTTATATTTATAAAAATGTCATAAACTTTTTATAAAATCTTATTTTATGAAGATTTTTTTAATAATAAAAACAATTTTTAAAAAACGTAGCATTCAACTTTTTTAAAAAAGGTCCATGCTTTTGTTATAAAAATAACGAATTTCTTTTATATCTTTAACAAAAAAACTTTTTTTAACAATGTTATAAGCTTTTTTTTAATTTAATATGTTTTTCAAAATACGTAAGTATGTTCTCGTTTATTTTTTAATTCTTTTTACAGACAACGCCAATTTTTTTTTAATAAAAATGATATATACTTTTTATAAACATTATTTTATACAACTATTTTATAAAAAAAAAAGTATACTTTAAAAAAATATTACATCTAGCTTTTTTTGTAATAAAAGGTCTAGTTTTTTTCTTTTGAAGCTCAATGTAACTTTTATTATAAACTTTCTTTTTATAAGAAATTTTGTTAAATTGTATTTATAAAACTTTTATAATACATTTTAATATTACAAAAAACTAAAATCTGTTTTAAAACTTCATGAAATGTTTTATATACATTTTATAACATTATTAAAAAATTGTAAAGTATAAAACCCTAAAGAGTGGCAAAATGGTCAATTTGTTTCCTCCAAATCATTTCATGTGTTTAATTCTAACTGTTGCCATAAAAAATGCCTCTAAAGATTAATATAAAAAACAATAGCACCCAATAAAAAAGAAACAAGAACATACTTACCCCAAAACACAAATAACCTTATTCGATACTTCATACAAGCATCTTGTTGAAATAGGAAGTTAGGCCATTGGATTTTATTCTAAAAAATTTGTACATACACTTGGAACCTTGTTTTTTATTTTATTTTTATTATTTGCATGAGAAGCACCTTATTCACAAATAATAATTGAGGTTGCATTTTCTAAAGTTTATTGAATTAATTAGTTTCAAGCATCTTACTAAATTTTTATAACATGGTCCCATAGAGTAAAGTGTTCCATCTTATCAAAATTGGCAATAATTATCAAGTTAAATATTTTGTGTACTACTGGAAAAAGACCCACAATTTTTCCCCTTCCGCTCACATGTTTAGCAACATGATATTAGAAGTTTCATTCTATTTAACGAAACATTTCACTTTTAAGACCTTCTTGACTTAAAATTTTATTAATTCTAAATACTACTACTGAAACATTATCCAAATATAAACAAAAGTATACAATTCGGGTCAAGATATTAAAGATATTCGATACTTTATTCATATAATTTAAAAAAGTTTGTTCTTGTCATTTCCCATTTATTAGTATTTTACAGTGACCTAATTTTATTATTAATAGTTGACACTTAATTTTCATGTCATTTCCCAAGAACAAAAAGTTCAAAATTTATAAACAGGATCAGGATGCTCAAAATTCTTCATGGGTAACTTTTATCAACCAATGTTCAACATTACAATATGTACAATTTGTAATGTTTATTTAAACAAAGAACAATTTATGTTAATTCAATCTCTCAAACATTGTCGTCACAAAAATGTACCGCGGTTAAGGGGAAAAATTGAAAATTATTTAATAACACTATCCATAATAATTAGTGCTATAAAATAAATTCAATGAATTTGATTGATGAAAGACGTTTTCAACCAAGATCATTAAAACTAACATTGACTACTCCATTGCATAAAATTCCCCACATTAATGTCCAACAGTGAAAGATGGCATAATTACAGCAGTGAAATGGAATAAATTGTGTTCTCTTTGATTAAGGAGATAGTAAGAACATATACAACTTGGCTTCAAAAGTTTAGGTATTGAATTTCCATTAATTAATTCTTGAGCAAACAAATGTTCACGCAACTTCCCATGTAAAAGCTTATGTTTATAATAAATAATAATGATACTAGTTATAATGATGATGGTGGTGGTGGATGCAAAAGAAGATAAAACTAACCTAACTTCCAATGTTTTACTCCGTTCTTATCTTTGAGAGGTAACTGAAAGGAATTACGGAAGAAAAAATAACTATCCAATAATGACAGTCTTGACCCTATCAAATGGAGTTGAGTTAAGTTCATTGAAGATTAAATGTAGGGGTGAATATATTGGAACTCGACCACCACTTATTTCTGTTTCGACCAATTCACACAACTTTTTCGCATAGGGCTTGCGAAACTCCACCGAAAGGACTTCCACCCACGTCTTTTCTACTAACAACACTTCCAATTTCAAATTGACTTTTATATTAATACATACATACATACATATAATTAGTCAAAGGATACATACATACATAATATAAGATGTAGGAGAAGCTATTTGAAATTACAAAGGACCTGTGGTAGATTTTGAGAGCTTGTCGGAACAGATTCTGATATTGAGTTTGGATTTGGCGAGTATTTTATTGAATTCAATTCTCAATTTTTTATCTGGGGTTATATATATTAATCTGTGAGTGAAAAATATATAGAGAGATACGGAGAGAGATCAGACCTATGAGTGAGAATGAGGAGCAACGGTCGTGTGAGAAAAAGAGAGTGAGAGAGGGCGGTTACGTGAGAAATAAAAAGGCCACGGTGGCTAGAGAGAGAGAGAGAGAGAGGAAATGTGAGTGAAAATGAGGAGCGGGAGATATCAAAGTTCTCTTAAATGTTTGGGAGGGAAAAGTCCCTCTTAATTTGTACGGAGAACAGAAAAATGTTATAATATGTACATTTAGTATAAAAATTCTTAAAAATGGGTCAAATTATCTATAATCAAATATGATTTTGATATGTAAAGTGTCATAAAAAATAATAATATTATATATAAAATGACATTTTATATTAGAGATGTCATATTAATAATAGTGTTAACCTTTAAGTGACATTTTTATAATTAATGTTTTTAAATGAATTTTTCAAGCATCATAAAAAGGTGTTTTTCTAGTAGTGGATTAGGATTTGTGTTGCGTTCACTGCGTTATGCTTTGCGTTCTTTATATGGAGAGCCTATGCTTAGGGTTCATCGTATTCCTACATTTGTACTAATTCAAACTTTGTTTGCTTTCATATGGAAAATAGACAGAGGGGTAGGCAAGCGAGCGTAGTCGCACTTGCTACCGAAGAGGAGACTCACCCCTAGCCACACTTGATTACACTAGTGGGGATTGACACCATTATTCTCAAGAGATTTCCACAGTTATGGAAACCATGCTTCAACACTTCCCACCACCACAGGCTCAATAGCTGCCATCACCGCCACAATTGGTGGCCATACCACCTCAGGCATTACGATTGATATGGGATAGGGCAAGGGAGGCCTTTGTTAAGGGCCAACCTCCAGAGTTTACTAGCACTTTGGATATATCGGTGGTGAGATGGTGGAATAAAGACATAGAGAGACATTTATGAATGGTATAGTGCAGACCAGTCCAGGAAGCCGATGTTAGCTTCATTTAGTTTAGTGGGGGTCGCGCTTCAGTTCTGGGAGGCAATTAGGATAGTTATAAAGAAGGACAGTCTTACTATTGATGAGTTTTAGAAGAGGTTTTAAGGGAAGTACTTTCCCCTAGCCATTTAGTTAGAGATGTGGAGCAGGTTTATAGAGCTTAACTAGGAGGGGCATACCATGGCTGAGTATGAGGAGGAGTTTACCTCCCTTTCGTACTTTGCAAAGGAGGATGTAAGAACTAAGTAGAGGAGGATGGGCAGGTTCATAGCGGGTCATCCTAGCACATTAGGAAGGCTCTTTTGGGTAATCTGACCTTCACAACGTATACTCACTTGGTGAATGACACACTCCTCCATTTACAGGATCACAAGGCATTCTAGACGAACAATGGTGAGAAATACCATGGAGCATAATCATTGAGCTAGATGCGCAAGGCCAGTATAGGGAAAGGATCCGGGCCCCAGTACTTCAGGGTCACCTCATTCGCTGATCAGAATAAAAACTTCATGGGTTTAGATGATCGACATAGATAGGGCCAATAGGGCCGAAGGAAGTCGGGACAGGGCCAGCAGTACAGAGGCCATCAGGTCCAAGGGCAATAGGGTAGAGGCCAGTAGGTCTGGAAGATTGAGCAACGCCCATTTCACAAGAATTGTATTACATGTGGAGAGATGAGTCATACTTCGACACGGTGTCCTCATGATAACCAGACATCTCAGGAGCAGGAAAGCTATAGGGGATAGTAGGCGCCAAAGGGACAGTTCCCACCATTTCCATCTCTTGGAGCTGCTTTACCATCCCCTTCAACACCCATCGCCCCACCTCAGGGAAAACAACTGCTTCAATATGGATGGGTTTACCATATTGCGCCCACAAAGGTGCCATTACCGACACAGGCAGTTGAGGGTATATTTCCCATCTTTGGTCACGTAGATCGCATTTTATTCGACATGGGTGCCTCTCACTCTTTTGTTAACACGAGTTTTGCACGGTAGACGGGGATGATAGATTATGCTTCTGCTATTGTACTACATGTAGATTCACTAGTGGGTAAAGGGGCACCCATAGTCTCCATGTGTCGGCATATCGAGATTGACATAGGATGACTCACCTTTATAACCGACTTATTAGTACTTGAAATGCACGAGTACGATGTTATTTTGGGGATGGACTAGCTAGCTACATACAGAGCATGTGTGGATTGTTATTGGAGGTCCATCGTATTCTCCATTCCGGGGAAGGAGATGTAACTAGTTGCGATGTCGCACCCTTGTGGTGGGTCAAGAATGCATTTGTACTATATTAAGGAGTATACTTATTGGAAGTTTGCGGTGGCGCTAGATTCCATCCCGATGGTGATTGATTTTTTCGACATTTTTGGGGATATTCCGTGGTTACCCCCTAATCGGGAGATAGACTTAGTGGTAGAATTAATTTCGAGCACAAGACCCATTGCCCATACACCGTATAGAATGTCTCCTCTAGAGATGAGGGAGCTACAGGATTAGATTGAGCAGTTGTTAGGGCATAGATTTATTAGGAGGAGCACTTCGTCGTGGGGTGCTCCAGTTTTATTCATAAAAAATAAGGACGGATCTCCGTGGCTTTGTATCGACTACTGGGAGTTGAACAAAGTGACTATACGGAATAAATACCCATTTCCATGTATTGACAATTTGTTTGACCAGCTTAGGGGCGCTGTGTATTTCTTAAAGATCGACTCGAGATCAGGGTGTTTTTGGTGATGCCATTTAGGTGAACCAATGTGCCGACAATATTTATAGACTTTATTAATCAGGTGTTAAGAGATTACTTGGATCGGTTTGTCATCGTGTTTATAGCCGATAGCTTGATTTATTCTCAAACTGTGGAGGAGCACGCTGAGAATTTACGTGTGGCCTTAAGATGCTACGAGCTCATCGATTGTATGCAAAGTTCCATAAATGCAATTTTTGGCTGAGAGAGGTGCAGTTCTTGGGCTACATTTTGTCTGAATGCACGACATTATTTTTGGGATGGACCCAAGGAAAGTTTCTACAGTAATGAAGTGGGGATAACCTACTACACCCACTGAGGTACACAGTTTTTAGGATTGGCCGAGTACTACCGTCGATTCATCCAGGGGTTCTCTAAGATAGCCGGGGCCTTAACGAATTTGAAAAGGAAAGGAGTATCCTTTGTGTGGGATGATGTGTGCCAGCAGGTATTTGAGGAGTTGAATACTAGATTGACTACAACACCGATTTTGGCGCAACCTCAGGCAGCGATTGACTATAAAGTCTTCATAGATGCATCCTTGAGAGGACTTGAAGGGATTTTGATGTAGGAGGAGAAGCCAATATCTCATGCTTCCCGAAATCTTAAGCCTCATGAGGGACATTACCCCACCCGCGAATTAGAGTTAGTGACGGTGGTCTTTTGGTTGCAAGTCTGGAGGCATTATCTCCTGGGGGATAAATTCCAGCTTTTGACAGACCACACAAGCCTACAGTACTTGTTCACATAGTGGGAGATGAAGATGAGGCAAATGAGGTATCTAGAGTTTGTGAAAGATTATCATTTCAACATTCAGTACCACCCCTAGAAGGTGAATGTCGTTACGGATGCTTTAAGATGCAAGTAGATTTTGAATTTAGCGGTAGTGTGAAAGGCGAAATGGAAGTCACTTCATAGGAATAATGACCTGACCCACACATTTATGGTAGTTCTCACCATTACCCCCGAGATCATTATTCCGATGGTGAAGGCACATAGAGGAGATCATCTTTGCCAAGAGAATGTGAGACAATTGTTAGCTAAGGGGGTGGAGCATTATTCCATTGGGTCGAATTGTGGTTTAAGATTCTAGGGGATATGGGTTATCCCAGATCACGAGGATTTAAGATGAGCCGTTATGTCAGAGGCTCACGGGTCACTCATTACGGTACATACCGGGGGGATAATATGTATTGCAATATGGGGCATCAATATTTGTGGACTGGGATGAAAAGGGACATAACAAATTTTTTTCCAAGTGTGCTACATGTCAGCTGTTGAAGGTTGACCATCAGCATCATGCGGGTGTTATACAGCCTTTGGAGATCCCGACGTGGAAATGGGAAATAATCTCCATGGACTTCATTATTGGGCTACCTACATCGCAGAGGGGGCATGATTCCATGTGGGTGATCATCGATAGATTGACGGAGCTGGCTCACTTATTTCGGTTCCAGACATATTATAGCTCTTATTATTACACTAGAATTTTTATTGCAGAGATTGGTAAGATGCATAATGTACCTCTCAACATCGTGTCGAACAGGGATAGGACGTTTGTTTCCCACTTTTGGAGGAGCTTTCAGCAGGCTTTGGGCAGATGGAGCGGGTGATTGAGCATGTCATATCCCTGTTGAAAGCTCATGTTGAGATTGGGCATGTCATATCATCCTCAGATTGATGGGCAGATGGAGCGGGTGAACCTCATGTTGAAGGACACGTTGCGAATATGCATTTTGGATTTTAAGGGGAGTTGGGAGAAATATTTTCCTTTAGTGGAATTTGTGTATAATAACATCTACCAATTCATGATAGGAATGGAACCGTTTGGGTAACTATATGGGATAACTTTTCGTTCACCCTCATGTTGGTTTGAGGTGGGGGAGAACATATTACTTGGGTCATATTTCATTTAAAACACCTCAGATAAGGTAGAGATGATTTGGGTCAGGTACGGATTGTCCTAGACAGGCAAAAGAGCTACGTGGATGCGGGTCGGAGACACTTAGACTTTGATGTTGCATATCGGGTGTTGATTAAAGTGTCTCCCATGAAGGGAGTGATTAGGTATGGGAATAAAGGGAATATGGCTCCCTGATATGTGGGACCCTTCCCTATTTTGGAGAGGATTGGTCCCGTGGCATATCCGTTGGGATTATCGGACCACTTGTAGCGGATGCATGACGTTTTCCACATATCTACATTGTGAAGGTTACTTAGAGATGAGATGGCATACTAGCACATTGATATTGATGAGAAAGATCTCTAAGAGGCGCTACTTATAAGGAGAGACCAGTTGCCATTCTGGACCGACGGGAGAGACGACTTAGATCCAAGTTTGTTCCTTTTGTTCGAGTGCAGTGGGGACACCATCGGGAGGAGGAGTCGACTTGGGAGAGGGAGGAAGATATGCACACAAAGTATATCAAACTCTTCTTGATTCTGAGGACGGAATCCCGTTGTTAGGGGGACGAATGTAATACCCCGTATTTTTCTAGAATAAATAATAGAATTATATTTTTTGGATAAAATAAACATATATGGAAATTGGATTAAATCGGTGATTTAAAATTATTAAACGTGAGAAAATAAATTGTTGATATGTTGTGTTTACGTGTGATGGATTTGTGTTATGTTAATGTTATAACAGTTGCTTGTGTCGTAAGAAATGAAAAAAATGATGTGTGACACAGTCAAAAAAATATTATGTTCGGATAAAATAATTGGGATTTATTTCGGGTAGTATATGGGCTCGCTTAGGTGTGTTTTAAACCTTTAGAAATAGTCTCGGGGCATAGGTATATAAGTTGGAAACTTTTGGGCTAGTTTGGGTATGGATTCGGGTCCATTTGAAGGTCCAAAATTTGGGGTTTTAACTTAACTCGGAATTTAGGAGTTAGTCACTTAATTGATAAGTCAATTAATTCCCAAGAAGTTATCGCTTAGAACACTAGCCACATCATGTAAAGAAAGAAAGAGGAAGAAACCATAGCAAGGATATTTCAAAGAAATCAAAGGATATTTTAAGAATTCATAGGGTGTTTCATCCACTATGTATATCTAGGTAAGAATTTTCTTGCTCAATTTGATTTCCAATTAACTTCTTGATTCATTATAATGACCCTATGTGATTTTTGGTTTTAGGTTGGATTTTGATGATTAAATGATAGGAATTAATCTTATACATGTAGAGGATTAATTGTAACATATATTTTAACCCAGAAATCTAGGAATCAATTCTTGAAGTTTAATGATAGAAATCTTAGGGTTCTTGAGATGAAATTGGAAATTCTTGGAAATCATACGTAGAGGACTTTGACACATGCTTATGATATTCATATCCTACCTAAATTTCCATACTAGATACCCCATAAATTGAATTGTACATTGTTGAGAGTTGGAAGAATCTAGGTTTAGATTATTTATCCATGTTCATAAATTCTAACAAATTGGGAATGAAATTGGGGTTAACATATGAAAGTAATCATCCTAAGATTGGTAACTAAGTGGTAGAGATTTGATTATGTGGTTAATCAATGGAATGAACCATTCAAAGAGGCTTTTTGATGGAATGAAGAGAACTCGTAATAGAAAAATGGAAGAACTAGGAAACAGTGGCAAAACGAATCGATTCGGCCAAGAAATTGAATCGATTCGGTCCTACTGATAGGGGGCGAGTTTGGGCCACAATTTATTGTTGTATATTTTTAGAAACCCAAACGAGTAAGTTGGATGATGTTTGGGGAAACAAGAGATTTATTAAACATTTAAATACGACCACCATTATTAATTAAAATATTACATTTAACTAGATGGGTAAATAATTGTTGAAGAAAATGAAATTAGTATTCACTAGATGTTAAATTATTAATGAACCGATAATTGTGGTTAATATATGGGCGTTCTTTAAGGAAATTATAAAGTAGTTACCTATACATCTTATATGGGATAAATAATATGTATTTGTGTGGACATAAAAATGTTTGTGGATGGTCTAATCGACTTGGGGTTTTGTACGTTCGGACTGCGTAGCATACATTGGGACTGGTGAGCTAGACGATGTGTAGGTCATTTAGGTACTACATAGTAGCGCCACCTACGAGAAGTAGGTGTTGATGCTGGGATCCTTTATCACCGCTAGGTGCGGGTCGTGAAGTTGTATACTGCGTAGGGACTGCCCAACTTATGTGTGTTTTGTGCTGTTCGCTTTGGATAAGAGATTCCTCCGAACTTGCCGATAGAGTACGAACGAGACACCAACGATATATGCCTTGTGTGTCATAGATATATAAAAGGACTTATATATAAATTACTCGAATTGAATGAGATTAATTAAATTGTCTAAGATTGGGGTCATAAATTGCAAACCCTTATTATATTCTGCATAATAGATGTTTATGCCACTTTCATGATATATATGTAAAAGACTAGTAATTAAATATAGTTGGTTCCGTTGTAATAATTGGGTGCAATTAATCCAATAAATATTAAATCGGCAAGCTGTCACATATATCGTTTTATTACTAGTTTGGATGATGATAATATCGCACTTAGTTGGGGGGTGAGATGTTAATCGCATGTGAGTGAGGATGGGGAATATTCACTTTGCATCAACTGTATTTCTTTTATTTTAAATTGATTAAGTTAATTCTTGCACATCTAGGGCTCTGACCCAAATTTAAATATTTTCTGCCCCCTGGTGCTCCTAGACAAGGATAGCGGGAGTGTTGTTGTATCAGTCTTGCGATCTCTTTTGCTTATCATACATTCAGATTTCGTTGACTCTAGCATATGTGTTTTTTCAGCTATAACCACTTATTTCATTTGAGACATTTGTATGGTCTTAAGCCTAAGATTTATTTACATTATGTTTAGGTTGAGATACTTACTTTCACGTGAGATTTATTATTCACTTGGTGTTGGTTTGGATTTTTTTACTTATTATGGAAATGTTGATTTAAAACTCAAAGATGGGCCTTTTGTATATAATTTATATCATGTTGGTGCTGAGAATGGTATTAATTGACAAACAAGCCTTATATTTGGCGTATCGTACCTGACAGCCTTTAGGTGAGAAAATAGGGGTTTTTATAACTTACAACTTAGCTTTACAGTCAAATGTTTTCTTTTTTACATTATTTTATTTGAGACACGTATATTTTTCAAATAACTTTGATTGGTTGCTCTATTTTGGTATAGGTTTCTAGATTAATTCATCCATGCTCAATTTCTTTACAATTACAAATAACTTATTATCACTACTATGAATATAATCTATATCATATTCCGTATGGTCAATAAAAAATTACAAATGAATTTAATTTGGTCCTGTATTTGTTTTTTTCGGTAAATGGAGTTCGGTAAATACATCTTCCCACAAAAATAAATAAATTAATACCTCAACTCAATTCTAGGTCTTCAGAACATAAGCTTTGTGGCTAAACTTATTCAAAGAATAGGATTCACCAAAATACATAAGCTTTTAGCACAAGACTTGGGGAGGTATAAATCTCCACGGGTAAAACAAATTAGCCACGATTCTGTTTAATAATAAAAAAATAATGAAATATCAAATTAAAAAAACAACAAATTTATTTAAGTCAAGAAAATATTTTAAATAGCTAGTGTACTTGGCAACTGTAGAAAAATGATTCCTTATTTTTTTCAAATGTCTTAATTAAAATGTAATCTAGAAATTCTAATCCATTATTTTATAAATAGAACTACATACTATATTTTATGTAAGTTAAATGTACAGAGAGGATAACAAGCATCCATGGGAGTCTATAATACCATAAAGAGGTGATAAAACAAAATGGAATAGTTCACCCAGTGGGTAGACTTTAAACTATAATATTGTGGCCATCCCCGATCCTCGTGGCAGGCGAACGGCGTGACGGAGGATCCTAGGTCCCGCGTGTCCCTCTCGGGAGTGCTTCAGCCGGCGTCACTTGCGTGAGGTGAAAAATGTAGAGAGATAGAGTCTCCAGTCTATTTTACTCAAAACAGACAAAATAAAGGGAGTCATCCTGAAGGACAACTTCCAAAGACATACTGATGCATACGAAACCAAAATGATTCGAAAAGGGTTCGGAGGCTAAGTTACGAAATGGGAAGGTGTTAGACACCCATTCCTCCCTTATGTTCGCTCATGGGTTTTTTCTATTTTCCTTTATTTTCTCCGTGATATGTGTTTATGTGTATATATAATGGAGATAGGAATTACCAACTTGTACCATGGAATAGGTAAAGCGAATCATCCATAGGAAGGTATAAAAAAATTAGAAAATAGGATTTACGCGATTATCCTTACGTTGATCGTTACGATGGAACGATAACGCATGTGGAATAATATGTCACTAAGAACAAATATATGTATATATATTTAATCTAGGAGAATTGAATTTAGAGAGAATAGGAGATGAAAGAAAAAGTAAAAATAGGACTCGAATCTTGAATTTTACCCCGAGACGCCTACGTAGCCTATAGAGGCATCAAAGTCCATGTAGTTCGCATGCAAAACGAGGGGTGGGGTTTATCCCATAAATCCAACTGGGGAATTCTCTTATTTGTGTGTGTGTATGTGTGTGTATAAAAAGTGTTTTAGTTGTGAGATAAGTGTAAGAAAAGTGTGAGAATTCCCATTTGGAAGTTATGAGCAAACCCTTTTTTTTCTTATTTTTTTGGATTTTTTATTTATATGAAAATAAGAAATGTGCAATAATACTAAATAAAAAAGTATATTAAGATAGGTGAGATGAGGGAATAAAAGTGTTAAGTAATTAAACAAATTAATGTGAATTTATGAGAATTTAAGGAGAAAATTGAGAAAATTAGACCTTCTTGAAGATCTTGAGCTTGATCTTGAATTTTGGAGAGCAGCCCTTGCACTTGGATGATGATGGGGAGTGTTTAATTCACCAAGTTTGATGAAAAAGATGATGAAAAGTGAAGGTTGGTAAGGGATTTGGACGTGGAAATCGTGCGAACTTTGAGAGAGGGTTTCTGGATTGGCTGAGAGTGATATGCTTCTGATCTGGGCTCCCCTTGCAATGAGGGCAAGGCCTCCGTTTTATAGGCCCAGGGCATTGCTGATTGGCATAGCCCTGTTCCTGCCAATCAGCAGGTTCGTTTAGACACACTGCCGATAGGCAGGGTCTGGGACCTACCGTTTGGCAGTGTCTTTCAAGCCTTTTTAGAAAATCGGTCGCTGAGCGCAAACCGTTGATCTAAATTGCGGACGGGGTAGACCGTTAGAAATGTAATTCAGAGACCTTAGAAAGTCCTTTGGACCACTCCCGGGTTTGGGAGTTGACTTTGGGTATAATGTGACTCAAAAGAATTCATCGGTCCACTAAACGGGGAATCGTCGGACGCAAACGGATCATTTGTCCACAAGGTAAGTTCGAATCTTGCACGGGGCTGATCATTGGAAAGTTTAAGAGATGTACTTCGACATTCCAAAGAGTTTGATCTGGTTCGGAGAGTTGACTTTGGTCAACCGGGCCCTGAAAGCATTTGGTGACCACACGGAGTAAAACGGATCATTCGTCCATACCGTAAGTTAGAATCACGCACGGAGTGGGCTATTGGAAGGGGGTTTTAGTTCCCTTTGAAGATTCATTCAGTCTCGATTGAGTTGAAGTCTTTTGACTTTTGGTCAAACGGAGCATGGGAGTGCCCGATGGCTTCTAGGCTAGTACTCGAGGTATAACCTGGGTCTATAGTGATGAAGGGAGGTGCTAAGGACCTAAGGAGAGTTTAAGGGGTTACAGAATGGGGTGTCCATAGAACCCATCGATGGGCGAGTTTGGAACAAATGATAGCCATTGAATAGACATCGCATGATGCTTTTGAGGGAGGATGACCAATTCAGAGGGTTAAGAACCATTATGAGGACTTGGGGGAGCAGGATGACCAATTCAGGGGGTCGATGTCGCTTCTGAGGACCTGAGGAAATGAGGATGACCAATTCAGACGGTGGAGGTCGATTATGAGGACCTAAAGGATGGTTTGGAGGAAAGGTTTAGGCTAATTCTTAAAAAGGAGATATGGATGAGTGATTCGGAGGGTTGAAGCCACTTCTGAGGGCTTGAAGATGAGTGTGACTGATTATGCAGGTCGAAGCCAATTCTGAGGGCTTGAAGATAAGGGTGACCGATTCTGAGGGTCAAAGACAATTCTGCGGGCTTAAGTTGAAATGACCAATTCTAGGGGTAGAAGCCAATTCCGCGGGCCTGAGTTGAGGTGACAAATTATGTGGGTCGAAGCCAATTCTGCGAGCTTAAGTGGAGGGTGACCGATTCTGCGGGTCGAAGCCAATTCTATGGGCTTAAGTGGAGATAAACAATTCTGCGGGCTTAAATATGACATGACCAATTCTGCGGGTCGAAGCCAATTCTGTGGGATTAAGTTGAGATGACCAATTCTGCGGGTCAAAGCCAATTCTGCGGGCTTAAGTTGAGATAACCAATTCTACGGGCTTAAGTTGAGATAACCAATTCTGTGGGTCGAAGCCAATTCTGCAGGCATAAGTTGAGATGACCAATTCTGCGGGCTTAAATATGAGATGACCAATTTTGCGGATCGAAGCCAATTCTGCAGGCTTAAATATAAGATAACCAATTCTGTGAGTCGAAGCCAATTCTGCGGGCTTAAATATGAGATGGCCAATTCTGCGGGCTTAAGTTGAGATGAAAATTGAGAAGGTCAAGGCCGATTCTGAGGACCTAGGGTAACGATGATGACCAATTCAGGGGTCGATATCGATTTCGAGGACCTAAGGAAATGAGGATAACCAATTCAGTGGGTCGAGGTCGATTTTGAGGACCTAAGGGATGGTTTGGAGGAAAGGTTTAGGCTAATTCTTGAGGAGGTGCTAGGGATGACCGATTTGGCGGGTCAAAGCCACTTCTGAGGGCTTGAAGATGAGTGTGACCGATTCTGCAGGTCAAAGCCAATTCTGAGGGCTTGAAGATAAGGGTGACCAATTCTGAGGGTCAAAGACAATTCTGCAGGATTAAGTTAAAATGACCAATTCTGGGGGTCGAAGCCAATTATGTGGGCCTGAGTTGAGGTGACAAATTATGTGGGTTGAAGCCAATTCTACGGGCTTAAATGGAGGGTGAGCAATTCTGCGGGTCGAAACCAATTCTACGGGCTTAAGTGGAGCTGACCAATTAGGCGGGCTTAAATATGAGATGACCAATTCTGCGGGTCGAAGCCAATTCTGGGGGCTTAAGCTGAGATCACCAATTCTGCGGGTCGAAGACAATTCTACGGGCATAAGTTGAGATGACCAATTCTGCGGGTCGAAGCCATTTCTGTGGGCTTAAATATGAGATGACCAATTCTGCGAGTCGAAGCCAATTCTGTGGGCTTAAATATGAGATGACCAATTCTGTGGGCTTAAGTTAAGATGACCAATTAAGAGGGTCAAGGCCGATTCTGAGGACCTGGGGGAGTAAGGATGACCAGTTCAGGGGTCGATATCAATTTCGAGGACCTAAGGAAACGAGGATGGCCAATTCAGGGGGCCGAGGTCCATTCTGAGGACCTAAGGGATGGTTTGGAGGAAAGGTTTATGTTAATTATTGAGGAAGTGCTAGGGATGACCGATTTGGCGGGTCGAAGCCACTTCTGAGGGCTTAAAGATGAGTGTGATCGATTCTGCGGGTCAAAGCCAATTCCGAGGACTTAAAGATAAGGGTGACCGATTTTGAGGGTCAAAGACATTTCTGCGGGCTTAAGTTGAGATGACCAATTCTGGGGATCGAAGCCAATTCTGCTGGCTTGAGTTGAGGTGACCAATTATATGGGTCGAAGCCAATTCTACGGGCTTAAGTGGGGGGTGACCGATTCTGCGACTCGAAGCCAATTCTATGGGCTTAAGTGGAGATGACGAATTCTTTGAGCTTAAATATGAGATAACCAATTCTGCTGGTCGAAGCCAATTCTACAGGCTTAAGTTGAGATGACCAATTCTACGGGTCAAAGCCAATTCTGGGGGCATAAGTTGAGATGACCAATTCTACGGGTTGAAGCCAATTCTGCGGGCTTAAATATGAGATGACCAATTCAGCGGGTCAAAGCCAATTCTGCGGGCTTAAATATGAGATGACCAATTCTACGAGTCGAAGGCAATTCTGCGGGCTTAAATATGAGATGACCAACTCTGAAGGTCGAAGCCAATTCTGCGGGCTTAAATTGAGATGACCAATTCTGCGGGCTTAAGTTGGGATGACCAATTCTGCGGGCTTAAGTTTAGATGACTAATTCTCCGGGTCGAAGCCAATTTCGTGGGCTTAAGTTGAGATGACCAATTCTAGGGGTCGAAGCTAATTCTGTGGGACTGAGTTGAGGTGACCAATTATGTGGGTCGAAGCAAATTCTGCGGGCTTAAATGGAGGGTGACCTATTTTGCGGGTCGAAGCCAATTCTACGAGCTTAAGTGGAGATGTCCAACTCTGCAGGATTTAATATGAGATGACCAATTCTGCGGGTCAAAATGAATTCTGTCGACTTAAGTTGAGATGACCAATTCTGTGGGTCGAAGCCAATTCTGTGGGATTAAGTTGAGATGACCAATTCTACGAGTCGAAGCCAATTATGCGGGAATAAGTTGAGATGACCAATTCTGCGGGTCGAAGATAATTCTGTGGGCTTAAATATGAGTTGACATATTCTGCGGGTCGAAGCCAATTCTACGGGCTTAAATATGAGATGACCAATTCGGCGAGTCGAAGACAATTCTGCGGGCTTAAACATGAGATGAATAATTCTATGGGCCGAAGCCAATTCTGCGGGCATAAGTTGAGATGACCAATTCTGCGGGTTGAAGCAAATTCTCTGGGCTTAAGTTGAGATGACTAATTCTGCGAGCTTAAGTTGAGATGACCAATTCTGCGGGTCGAAGCCAATTCTGCGGGCTTAAATATGAGATGACCAATTCCGTGGGTCGAAGCCAATTCTGCGGGTTTAAGTTGAGATAACCAATTCTGCGGGTCGAAGCCAATTCTGCGGGCTTAAGTGGAGATGACCAATTTTGCGAGTCAAAGCCAATTATGAGGGATTATGTAGAGATGACCAATTTTGCGAGTCGAAGCCAACTCTGCAGGCTTAAGTTGAGATGACCAATTATGTTGGTCAAAGACAATTCTACGGGCTTAAGGTGAGATGACAAATTCTGCGAGTTGAAGCCAATTCTATGGGCTTGAGTTCAGATGACCAATTATGTGGGTCGAACCCAATTCTGCAAGATTAAATATGAGATGACCAATTCTGTGGGTCGAAGATAATTCTAAGGGCTTAAGTAGAGATGACCAATTTCGTGGGTCAAAACCAACTCTGCGGGCTTAAGTTGAGATGACCAATTATGTGGGTCGAAGTCAATTCTACGGGCTTAAGGTGAGATGAAAAATTATGCGGGTCGAAGCCAATTCTGCGGTCTTAAGTTGAGTTGACCAATTTTGCAGGCTTAAATATGAGATGATCAATTTTGCGGGTCAAAGCCAATTCTGCGGGCTTAAGTTGAGATGACCAATTTTGCAGGTCAAAGCCAATTCTGCGGGCTTAAGTTGAGATGACCAATTCTACGGGTCGAAGCCAATTCTTTGGGCTTAAGTTGAGATGACCAATTCTGCAGGTCGAAGCCAATTCTATGGTCTTAAATATGAGATGACCAATTCTACGGGTCGAAGCTAATTCTGCGGGCTTAAATATGAGATGACCAATTCCGCGGGTCGAAGCTAATTCTGTGGGCTTAAGTAGAGATAACCAATTCTGCGGTTCCAAGGAAATTCTGTGGGCTTAAGTTGAGATGACCAATTCTAGGGGTCGAAGCCAATTCTGCGGGCTTAAGGTGAGATAGCCAATTTTTGTGGGTCGAAGCCAATTCTGTGGACTTAAGTTTAGATGACCAATTATATGGGTCGAAGCCAATTCTGCGGGCTTAAGTTGAGATGTTCTTTGGGAACTCTGCCGGGGAAATTTATCTTGTGGTTTTGTTTTGGGCTGGGGAGACGATTGCTGGGGAAATCTTTTGCATCCTCTGAAGGAATAGCCAAAATTCAACTGGGGAGGTGATTAGGTGGCCCAGGGTTTGGATGTATTTCTTGGGGAAATTGATACCTTTAGGGTATAGAGGGTGATCTTTAGATATCCTCCTGGGACGTTGTCGGGAGGGTTTTTACTTGGTTTCTGGGTGTTCCGCTGGGGAAATAGGGGTTCCACTTGAGGGAGTGCGAAATTTTCTTGGTGAAAATGTTCTAAATCCTTCCTGGGATTTTTAGGAAATTTCTGAGAATTTTTCAGGGCTTTCTGGTATTTTTTGGAAATTTTTTTACTAAATAAGGGGGGTGCCGATCGGTGTGGTATGGAGAGTGCCATTCGACAGTGGCACGGACTTTTGGACTACCTCGGGAAGGTAAGGAGACAATGTCGATCGCTTGGTGGGGGGTTGATGCCTTGGCATTATATTTAAAGGGGCGAATTCCCTTCATTTTTCACAGATTCTGGCTTTCTTTCTTTCTGTGATTTTCCTCTACAAATCGTTCTAGAATTCTGATTTCTAAGAAATGACCAACTTTGTGAGCACTGCAGCGCATAGGGAGTGGTTGACTGTTGATGACTGGGCGAATGTGGAGTGGAGGTCCAGGGCACCTCTTTCTTTGGGGAGTGATAACTCCTTTGACTCATTCGAGCCGATTGGGGATGAGCGGACCTTGTTGCCGGAGTCATCGCATCATCGCTCTTCGAGGGTGGTGAGCCCCAACGGTTATGTAAGTAAAGACTTTTGGCATTCTTCTTTTTTTTCTTCATGATTTTTCCTTCCTTCTTGAATTTTTGACAAGGTTTTTTCTTTTGAAAGTCTGATATCTCTTTGAAGAACATGCGTGCCTGGGGAATGACGGGGCTTAAGGACGTCTGGGAGCATCTTCCACCTTTGGTGCATTGGGTGGTATCCTCAGCGGGTTTTGGGAGGTTGGCGTCTACACTGGATGAGACACCTCATTCGACAGCGGTCATATGCCCACACCTTCCATTTTGGTTTTGGGGAGATGACCATGACTCCCATAGACGTGCAGCAGCTGCTGGGGATGGATTGTGATAGAGAGCAGATAGAGGTAGATCTATCTCTGAGGGTGAGGTCGGAGGTGGTGCGTGTGGCACTTGGTGACGTAGGGAGGATAGTTTTTGGGGATTCCATCCGGCTGTCCTTGCTAAAGGATATTTTGCTGAGTAGAGAGGTTGATTTGGAGAATGGGCTGCATGTGAGGCAGATGGCTCGGTTGTTCATTTTGTTGGTGCTGGGAGATTTCATGGTGGCGTCGAGCGGTGGCGTCGTCCATTTGTGGTTCTTGCCGTTCTTGAGGATGTTTTCGAACATCCCTCTCTATGCTTGGGGGAGCCTAACTTTGGCGACCCTCTATTTTTCTTTGGATGCATTCAGCCGGTGCTGCCGACAAACTTTTACTAGAGCCACGTATCTCCTTGAGGTATTCTTTAATTTGCGCATTTTCTTTTCATGCATTCGTATTTTCCTTATGCGTCTCTTTTTTATTGTGAATTCTTGTCTTTGGCAGACGTGGTTCTATGAGGTGATTGGGTGCAATACCTTGTTGATTGCCTTGGAGTACGAGACTGTTGGGGACTTTTGACGATTGTATCAATGGCACAAGGCCAATCGGCAATCGAAGGGATCTCTTCCTTTAGAGGCGGACCAGTGGTAGGGTAAGACTCTTTCTCTTCAGTCTTGGTTTTTTGCGCATTCTAATTCTGTATTGACTTATGCATGCTGGGAATTTTCAGGTGACTTTTTACCCTTGGGGGACAGCCATTCAGGATACGGGGGCGACCGCGGTGAACAAGAAGATGAGGCATTTGCTGGTGCATGATTTTGGTCATTTTTGGCATCTCGGGGAGCGGGTGGTTGGGTAGATTGCTGAGGAGGAGGTGGTGGTTCCACCTGCGCAGCCTCCTACGTCCATGAGGCGGGAGCGACTGTTGACGGAGGATGCGAGGATCGCGGTGATGATTGGCGAGTCCTACCTATTGTACACTGATACGTATGTGTTGTATGCCTATATGGATTTATGATGAGTCGGTTGATGGAGCCCAACATATATGATGCCTTGTCTTTCCCTCCTGCAGGTTCGAGTCGAGCGGTGGGGTCTTCCCACAACGGCGGTGGTCCGTCAGGGTCTGTGGTGGTGACGACTTCAGAGGTTCCCTTCGTGAGATTTCATACCCCTTCATACAATATTTAGCGAGCTGATGGAGGGGTGGTGCCGATATTGCACCGTCCTCACGCGATGGATCTAGAGGAGTTGGGTTTGACAGAGGAGGTTCTTCATCCTGCGGTATACCTTTCTGTTCTTTTCCTCTTTTTGGTTTCTTTTCTGTTTTGATCCTTCTTTGATACTGATTTTGCCTTCTTCTCACAGCAAGTTCGGGTGTCGACTACTTGGCTGAGGGATATTAGATACTGGATATCTTCGGCGACTGCCCATATTCGAGATGCAGTCCTGGTTTCGTCTTACTTGGTGTTGTCTTCTTCGTTCGTGGAGGACTCTGGCTCGGGTAGTGGTTGTGCGTCATCTCGCCGTAGGGGGAGAGAGCGCATCGCAGGGGTGGAAGCTCTTAGAGAGAGGGGTGAAGGGTAGGTGAGAGAGAGAGAGAATGTGGGTTCGGGTTGAGTCCCATTATTTTTACCTTTATTTATTTTCATGCAAAAATGATGTAACACAGAAACATATCTATGCAATGCAATAATTTTTTTGTATTATCTTCTGTTAATGATGAATGAATGCATGCACATGCGCTTTTTACTTTGCTGCTGAGACTGTAAAGAGAAATATTTTTGCGATTTTGAAAAAAGTTTTATTCAAAATGAGAATTTATATAAAGATGAAAAGGGGAGTTTTGAAATTCTGTTGAGAATATCAATTTATTTTGGGTTTTCTGAATTTTGATAAAAGAGGAAAAAGAAAAATTTCCAAAAGTAGGGGGTTGCCGATCGACAAGAACCTTGTCCTGCCTATCTGCAGTCAAGTCCAGTCCCATCAATTCAAAGCTTTGATTAGTGCCCTCTTCAACCTTTTGTACTTTGTGGGGTAGGATTCCCTCCGATTTCTGCAGGGGTTATGTCCTTTTTGTAAGGGTTTTGCAAGTATAAAAATGGGTAAGGGTGGAGTGTTTTCATCACACCTTCACTCGTTTACTATTTCTTAGTTTTGCAAGATGTCTATCCTTGGTAGCATTGAATTTTCTAACTACCTCGAAGCCTTGGAAGCAATGTGCTCTTATAATGTTGACTACGATGCTTTCAACATGCGTCGAGTCTCTTTGTGGCGCAATCGGCCCATTGAGTGGAACATGTTGATGGCGGCGGTACAATTCTGGTACCCCGAAGACCATGTATTCCTCTTTGGTTTGGATGAAGTTCATCCTACCTACGAGGAATTTTCTGCATGCTAGGGATAAATCCCAGTGTTGCTGCGACTTTTCCTGAGCTTTCTCGTTCTCCCAAGGATTTTCTAGTCGGGCTTCTTCGAATTTCGCCTTCCACGGCCAGACCATTGGTTATTGGAGGAATGATCTCCCTTTATGCGGTGTTACAGTCCTTTCATTTACAGGAGGCTGGCAATGCTGGATACGCTGGAGCCGTTATTCTGGGCTTAGTATCAAAATTGTTGTTGGTGACTGGGGAAATATTGGCGGACCTATAACTTGTAGCCATTATTTTATGGATGTCAAACCATCGCAATCCTGCGGCGGTGATACTGGTGGAGACTTTTAATGTCCTGGATGCCTGGCGGGAAGATCATTCTGACTTCCTGAGGGGTAGCCCCGTGATACTGTTTATGTGGTTGTCTGAAAGACTTCGCCTGGTGACCCCTACGGAGTATCCTTTGTCGGTTGTGCCCAACTTTGTTTTGCGCCACTTTATCAGCATGGGTTTGGATATTGAGAGTTGGGAGAACTGGTTTGTGGAGCATGGGCTCTAAATCTGTGTTGGTCAGTGCCTTTGTGGGGACAGTTGCTGCCTATTCTGGAGCTGGGAGAATACATGTATGTCCGATTCGTTGGTCTCAGGATCTCTCTATTTCCCTTGGCGTCTTCTGCGTCAATTTGGCTGGGAGCAAGTCGTTCCACCTCGGACACTAGACTTATTTTCGGTAGAAGATTTGACTGAGCGTCTGCGCATGGGGCTTGACTCTATGTGGGAGAATTGGCGTCTGTCGACCCGTCCTTCTTAGCCTATTGGGAGAGTTTGGCATATCCCTGGGGATTATATGAAGTGGTTATGGAGGAGAGTAGTCAGTAAGATGTTGGAAGTGGAGATTTGGACAAAGGTGGCTTATTTTGTCTGATACCATGGAGGGGGTGTGGTAGTTTTTTCGAAGATGGTTCGAGCTTATCCGTCCCTGTAGCATCTACGACACTCCATTCAGGCAGGGGAAGCTTGGGGACCCGAGGATGTAGATGATGATGACGAAGTGGGCTCCTATGGTAGCTGCAGATAGGAATCTTGGAGAGTTTATAATGGGAAATAAATGTTGGGATTTTATTTTGGCTTTTTTTAGGAAGGTAAGGGGAAGGGAGTTATCCGTTTCTTTTCTTATGTAATTTGTACCGAAATTTCTTATTAGTGAAATAAACAAGCTTTTGATCATACAGATGTGCCTTTTGATTAGTTTTGTGTTTTTTGAATTATCTATACCAATCGTTAAGGCATACATAATCCTTTTGTTCAAGTATATGTTAGAATGGATTGTCGTTCTCGGAGATAAGAAAAGAATAGTATTTTGTGAAAAAGAAAGGGTCATGCTCATATAAGGTGTATAAGCTGCCTACGTACCTCTGGGGGTTTTGAAAAGTTTTAATATGTATGAGAAAGATTTTTGCAGAGGATCAGGACCACATAGTTCTGGGTAAAGGGAAATGGAGAGATTTTTTTTTTAGAATAGAAGGGAGATGAGAAAAGTCGTAGCGCGTCGGGATTTCAGACTAGGGGTAGAACTTCTTGAGATGGTCCAGGTTGACTGAATGAGCCATTTCTTTCCCATCTAAGTCGGTGAGCATAGAGGCACCGCCGAACAAAATCTTCTTGACAATGTATGGGCCTCTCCGATTGGGCTTGAATTTACCTTTGGGGTCCCAGATGGGGTCTATGATCTCTTTGAGGGATATATCTCCTTCGCAGACAACGCAGTCCTTGACTCTCTTATTGAATGAACGCGCTATTCGGCGTTGGTACCCTTGTATGTGGTATAGTGCTTTTAATATCCTTTCATCTTGGAGGGTCAGCTCATCAAGATGGCTTTGATACCAGTCTTCTTCATTGACCTTGCTCTCAAGCATGACGCGCAATGAGGGTATTTCCATATCGACTGGTAGGAAGGCTTCCATGCCATAGACTAGAGTGTAAGGGGAATCCCCAGTAAAGGTTCGGATTGAGGTTCAATAAACCTAGATGGCGTATGGGATCCAGTCGGCCCAAGCCTGATAGCTTTCGATCATGTTTCTGATAATGGCTTTGAGGTTCTTATTAGCAGCTTCAACTGCACCGTTGGTCTGAGGTTGGTAGGGAGAAGATTTGTGTCTCTGAATCCCATACTTATTGACCACTTCTGTAACTTCTACCTCAAAATGTAACCCGTTATTTGATATTAGCTCGTACGGGACCCCATATCGGCAGATGATATTTTTCTTAAGGAATTTGGCCACTTTCTTGGCGTTCAACACTGCGTATGACTCAGCTTCGACCCATTTGGTGAAGTAATGAATGGCAACTAGGATGAACTCATGCCCGTTGGAAGCCTTCAGCGTAACCTTCCCTATGATGTTGATGTCCCAGGTAGAGAACGTCTATGGAGAGGTCATGTGTTATAATTCGCGCGGAGGTAGATGCTGAAGGTTGGAGAACTATTGGCATTTGAGGCATCTCCAGACATAGGTGGTGCAATCATGGGTCAGGGTAGTCCTGTAGTAACCCTGTAGGATGATTTTCTTAGCAAGCATGTGACCATTCATGTGGGGTCCGCATTCCCCATTATGGAGCTTATGTATTATCTTTTTAACGCCAGCCCTTGTGATACAGTGCATATGAGTTCCATCGAAGTTCCTTTTGAGCAGTGCTATGTGACAGATGATGTACTGGGCAGTCAGTCTTCGAAGGGTTTCTCTATCTTTCTTATTGGAACCCTCAGGATAGCTACCATACTTGAGGAGGTGCTAAATATCATAGTACCAATAATTAGCTATCTCGAGATCTTCTGTGGTGACGAGCTCAATGTGATATAAGTGGGTTGGTTTGTCCTGCTTTTGAATAAGGAAGGGGGTCATTGTTATTCCTTCAGGCATGTCGACCATGGAGGCCAAGTTAACAAGGGCATCGGCTAGGTTATTCTTTGCTCGAGGTTGTTAATAGAAAGTGATGTCTTGGAATTTGGAGGCTAGTTCTTCTATGTGGTCATGGAAGGGTTGGAGTTTCTCGTCCTTAACTCTCTATTTTCTGAGCACTTGATCAATGATGAGGGCAGAATGCTCGTGGACGTCTAGGCATTGAATACCTTTCTCGAAAGAAACTTTGAGGCCTACCGTGCACACCTCGTATTCAGTCATATTATTGGTACAAGGGAAATCCAGATTGATGGCGATTGGCGTGTAGGAGTCATCTGGGGCAATCAGAAGTATCATAATGCCATATCCCTTTTTGTTGGCAGCACCGTCAAAGAACATTTACCATCGGAGATTGTCCCGAGTAGTGTAGAGGATGTTTTCATCTGGGAAATCGGAGATCCAGACATCGACCTTATCCATGGGGTAATCAGCATGGTAGTTAGAGATGGATCTTCCTTTCATAGATTTCTACGTGACGTACATGATATCGAACTCGACTAGTAGCATTAACCATAGGGCCATTCAGCTGGATGAGGAGGGTTTCTCAAGCAGGTACTTGATGGGGTCCATTCTGGATACAAGTTTGATGGGGAAGGCGAGCATGTAGTGCCGTAACTTTTAGGTGACCCAGACAAGCGCGACACATGCCTTTTCCAAAGAAGTATAGTTGATCTCGTATCCGTCCAATTTGCGAATGGCATAATAGATGGATCTTTCTTTACGTGAATCTTCAAGGTATTGGGCTAGTAAAGTCCCAACTGCAGTGTCGGTTATGGTTAGGTATAGGAGCAAGGGTAGATCGGGTTATGGTGGTATAAGTACCTGGGGTTGGGTCAGATATTGTTTGATTCGGTCAAAAGATTCTTTGCATGCCTCATTCCAAACCTTTGTTGAAGCCTTTCGGAGGAGTTTGAAGATAGGTTCGCTGATGGAGGTAAATTAGCTAATGAACCGGCTGATGTATTGCAATTTCCCAAGCAAATATCGGACTTCTTTATTTGTTCGGGGAGGTGGCAAACCAAGTACGGTTTTCAGCTTGGCGGGATCTGCTTCTACTCCTTTCTGACTGACTATGAATCCCACGAGTTTTCCTTTTGTAACGCCGAAGACACATTTCTACGGATTGAGTCTCACCTGATACTATCGCAGTCGTTCGAAGAACTTTCGAGGAGCAAGAACATGACTTTCCCGAGTCTTGTATTTGATAATCATATCATCTACATAGACCTCAACCTCTTTGTGAACCAAATCGTGCAGGATGGTTGTGGAAGCCCTCTGGTAGGTAGCCCCAGCGTTCTTGAGACCAAATGGCATAACAGTGTAGCAAAAGGTTCCCCATGGGGTAATGAATATGGTTTTTTCTTGGTGGTCTGGGTGCATTTTGATTTGGTTATATCCGAAAAACTCGTCAATGGATGATTTGAGAGCATGACTGGTTGTGTTGTCCACGATCATGTCAATATTGGGTCGTGAATAATCATACTTTGGAGAGGCTTTGTTCAAGTCCCGTTAGTCTACACACATCCGAACCGTCCCTCCTGATTTCGGCACGGGCACTATGTTGGCTAGCCATCTGGGATATTCGATCACCCGAATGAAACCTAAGTTCAACTATCTGACCACTTCTTCTTTGACCTTGAGCGACCATTCGGTGCAGAGCTTTCTCAACATTTGTTTAATCGTCTTATATTCTATGAGAGTTGAATCTCATGCTGAGCTATTTCAGGATCAATGCCGGACATATCATCATAGGACCATGCGAAGACATCCATGAATTCCTTTAGCAATTCTTCAAGTTGTGCACGCTCATTCTTGTCAAGGGTAGCCCCTATCCTAATCTCACCCAGTTAGCTACTAGAACCGAGGTTAATAACAACAGTCTCTTCTTTATTAACTTGAACGCGGTTATGTTGTTTATTATTAACCTAATTTAGATCAGTTAAGAATTGTTCATTTGCAAAATCATCATCATCAAATGTTTAATTAGAATCTAAATAGTTAATGTAAGTGTAGACACCCCATTCTGTTACCCCCTAAACTCTCCTTAGGTCCTTAAAGCCTCCCTTCATCACTACAAACCCAGGTCATACCCTGAGTACTCACCTAAAAGTCATCGGGCACTCCCAGGCTCCATTTGACCAAAAGACAGAGTCTTTAACTCGATCGATACTGAATGAATCCTCGAAGGGCACTGAAACCCCTTTCCAACGGTCCGTCCCGTGCGCGATTCTAACTTACCATGCGGACAAACGACCTGTTTTCCCCCGAAACTCAATCAGAAGGCCACCAGGCGCTCCCAGGATCTATTTGACCTAAGTCAACTCTTTTTTTGACCAAGAATAAATGAATCTTCGACGGTCATTGAAACCCCTTTCCAACGGTCCATCCCGTGCGCGATTCCGACTTACGGTACGGACGAACGATCCGTTTTACTCCGAAAGGTCACCGAATGCTTCCAGGGCTCGATTGACCGAAGTCAACTCCATGAATCTAATCAAACTCTTTGGAATGTTGAATTGCATATCCTGACCTTTCCAACGATTCATCTCGTGCGCTATTCGAACATACCATGTGGACGAACGATCCGTTTGCGTCCGACGACTCCCCATCCAATGGATCGACGAATTATTCCGAGCCATATTTGACCCAAAGCCAACTCCCAAATCTGGGAGAAGTCCAAAGGACTTTCGAAAGTCTCTGAATTACCTTTCCAACGGTCCGCCCCGTGCATGATTTTGATCAACGGTTTTCATTTTGTGATAAATTTTCGGAAAAGTCCTGAAAGACACTGCCAAACGGCAAGTCCCACACCCTGCCTATTGGCAGTGTGCCTAAATCCACCTGTCGATTGGCAGGAACATGGATATACTGATCGACAATTACCTGGGACTATAAAAAGGAGGTCTGACCTCACTTGCCAGGAGATACCAGATCTAATAGATATCACTCTCAACAAATCCAGAAAAACTCTCTCGAAGTTAGCGCGATTTCCACATCCAAATCCCTTTCCATCCTTCACTTTTCATCATCCTTTTGATCAAACTTGGTGAATTCACTACCCTCCATCATCATCCAAGTCTAAGGGTTTCTCTCCAACATTCAAGATCAAGCTCAAGATCTTCAAGAAGGTCCAATTTTCTCAACTCTCTCCTTAAATTCTCATAAATTTGCAATAACTTGTTTTATTACTTAGAACTTTAATTATCTCATCTCACACATCATAATATACTTTTTATTTAGTATTATTGCACATATCTTATTTTAATATAAATAAAACCCCCTAAAACAAGAAAAATAGGGTTTGCTCATAAATTCCAAACGGGAATTCTCATAATTTTCTTATACTTTTCTCACAACTCAAACACTTTTTCTACACACACACATACACACAAATAAGAGAATCCCACGGTTGGAATTATGGGATAAACCCTAACCCTAGTGGCGACTCTGTTGGGGACTTTCTTTTGAGGTCTACACTCTATTTACATGGATGTTATACTTGTTCATATTTTCCCCATTTTTGCATGTTCCCCCTTTCCATGTATCTCCCATACTTATGCTTCTATTCACACACTTATAGAAAATTCTCCATATCCATTTTGCACCACGTGCACCTAGGGTCACATATATCCAAATGTTGCATGCATCATCCATCCATACTTGGTCAACCATTGGTACTTGTACTTTGCTCCCTATTTGGCATAATCGGAAAAGACACTCTCATAAGATACTAATAAGAGAATCATGCATGATTCACACGACATCACCAAAGAGCATTGCTATTGACCAAATTTTTACCCAGTAACTGGACGGTCACTTCATGATGGGCGCTGGTCCGGCAGGGCGCAGTTAGCCTAAGTGATACGACTCTCACCTTCCATTGGCTAAGTACCTTCAACATATATCGAACTGTTCCCCCCACATCGTACCGCTTGACCGAAGTCATGACGGGAGGTATATCGCAGGGAACTCGTTCACGTATGCCGAGTATATCGAATTCGCTCTCACATGTACCGTCTCCATGAGGTATATGGTGAGGCAATTCACGTACACTCATGTATATCAAATGGCTTGCCCACACATACCGATTTCCCGCAAGAGCAAGACGTATATCGTGGAAGTCACGCCAAAGGGGGGAACCTTTCCGATTCACCCAACCAATTGTATACCCTCATATAAGTGTCGATCCTAGGACACACATGTTAGATTGTCGATTTCTACCCGAAACTCTGCCAAAATTTCGGGTCGGTCAGCCTCCCGAATTTTTACTCATTTTTAAAAATGGGACCCTGCCCGTGAGCCTGGTCATAAGTCCAGCCATATCATTTCATATATTACAAACCTAATTTTTCCAGGCTCGGGTCCCGTACGACATTTCATTTTGCATTTAGGATAATTAATACAAGTGAAAACATAATAATTATAATAATCATGCTGAGACCGTCTCCAAAAAGAAAATTCTCTTTTTTTTATCCAAAATCCAAAAACATTTTTTCCTTTCCTTATCAAAAATCCAAAAACATTTCTCCTCTCTTTATCAAAAATTCAAAAATATTTTGTCTTTCAATCTAAAAAAAAAGTCAAAAATAAATCACATTTTACGCCTTCTCAGGTCAATCGCAACACCTTGGCCTAGCTCTTTATTAGTTTCGGTCTTCAGTCAAGTCATCCCGGAGTTTCGTCCGTTCCCCTATTACTACTTCCGAGTCCAAGATCCATCCGCTTTCCATGTAGAAAATAGATCAAGTACCCGTTGTGCAGCCGGATCTGACAGCAGTCCTAGCTCAGCATCTGTCCAAGATTGACAACCTCCAAACTGAGGTTCGAGAGATGCAACGAAACCAGGTTCCATTCCTCAAGAACCCGAGGCCCTATTTCCTCGTGCTATGGATCCACCTGAGACCATCTAGTTTCTCGAAGAGTATCAACACACTCCACGTGCCCCTCCTATTAATGGGTCGCAGCCTGCCCACTTCCTATGCCGAACCTTTCCTAGCCTGGGGCTAACTTGCCTAGCCTGGGACTAACTTGTCTATGATCATTGATCTGAAGGAATAAGAGCTGAGCAAAGTCAAAGAAGACCTCAAGATGCTCACCAAGAAGTTTGACCAAGTCATAATCTCAGGAAATTACGTGGACTACACCCACATGTCTCCTTATCCTAAAGCGACGTTACCCGAGAAGTTCAAGATGCCGAATATCGAGAAATTCCCAGGAAGTGAACCCCCGATTATTCATCTCCAAAGTTATCACCATTCCATGACTCTACTAGGGGCTTCTAAAGAAGTGATGGCCCAATTGTTTCAGCAAACTTTGAAGGATAACGCCTCTTGATACCAAATTTAGTCTGCTGACATGGCTCAATAATGTGAAGACACGTGGCAATCTACGTAGCAACAACAAACACTTTCGAGGAACTCACATGCTCCGAGGAACCATACTACAACGAGGAACATTGATTCCCCGAGGAACTCATACGCTCCGAGGAATAAGAACTCTCCGAGGAACTCTTGAGTACCGAGAAGCATAGGCGGTCCGAGCAACTTAGGCGGTCCGAGCTGCACCTCGAACAAAGCATTAATAGCAGGATAACCAACTGTTTGACTGTTCATTAAATGCTTATCATTCAGACGCATACACTTAAGGGGCATTGAATGTATTACCCTTTCATATGTACATCATTTAATGTATTACCCTTTCACATTACAGCCTCAGGGCTATAAATACATTATACAATCCTCATTGTAAGGGGACTGGAATTTCTTGATATAACTTGTAATCGAGAATTCCCAAACAATCAGCAATAACATAACAGTGGACGTAGGCCATTCTTATAAGGCTGAACCACTATAAAAATTCTTTATCTCATTTATTTATCTAAGATTGAATAATTAGATATGATCTAATTTTTTACATCAACAGATTGGCGCCGTCTGTGGGAAACGACTGGTAATATCGTTTTTCACCAAAAATAATCCATTACAAATGGCTGATATTCCAGAATCTAGCAATCGAAACGCTGGAAGTCCTCCAAATCCATCTGCTCTGCCAAATATTCCAGATCTGGCTAGAATAATGACAAATTTGGCTCAGGGCCAGACCGTCATGCAAGAAACTATGCGACAACTCATACAAACCCTCCATGGCGGTGCACCAACCCATTCAAGACCACGAAGTATTCAAAGAAATACCCGTGCATCTTCTTCGCATACTAGGCGTACCAATTCATATCACAATGAGGAGTCTGAAGATTTTTCTTATCAACCTGGACGAACTTCGTCAGTGCGAGCCACAGATACTGAACAATGTATCACTCTCTCCCCAGAAAGGACCAGTGAACTAGAAATATTAAGTAGAGTATCCCCTTTCGATCGATTAGGTCCTAGGAGGAGAAAAAGTCCTCCCAGAGCCCCATCGAGGAGTTTTCGACGACTATCAGATTTAAGGGAAGGATCTGCCCAGTCACGACCAGCTGCTCGTCAAGATAGATCCCAGGAAGCCACTTCAACGCGATCAGCTGCTCGAACCAACAGGACCGAGGAAGGAAATGATGCATGGAAAGGCTCTATTCAGAGGCTGGAGGATAGATTAAGGGAAATGATTAAGGCCAAGAACCCTCTACAACGAACTTTTGTTTGAGGAACACCTTTTGTCTAGTCCATTATAGATTTTCCAACACCATCAAAATTCAAAGCACCTGTTGTAACCCCCAAATATGATGGAAAGACTGATCCCGTCCTTCATATAGAATAATACCAAGCTGCAGCCGACATCTATGCTGTTCCAGATGAGATGAGATGCAGGGCATTCTCGGGAACTCTTATCGGATCTGCTCAAATATGGTATAATAATCTTCCTCGGGGTAAGATCTTAACTTTTCTTCAACTGGCTGAGTTATTCATTGGGAATTTCTATTTTGGGGCAAAGCCAGTTAAACGAGTAGCACATTTGTGAATTGTTAGACAAAAGGCTGGTGAGAGTACCAGAGATTATATAACTCATTTTAATAATGAGAAACTAGAAGTCATTGATTATGAAGAGAAGACAGCGATTACCGCCTTTATGAGTGGACTACTGCCCAACAAGTTGTACTACACTTTGGCCAAAGATCCACCTAGAACTATGTCAGACATGATGGGAAAAGTGTCCAAGATTATGAATGCCGAGGAGGTTATGGCTGCGAAGAAAAACATGGATGCCAAAGAAACCAAGGTGGAAGGTGATAAAGCTAAGAAGAAAGAGCATAAGAATAATGGTAATGACAAACATTCAAGAACAAGGTCGGTATGGGATGCAATGAAGAAATTCGATAATTATACTCCTTTGAAGAAGGATATCATCCATGTTCTAGAAGAAATCAAGAGCAACGAGGAATTAAACTGGCCAGAGAAAATGAAGGCAGACCCTGACAAGAGGAATAAGGCAAAGTATTGCGAGTTTCATAAAGATCATGGCCATATGACCAAAAATTGCATAGCTCTTCAGAATAAAATTGAAACACTCATCAGACGAGGAAAGATGGAAAAGTATGTTGATCGTGGAAGCAAAAGAAGAAACAATGACCGAACAAGAGAGAGGTATAGATCTCCTCGTTGAGCAGAGGAGAACAAGAAAAGAAACCATGAAGTTGATCCCGAAGACGACCCCGATCTTCGCAAGAGACCAAGGCAGCCAGAACGTGAGGTATTTTCAATACGCTTTGGGTCATTTGACTGTAATGTTATAACAGGTGGAGATGCAAGAGGAGGAGACCTTATTGTCGAGAGAAAATCTTACCTCTGTGAGGCTCAAGCTTGCTCGTACATCCAACGAATAAATCTAGCTGAGGAGGATCGGTCGAGAAAGGTGAACAAAGAGAAATTGGTCATTGGTTTCTCAAAGAATGACCTCGCAGGTGTTCTATATCCTCATGATGACCCATTGGTGATAAAAATGAGGATGAAGGAAGTAATAATTTCAAGAGTACTGGTCGACAATGGTAGCTCGGCAGACATCATGTTCTACTCGTGCTTCAATAGTTTAAATCTAAAACTATCTCAACTGGAGCCTTATCATAGACCCCTCCTCGGCTTTACTGGCGAGAAAGTATTTCTACTTGGGACGATTAAGTTGGATATATTCATTGGTACGTGGCCTGCTTGTCGGACAGAAAGAATACGCTTCTTTATGATGGATAAGAATGTTCAATCATCATACAATATCATCATGGGAAGAGTGGGATTGAAGAAATTCGAGGTTGTACCATCTACAGTGCATCAGTGCCTAAAGTTTCTAATAAATTTTGGAGTAGGAGTTGTGAAAGGTGACCAAAAAGTAGCTCGGGAATGCTATTATTCATCCGCCGAGCAAGAGGAGCTGGACGAATCAAGGAAAAATATTACTACCTATCAAGTGGATGAAGGTGCAGAAATTGAAACATTGGATCCTAGAGATGAGTCTCAACTGGTGAAGGGTCAAGTGGTGGAAGATAGTGAAAACATCATTCTGGACGACGAGCACCCTGAGCGAACTACTCAAGTAGGTTCGTCGTTGGAAACCTCACTAAAACAGGAATTGTTAACTTTCCTTAGAAGCAGAAAGCAAACTTTTGCATGGAGTCATGAGGATATGCCCGGGATAGACCCAAATTTCTTATGTCACGAACTCAATGTGAATAAGGAGATCAAGCCTGTGAAGCAAAGAAGAAGAGTATTCAGCCCCGAGAAGAATCAAGCTATACATGAGGAAGTCGAGAAGCTCCAGAAAGCCTGCTCTATTGAAGATGTTAAATATCCAGACTGGTTAGCAAATGTGGTGATGGTGAAAAAGAGGAATAACAAATGGAGGATGTGTGTAGACTTCACCGACCTCAATAAAGCATGTCCAAAGGATCACTTTTCGCTGCCCCAAATTGATCAACTAGTGGATACTACCTCGGGACACGAGCTGCTGAGCTTCATGGATGCTTATTCTGGCTACAATCAGATTAAAATGAAACCTGAAGATAGGGAGAGTACTTCTTTCATTACCCCTAGGGGAACTTATTGTTATAATGTTATGCCTTTTGGTCTGAAAAATGCAGGTGCGACATATCAGAGGCTGATGAACAAAGTCTTTGCTGAACAAATCAGTTGCAATATGGAAGTCTATGTTGACGAAATGATAACAAAGAGCAAGAAAGCTGCCGATCATCTAGTTGACTTAAGTCAGACTTTTGATCAACTAGATAAATATCAAATGAAGTTGATCCCAACGAAGTGCATATTTGGAGTACGAGAAGGCATATTTCTTGGATACATTGTCAACCAACGAGGCATTGAGGCAAATCCTGAAAAGATCAAAGCTCTATTAGGGCTGAGATCTCCAACGACGAAGAAAGAGGTGCAAAGTCTTACAGGACGAGTAGCAGCACTCAACAGATTTGTATCGCGAGCAACTGATAGATGTCTCCCATTCTTCAAGACACTCCGAAAGACTTTTGAGTGGAATCATGAATGTGAGAAGGCTTTTCAAGACTTGAAGAAATACTTGGGAGCACCTCCACTGTTGTCCAGGCCGGTGATGGGAGAAAAATTGTACTTGTATCTAGTAGTATCGGAGAATGCAGTTAGCTCGACGTCGATAAGAGTAGAGAATGGGGTACAAAAACTAATCTATTACACAAGTAAGGCCTTCCGAGGAGCAGAGATCAGATATCCAAGGCTGGAAAAGTTAGCACTGGCACTGATTGAGGCGAGTAGGAGAATGAGGCCATACTTCCATGATCATACTATAGTCGTATATACTGATATGCCATTGAGGCAAGCCCTTCATAAACCAAAAAAATCAGGGAGATTGATGTACTGTGCAATAGAGCTCGGTGAATACGATATAGTCTATGAATCCAGATCATCGCTCAAAGGGCAAGTTGTAGCGGATTTTATAGCAGAGTTCACTTATCCTGATACCCCGAGCTCGCTGATTAACCTGTGGATTTTACAGGATCAACAATCACAAGCTCAGATCAACTAAGTTTGGTAAAAGGGCAAGTGGATGTTACAGGATCATCAAATTCGAGCTCAGACCAACTCCGGTTGGTAAAAGGGCAGGAAAAGATTATCAACGAAGAGCGAGAAATATCAGGGGAAGATGAAAGGAATCAACAAATATTTCACCGAGGAACTTTGTCAGATCAGAAGTTTGAAGACGAGTTACCTATATGGAGGCTATATGTAGATGGCTCATCTTGCACAACAGGTAGTGGGGCAGGGATAGTTTTGAGCACTCCGGACGAGGTCGACATGGAATACGCCCTACGTTTCCAATTCAAAGCTTCCAATAATGAGGCTGAGTATGAGGCCATGATTGCAGGTCTTAATTTGGCAAAAATTATGGAGGCGCAGCAAGTTATTGTTTTTAGTGATTCTCAATTAATCGTAAATCAAATGTTGGGAATATATGCAACCAAAGGAGAATTAATTATCAAGTATCATACAAAGGTGATAGAGTTGGTATCAGAATTTGCTGTAATTCAGCTGGTCAGAATACCAAGAATGGAGAATGCAAGAGCAGATGCCCTAGCTCAATTAGCATCAGCTACTCGTACCGAGCTACGAAGAACAATCCCAATTGAAGTTTTAGCTGCTCGGAGTATAGATGAAGATTTGACGATGAACTTTATCACCCTTGATTTAGGACCATCAGGGCATATATTGAGGAGGGAGAATTACCAATTGACAAGCTCGCAGCCAAGAAATTGAAGTTTAAAGTTGCTCGGTATGTATTAACTAATGGTATTCTATATAGACGAGGAATTATGGCAGGTTTGCAAAGATGTGTACATCCCTCCGAGGTGAAAGATTTAATTGAAGAAATCCATGAAGGGTCCTGTGGAGCCCATGTAGCAGGTCAGACGCTTTTGCAAAGGATAATGACGCAGGGATACTACTGGCCGACGATGAGGGCTGATTCTATAGCCTATGCCTAAAAATGTGACAAGTGCCAGCGCTTCTCCTCCATCCGAAGAACTCCACAAGCATTGTTGACACCCATCACTTCCCCTTGGCCATTTTCCATGTGGGGAATAGATTTGGTAGGGTCACTGCCCACGACCAGAGGAAGGTTTAAATACCTCGTCATCGCAGTGGATTATTTTACTAAGTGTGTAGAAGCTGAGCCTCTCATTGATATGACGTACGAGAAGGTTTACCAATTTATTTGGAAGAACATCATTTGTCAATATGGTCTTCCTCATGCTTTCATCACAGACCATGGAACACAATTTGATAACGAGGAGTTTGCTGCCTATTGTCATAAATTAAATGTTTTGAAGATCCACTCAGCACCAGGCCATCCTCAAAGCAATGGACAAACTGAAGTGACAAACAGAACACTACCGAATGGCTTGAAGAAAAGACTGAACGATGCGAAAGCAAATTGGATCAACGAGTTACAGTCAGTACTGTGGGCTTACCGAACTACTCCCTGAGTAGCAATTGGAGAATCTCCATATATGCTAGCATTTGGAAGTGAAGTTGTTATACCTGCCGAGTTGGGCCTCCCAACACACAGGGTACTGAATTTCAATTCCTCTGTCAGCGACTTAATGAGAAGATTGGATTTAGACATGCTCGAGGAAGTTAGAGAAGAAGCAGCCATTTGAAATGCTACATACCAACAACGAACAACTATATTCTACAATAAGTGAAGAAGTGCGACCTGAAAGAAGGAGACTATGTGTTGAAGAAATTAGTTCAAAAGCACAGTAAACTGGAGGCAAACTGGCATGGACCATACCGAGTTACAGAAGTTGTTCGACCAGGAACTTACCAAATAGCAACTTTAGAAGGGGAGGAGTTTAAGAATGCATGGAACACAGAGCACCTGCGCAAGTATTATCAATAATGGATAATCTCTCTTTTTATTGAAAGTTTTTCGGGGAATACTAGTGCTACACACTCCTCGGTAAAACTCGGCAAAACTCGGACTACTCAAAAATTTTCTCGAAAACGCCAACTAAGGTTGGTCGAGAAACAAATGTATTCCTTCGGGAAGTAAATCTACCTGTATTCCTCCGGGAAGTAAAGCTACTTGTATTCCTCCGGGAAGTAAAGTTACCTGTATTCCTCCGGGAAGTAAAACTTGTATTCCTACGGGAAATAAAACTATATGTTCCTCGGGAAGTAAAAGTATTTCTAAAAATGCCAACTTATGTCGGTTAGGAAGTAAATATATTCTCGAAAAGGCCAACTTGAGTTGGTCGGGAGGTAAAATTATTTCAAAAAGTGCCAAAGTTGCTCATAGAGAAAAAATCCACTAACTACGGCTGGTCGGGGATAAAAACCCACTAACTGTAGTTGGTCGAAAAGGAAAATTTACCGACCTTGATTGGTCGTAAACATTTTATGAATACGAGAAAATGATCAAGCAAAATTATTGATACTCGTGACTTTTTAAATTTATTACTAAGTTGATCAAGAAACAATGTTGGTAAGTTGGTCGAGAAACAACTTAGTAAGTTGGTCGAGAAACAACTTAGTAACTTTTTATAATGACTACCACAAATTCAAGCTAGTAGACAATAAGTTGATCGACAAACAACACCATATTGTTATCTTTTTAACAGATGCACATGCACAAATGTAAAGTGTTTTACAAGACAATAACAATTAAGATTGCGAACAAAAATGAAAGTCTTTCATTAAATCCAAAAATAAATTACATTGAGAATGAAATGTATATAAATTTATTACATCAAAATTCCTACTCTATTGGTTTCTTCACCTCTTCTTTTGTAACAGGTTCCTCGCCAGCAGGCGGATCATTTAAAGCAAGAGGAGAATTTATAAAGTTCAAATCTTTTAACATCCTGATATTCATCACGGATGGTCGATCTAGGAGGTGCTTGGGACGAGATATCTCGACATTTGAATGGAGATTGTAGTCGCCGAGATATTTGAAAATTAAGCATTGAGGGATGGCCCGAGCAGGGATCCAACTCATATCGAGCTTGAATGTTGGCACTGGAAGGTCGAGCAGCCCAGGATTATGGTAATCCCACAGATAATGACCCTGTTCCAATTGCATCACACCTAAGGCATTCAACCAACCTTGTTTGTAGCCCTCGTTATTGGCAATCTGGATATGGTTGTCCAAGTGGTAGAGAGCCTCGTTGTACCCAGCCATCCAGAACTCCCTGGGCTATTTGTGAAACTGATAGGTCAATCTTTCTAGCTGTTCGTGGAGATTTTTGATGAAGAGTTCTTTATTCTCCAAGACAGACTTTTGTGTCGAATGCTGCTCTTCCAGGTCCCTGATCTTCTTTGACATTTCAGCCAACGCCTGGTTCTTCGCCATTAATTGGAAGGCCTGGTTCTCTAAGGCATATTGAGTCCTCTGTTCCTCGACAGGAATCCAAGATGCTCTTGCTCATCCCCGAGGAGCTCTTGCTCGTCCATGAGAAGATGTAGAGGGGCCAGCTATCCTCAAGGTCTCCAATTCGTCCCTCAAGTTAGCATTTTCGACCTCCAAGAACGAGAATCCCTCATCATTCACTGGGATCAAGGCTTTTGAAGTGGAAGCTGCAGACTTCAACTGTGACAATTCTCTTTACAGGTTGTTATTCTCTTGCTCTAATAATTCAGCTATTTGTCTGCACTCCTCGACCTCATCCCTCAGAGTTCTCTCCCTCACATAGTAGCCAGCAAAACGCTTCTCGTATCCCTTGTCAGCATCGAGTTGCTGATACTTCTTCTCATACCCCTCGTGCAAAAGGGTAGTGGATTCTTTGTATTGATGCTGAAGGTCTTCAAGAGTGACTTGGAGATCCTTGATCATATCATAATAAGCCACATTATTGGCCACTTCACGATCAAGCAGACACTTCAAGTATTGGTAGGCCTCAATTGCCTGTTCAGAAGCATCTTGGCCGAGGATGTCGACGATTTGTGCTGCACTAAGATCTGTGTGGCCAGCCTTAAAATAATCATTGCATTGCCTCAACAGCCTTGTATCATGAGAAGACAGTAATTCCATCCTGGCCAGAAACTAGTAGAGGAAGAAAAAACAGTAATCAATAATCAAAACAGAGCATGAAGAAGAGACAACAATATGAATAAACACAAGTTCAAGTTTTATTATATCATAAAGGTCAGAAGTACAAGGTTCAGAATTACATGTTCAAGATTACATTTGTTAAAGAAAAATAAAATAGAGAAATCCGAACAACTCTACACCTTTTCCTTGTCTCCCAAAACTTTCTCGGGAGGATGGGACGAGTAAGTAGGTTGCTCGGATGGAGCAGATAGTGGTTGGAGAAGTGATGGAGGTTGCTCGGAGGAAGTTGTAGGTAGTTGGAGTTCCTCGTCAGCAGGCTGGATAGTCGAGGGAAGAGAAACCTGATCTCCCATCACTATGGAAGACTCTTCGGAGGCAGCTTCGTCCTCTTCTTCATCTTCAGGAGTTGGAGGGGGACCAGGGATGTGTTGCTAAAAGAGTTCAGAATTTTCATCCACTTTTATCTCTTGTAGAGGAGCGACCCATCCATCCCTAAAGTACTTGAGGCTGCCATATTCTACTTGCGACATCATGGCAGCCAAGCCCTTGTTCCACCCCTTGTCCCAGCCAGTGCTGAAAGACTTCTTCACATCCAATTTTCTCTTTAACTTCTCCGAGGAAAGATTCTCGGACAGAAGGTTTTCAGCAGTCTTCAATTTATTCTCAACCTCCTCCTTCTGTCGATTTACCTCTCGAAGCTGACCCAACTCTTTCTCAGCCACCTTGAGCTTATTCTCAAGCTCTCCAGCATTTTTGAGCTTCTTGTCAAGCTCTTTATTTTTCCCTTCTAAGTCCTTTATTCTCTTCTCCAACTCCTTGGAGACTTCAACAACTTGAGCTTTCTCCTGCTCAGTGGAGGTATGTTTCTTCTCCAAGATTTCCTTATCAGCATCGTACTTCAGATGAGAATCTTCCAAAGACTGCCTCAGGACCACCAGAGCTTCCTCTACACCAGACGAGGAGCTTGAAGCTTTAAAAGCTTCATCCTTCTTCAAAATTGTATTGAAGCAGCTCACCAACTGTGAAAAGAAAATGAAAACAAGTCAGAGACAGATATAACAAGGGAAAGATGAAAAGTTCAAAGTAAAAGGACTTACAGAAGCAATGTGGCGAGCTGCCAAAGAGATAACCATATCCCCAAAAAGGTTTTCTTCGATACCTTGGATCTCGGGAATGATCCAAGTCTTCACCGAGCTCATGGAAGAGCTCGGGGGAACGAAAGTGGGAACTCCACTAGTCGGGGGCTGAGAGATGGTGTCAGCCAAATTGACCGAGGAGATCTTCTTCAGCTTCCTCGAGGGAACAGGAATAGATTCAACCGAGGAGGAACTCTTGATCGGTGATATTATAATCACTTCTCCTGGAATATCAAACTTGCTCGGAGCCACTTGGGGCTTCTCGACAACCTTCACAGTAGGGGCAGCCGAGGAAGGTGCATCAGTTTTCTTTGTCCCCTCCCCTGGGACGTCAATCTTACTTATTTTTGCCTCTCCAGCACTAGAGGCAGGTCTCTCAAAAAGGGTGGGATGTCTTCTCTTCTTCATCCTTTAACTTAAAGGAATGTGTGACTCAGGCAAGGAACTGGTAGAAGCTGGCAATGGTTCTACTTCACTTATCACCGGACGAGCAGTGAAAGAAGTGGTGTAGCTCTTGTACTGCAGCAGATACGAGGCTGACCTAATGTGCTCGTCGGCAACACTCTGATGCAAACTCTAGATAAGTTTTAAGTGCCTTATATTCACGTCTGCTTCTTTTGGACACTTTCTTTTGCTATCAACTGTAAGTAAATAAACATTAAAATATCAGTGGCACATTTTATCAAATATTGAAGAAGCATAATTTCAAAATAAATAAAATAAAATAAAAATAACCTATCCCATTGCCATAAGGAGGGCATCTGGGACCCTGATACACTTCATCCCCAGATAAAGGAGCATGTTGCCAATTTTTTATAACAACTCCGTGCTCAAAATAGTCCCTATTGGCATCCGGGAGATTGACCACTAAAGCCCTATTTAAAAATCTGGTTTTTAAGTAAAAAGTGTTATCACCCACTGCCCATCTATAACAAAACACGACTTCAGGAATTCTTATGCGAGTTCCATGAATTTGATTTAACTTATGAACCCCATTAACTATTATCCATGTATTGGGAGCTATTCTTGCAGGAACAACGTCAAAATATTGACAAAATTCTAGACATAGAGGGTTGGGCGGAAAAGAAAATCCACATTCAGCAACAAAGAGACTGGGGAACCAATGTCCCTCAGCCAAACGGAAATAGTCAGAAGGCTCAGAAAGCTCTTCCAGAACAATCCAGGAGGGAATAGAAAAATCATAGCGAAATTTATCAAGAGATTCAACAGGGTAAACCGTGATGAATAAAGGAAATAAAGAAGAAGGAAGAAGATCTTACAAAAAAAGAGTGGATCTATTGACAACGAATGATGAAAAGGATGAACGCACAAGAGAGTAAAACAATGGAAAATTCGAAGATGTAAATTTGAAAAAGTAGAAGACGATGGGATTGTCTGTGACGCTTAAATACTCTGCCTTGGGAAACGGTAAAGTAATGATTACAAAAAGAAACGATTACGCTATCGGGGGATAGAAGGACAAAAAGTACGCGGAGATCGAGTCGGTTATAAAAATTCAAACAAAGCCTGATTCTACGAATTTGGAAGGAGAAATAAATACAAAAGACTCCTAAATTTCAGGATGACCATTTAAAACTGCCATATTCCAAGAAAGAATGTTCCACACTCCTCAAAGTTCGAACTATGAAACATTGGGGGCTTCTGTTGATATCAAATTTAGTCTGCTGACATGGTTCAATAAAGTGAAGACACGTGCCAATCTACGTAGCAACAACAAACACTTTCGAGGAACTCACATTCTCCGAGGAACCATACTACAATGAGGAACACTGATTCCCCGAGGAACTCATACGCTCCGAGGAACAAGAACTCTCCGAGGAACTCTTGAGTACCGAGAAGCATAGGTGGTCCGAGCTGTACCTCGAACAAAGCATTAATAGCAGGATAACCAACAGCTTGACTGTTCATTAAATGCTTATCATTCAGACGCATACGCTTAAGGGGCATTGAATGTATTACCCTTTCATATATACATCATTTAATGTATTACCCTTTCACATTACAGCCTCAGGGCTATAAATACATTGTACAATCCTCATTGTAAGGGGACCGGAATTTCTTGATATAACTTGTAATCGAGAATTCCCAAACAATCAGCAATAACATAACAGTGGACGTAGGCCATTCTTATAAGGCTGAACCACTTTAAAAATTCTTTATCTCATTTATTTATCTGTGATTGAATAATTAGATATGATCTAATTTTTTACATCAATAACGCCCTCCGATGGTTTTTTACCTCTCGAAGAGTCCAGAATTCATAGCTGGGAGGATGTAGCCCAGGAATTCATGTCACCGTACAAATACAATGAAGAGCTTGAGGTCATGCGCCGTGATTTAGAGCTGCTTAAACAAAACCCTGGGGAATCAGTCAGTAACTTCATCGCCCGATGGAGGGAAAAACCATCAACCATAACCAATCGACCATCCGAGGAGGAACAAGTCAGCATATTGAAGAAGAAATTTTAATCCCATGTCCAAGAAACCATGGGAGGACAATACTATCCCCACTTACGAGCTCTTAGAGAAGCAAGAGTAGAAATCGAGGAAGGTCTTTCCAAAATAGAAGTCGAACCAAAGAAGGTGTCCGGACAGTTCACCCCTAGAAAATATGACAAACCTGTCAGTGCTACATTCTCAACCATCAACAACATCTCTCAACCAACCACCTTATGGGCGCCAGAAAGCCTCCCTGTCCCAGTACGAAAGGAATACACCGAGCTCCATGCTCCCCTTTCCAAAGTTTATCAAGCCTTGTTAAGTCGAAACCTTATAAAACCTTTGGATCCCCATTCATTGCCAAATCCACTCCCAAGAAACTTCAAGGCAGATGCCCATTGCACCTTTCACCAAACTACTGTCCATACCACCGACCAATACTTTCACCTCCAAAACATAATCCAAGGTCGAATTGACTGGGGTACCATTGCCCCACCCGCCAATCCTAAGCCAAACACTACTCACAACCCACTTCCAAATCATGCCAATGCCATCTTCTAGAAGAGAACTCATAATTCGATCCCTCAACTCAAATCACACCCATATACTTTCCTAAACCTCTCCAAATTTGCCCATATTTCCTCCTACACCCTACTATCCTCTCTGATCAGGAACTATCACTCCTTACTAGAGCATGCATCACTATCCGTACCCGTTTTGAAAATGGAAGCATGGAATTGTCAGAAGTGTTAAACCAACTCCTAGAGTTCGGGCTGAAATTACCCTCATAGATGGTCATGATTTCCATAGGTTCAGTAAGTTATTCTTGGAAGCACAAACTTTCGAGAAAACTGGCCCGGTAGCTAACATGTGTGGAATGATATCATTTTAAGAACTCCTCTGGGAAATAAACAAGGTGGCAAAACAACCCGAGATTGACGAGAAAACGGGATTCATATTTTTCCCTTCTTCAGTAAATCACTTAACCAGATCAGGGAGGCATTATCAGATCCCAAACTCACTACCAGCCAATGACAAAGGGAAGGGTGTTAAAAATCTTCCTATTCCAGGAGAGAAAGATCCTCGATCAACTGGAGAAAAATCAAGCTAACATCACTCTATGGGGTCTTTTAATGTCTTCTCAGCTACACAGAAATGCTTTGATCAAGTTTCTCACTGGACCCACAATTCCTCCTTCTACCACACCAGAAAAAGCAGTAAATTTCGTCGGATCCTTGACCTCTACCCGAATGCTATCCTTTTCCGAAGAAGAAATCCCCAAGATTGGGCCAAACCACAATCATGCACTAAACATTTTTGTCGAAGTTATGGGAAAGGTTATACCACTCTCTCTTGTCGATAATGGATCCCCCTTGAATGTCTGCCCACTGAGAACCTTCAAATGATTTGGCCTAAAAGAAAGAGACCTCGCTCTAACCTCCACTGCTATGCGTGCCTATGATAATACCCATCGGGGGGTGATGGGATCCATAAATCTTGTAATAGGTGCTGGACCTATAAACCCTGCCGTTGAATTCCAAGTTATTGACATCCCAGCCTGTTTCAACCTATTGCTAGGACGACCTTGGCTCTACAGTATCATGGGCGTTTCTTCCTCACTCCATCATAAATTAAAGTTCTTCGCCGACGAACGGGTCATTACCATCTTGGGCGACGATGATAATGCCGATGGTGCAAGTACGAGTAGTCCAATCCTTGAGATACAACACGGGTCAAATGATATGCTCCTTTCAGGATTTCGAGTTGAACCACTTCTACTCTCGATAGGGGACAACTTCAAAGAAAGGGCTTTTCCATAATATGACCCTCATGGCAACGTCAATGTGATTCAGATATTTAGAAACATGCACTTCATGCCCGGACTGGGGATAGGGCAAAGACAGAAAGGGATACTTGTGCCCATTGAACTAAAAAAGGATTTCCCTCCTTGTGGTTTGGGGTATCAACCGTCATAACAAGAGCTCAGAATGATCTGCCAGTCTCGACCAAAGAGAAGACTAGATCGCATCCAGACTATCCCAAGTGACTCCTTGAACGGACAATTCATCAAAGAGAGTGAGGACTTCCCCTTTTGCGGCTTTTTGAAACCATGCTATGGCCATACAGACAAGAAGATAAAGCCTAGAATGGAGATCTTTTCCAAGACAGCTACCCATGGGCCAAAAATTCCCAACACATAGTACAACCGCTTGTCAAAAATATTGAAGAGATCGAGGAAAGTGACTCTGAAGATTCCTTCAACTTACAGACACCGGGACTGACACTCTGTATGGTTCATTCAAGCACTACATCATTGGATCCATCCCACCTGATTAAAGTTGTTGATACACCTCTCCACAACTGGCATTCTGCGCCAGTTCTATGTGCTGAAATCTCCCGTAATCCTAATGTTTACCCCTTTTCTTCTTCTGTTATCTATCCTTGTTCAAATGTAATTGAGTCCTCTTTTGACGAGGTTCTCAATGTTGTTTTTCCTATCAATGAAATAAACGATGATTTTGAGTATCTTGTTATGCCTTACATTAACAGTTTGGATTCTAATCAAACTTTTGATGATGATGATTTTGCAAATGAATAATTCTTAACTGATTAAAATAAGGTTAATAATAAACAACATAACTGCATTCAAGTTAATGAAGAAGAGACAGTTATTGTTAACCTCGGTTCTAGTAGCCAATTGCGTGAGATTAGGATAGGGACTACCCTCGACGATCATGAGCCTGCACAACTTAAAGAATTGCTAAAAGAATTCGTGGATGTATTCATATGGTACTACGATAATATACCTGGCATTCATCCTGGAAATGCTCAGCACGAGATTCCCACTCTCCCAGATTACAAGCTAGTCAAACAAAAGTTGAGAAAGCTCTGCACTAAATGGTCGCTCAAGGTTAACGAAGAGGTGGTCAAATAGTTGAACGTAAGCTTCATTCATGTGATCGAATATCCCACGTGGCTATCCAACATAGTACCCGTGCCGAAAACAGGAGGAACAATTCGAATGTGTGTAGACTATCGAGATTTGAACAAGACCTCTCCAAAGGATGATTATCCGCTACCCAATATCGTCATGATCATGGATAACACAGCTAGTCATGATCTTAAGTCATTCGTCGACGGGTTTGCCAGATACAACTAAATCAAAATACACCCAGACCACTAAGAAAAAACCGCATTCATCACCCCATGGGGAACCTTTTGCTACACTGTCATGCCATTTGGTCTCAAGAACGCTGGGGATACCTACCAGAGGGCTGCCATAACCATACTGCACGATCTGATTCACAAAGAAGTTGAGGTCTATGTGGATGATATGATTTTCAAATCCAAAACTAGAGAGGGTTATGTTCCTACTCTTCGAAAGTGATTTGAACGACTGTGACAGTATCAAATGAGACTCAATCCGCAGAAATGCATCTTCGGCATTACAAAGGGAAAACTCTTGGGATTCATTGTCATTGAGAAGGGGATAGAAGCATATCCCTCCAAGATGAAAGCCATGCTTCAGATGCTACCTCCCGGGATAGAGAAAGAAGTCCTAGGTTTCCTCAGGAAATTTCGATACATCAGCCGGTTCATCAGCCAGTTAACCTCCATCTGCGAACCTGTCTTCAAACTTAACCGAAAGGATTCAATTAAAGTTTGGAACGAGGCATGCCAAGAAGCTTTTGATCGAATCAAATAATATCTGACCCAACCCCCGGTACTCATGCCACCACAACCTGGTCTCTCCTTTCTCGTATACCTAACCATAACCGACACTACAGCTGAGGCTTTGCAAACCCAATACCTTAAAGATTCTCGTAAAGAAAGAGCCATTTATTATGCCAGTTGTAAATTGGTCGGGTACGAGATTAACTACACTACTTTAGAAAAGGCGTGTAATGCACTTGTCCGGGCCTCCCAAAAGTTACGGCACTACATGCTCATCTTCCCCATCAAACATGTATCCCGAATGGACCCCATCAAATACCTACTTAAGAAACCCGTCTTATCCAGCCGAATGGCCCGATGGTTGATGCTCCTCGCTAATTTTGATATCGTGTATGTCATATAGAAAGCCATAAAAGGAAGAGCCATCTCTCACTAACTCGTTGATTACCCCGTAGAAGAAGCTGATGGATGGATCTCCAAATTCCTAAATGAAAACATCCTTTGCACTACTCAAGACAACCTTCGATGGCAAATGTTCTTTGACGGCGCTTCCAATAATAAGGGATATGGCATTGGGATACTTCTGATCGCCCCAGATGACTCCCACACTCCCATCGCCATCAATTTGGATTTCCCTTGCACCAATAACATGACTGAATAAGAGGCATGCACAGTAGGCCTCAAAGTTTCTCTCAAGAAAGGTATTCAATGCCTAGATGTTGACGGGGATTCTGCCCTCATCATCAGTTAAGTGCTCAGAAAGTGGATAGTCAAGGACGAGAAACTCCAACCCTTCCATGCCCACTTAGAAGAACTATCCTCCTAATTCCAAGATATCACCTTACATTACCTACCTTGAGCAAAGAATAACCTAGTCGATGATGTCGCTACCTTGGCCTCCATAGTCAATATGCCCGAAGGAATGACTATGACCCCCTTCCTAGTTCAAAAGCGAGAGAAACTAACCCATTGTTTCCACATTGAGCTTATCACTACAGAAGATCCCAAGCTAGCCAATTATTGGTACTATGATATCTGGCGCCTCCTCAAGCATGGTAAGTATCCCGAGGGTTCCAATAAGAAAGATCGAGAAACCCTTCGAATACTCACCACCCAATACATCATATGTCACAAAGAACTGCTCAAAAGGAACGTTGATGGAACTCATCTGCACTGCATCGCAGGGGCTAACATTAAAAAGATAATGCAGAAGATCTACAGCGGGGAATGCGGACCCCACATGAACGGTCACATGCTTACCAAAAAGATCATCCGATAAGGCTACTACTACCATGACCCAAGATTGCACTACATATGTACGGAGATGCCTCAAATGCCAACAATTTTACAACCTTCAACATTTGCCTCCACGTGAATTATACAACATGACCTCTACCTAGCCGTTCTCCACCTGGGGCATCGACATCATAGGGAAGGTTACACTGAAGGCTTCCACTGGGCATGAGTTCATCCTAGTTTCCATTGATTACTTCACCAAATGGGTCAAAGCAGAGTCATACGCAGTGCTGAACGCTAAAAAAGTGGACAAATTCGATAGGAAAAATATCATCTACCGGTATAGGGTCTCGAACGAGCTAGTATCAAATAACAGGTTGCATTTCGAGGCAGAAGTCACAGAGGTGGTGAACGAGTATGGGATTCAGAGACACAAATCTTCTCCCTATCGACCTCAGACCAACGGTGCAGTTGAAGACGCCAATAAGAACATCAAAGCCATCATCAGTAAGATGACTGAAAGCTGTTAGGATTGGGCCGATCGGATCTCGTACGCCCTCTGGGGATACCGAACCTTAATTCGAACCTGTAATGGGGCCACCCTTTACTCTCTAGTTTACGGTATGGAAGCAGTCCTACCCGTGGAGCTGGAAATACCCTCATTGCACGTCATGCTTGAAAGCAATGTCAGCGAAGAAGACTGCTGCCAAAGTCATCTTGACGAGCTGACCCTCCTAGATGAAAGGAGATTAAAATCACTATACCACATACAAGGGTACCATCTCCGAATAGCGCGTTCATTCAATAAGAGAGCCAAGGACCACGGTGTCTGAGAAGGGGACCTATCCCTCAAAGAAATCATAGAACCCATCTGGGACCCCAGAGGGAAATTCAAGACCAATTGGATAGGCCCCTACATTGTCAAGAAGATCTTGTCCGGCGGTGCTGCCATGCTTACCCACTTAGATGGGGAAGAGATGGATCGTCCAGTCAACCTAGACCGTCTCAAGAAGTTCTACCCCTAGTCCAAAATCTCGACGCGCTACGACTCTTCTCATCTCCCTTATATTCTAAAAAAAATCTCTTCATTTCCCCTTGCCCAGAACTACATGGGCCTGATCCTCTGCAAATAACCATTTTCAAACAAAGTATAAAATTTCAAAACCCCAGAGGTACATTGGCAGCTCATACACCTTACATGAGCACGACCCTTTCTTTCTCACAAAATACTATTCTTTTCTTACCTCCGAGAACGGCAGTCCATTCTAATATATATTTGAACAAAAAGATTATGTATGCCTTAGCGATCGGTATAGATAATTCAAACAAAACAAAATTAATCGAAAGGCACAGCTGGATGATCAGAAACTTATTTATTCCACTAGTAAGAAATTACGGTACAGATTACATAAGAAAAGGAACGAATAACTCCCTTCCCCCTACCCTCCTAAAAAAGTGAAATAAAATCCTAACATTTATTACCCATTACAAAATAAACCATCCTACCCACAGCTACCAGAGGAGCCCGCTCCATCATCATCATCATCTACATCCTGGGGTCCACAAGTTTTCCTTGTCCGAACAGAGTGTCGCAGACACTCCATGGACCGATAAGCTCTAACTAGCTTCGAAAAAACCACAACACCTCCTTCCATGGTGTTAAAAGAGACAAGCTACTTTTATCCAATCTCCACTGCCAACATCTTGCTAACTACTCTCCTCCATAACCACTTCATATAATCCCCATGGATATTCCAAACTCTCCCAACAGACTGAGAGGGACGGGTCGATGGACGCCGACTCTCCCATAAAGAGCTAAGCCGCAGGCGCACACGCTCGGTCAAATCCTATACCAGAAAGAAATTTAGTGTCTGAGGTGGCACGACCTGTGCCCAACCAAATTGGCGCAGAATCACCAAGGAAAATAAAAAGAGGTCTGGTTGAGACCAACCAGTCGCACATACGGGTATTCTCCTAGCTCCAGAACAGGCAGGAACTGTCTCCATCAAGGCACTGACCAGTACATATTTCGAGCCCCATGCTCCAGAAGCCAATTCTCCCAGCTCTTAATATCTAGGCCAACGCTGAAAAAGTGATGCGAAAAAAAGTTAGGTACATTCGACAAAGGATATTCTGGAAGAGTCACCAGGTGAAGTCTTTCAGACAACCACATGAATAGCATCACGGGGCTACCCCGCAGGAAGTCAGAACGACCTTCTCTCCAGGCATCCAGACCGTTCAGGGTCTCCGCCAGTATCACCGCCATAGGATTGCGATGGTATGACATCCATGAAGTAATGGCTGCAAGTTGCGGATCCACCAACGGTTCCCCAGTCCCCAGCAGCAGTTTTGAAACTAGGCATAGAGCAACGACTCCAGCATAGTCAGCATCACCTACTTCCCAAAAATGCACGGACTGTAACACCGCCGGGAGGGAGATCATTCCTCCAGCAACCAGTGATCTAGTCACCGAAGGCGAAATACGAAGAAGCCCGATCAGCAAATCCCTGGGAGAACGAGAAAACTCAGGTAAAGCCGCAGCAACATTGGGATTTATCCCCAACATGGCAGAAAATTCCTCGTAGGTAGGACAAACTTTATCCAACCCAAAGCGTAATACATGGTCTTCGGGGTACCAAAATTGTACCAGAACCATCAGCATGTTCCACTCAATGGACCGATTACTCCACAAAGAGACTCGGTGCATGTTGAAATCATTATAGTCGACATTATAAGAGCACATCACTTCCAAGCCTTCGAGGTAGTTAACAAACTCAATGCTACCAGGGAGATCCATCTTGCAGGACTAAGAGATAGTAGGCAAGTAAGTAAGAATGTGAAGGTGTGATGAAAACATTCTACCCCTACCTCTTTTTATACTTGAGAACCCTTACAAAAGACATAACCCCTGCAGAAATCAGAGGGAATTCTACCCCACAAGGTACAAGAAGGTGAAGAGGGAACTAATTAAAAGCTTTGAAGCTGAAGAGGGCACTAATCAAAACCTTTTGTATCAAAATCAGAAAAACCCAATGAAAATAAAATTGATATTCTCAACAGAGTTTCAAAAAAATCCTCTTCCACCCCTATATAATTTCCCATTTTTAAAACTTTCCTTCAAAAAAAATCCTAAATATGTCTCTTTTTACGGTCTTGAAAGAAAAGTAAAAAGTGCATGTGCATGCATTCACTCACCATTAAGAAAAGATAATAAAAAATCCCATTGCATTGCATATATATATTCTTCTGTGTTACATCAAATTTTACAGGAAATAAAAGAAAAGAAAAAAACAAACAAGACTCAGCCCGAACCCACATTTTCTCTCTCTCTCACCTACCCTTCACCCCTGTCTCTAAGATCTTTCATCCCTGTGACGCGCTCCCTTCCCTTTCCCCTATGGCGAGATGATGCACCACCAGTACCCGAGCTAGAGTCCTCCTCGGACGAAGCAAATGACACCAAGAAAGAAGGAACCGTGACCGCATCTCTAATATGGGCAGTCGCTGAAGATATCCAGTCTCTGATGTCCCTCAGCCAAGTGGTCGACACACGAACTTGTTGCAAGAAGAAGGCAAAATCAGTATCAAAGAGGGATCAAAACAGAAAAGGAACCAAAAAGAGGAAGAAGGTATACTACAGGATGAAGAACCTCCTCTGTTAAACCCAAGTCCTCCAGATCCATCGCATGAGGATGATGCAACATAGGGACCATCCCTCCATCAACCCGCCGGATGTTGTACGATGGGGTATGCAATCGAATGAAGGGAACCTCTAAAGTCTCCGCCGCCGCAGCCACCGACGGACCACCGCCACTATGGGAAGACCCCACCTCCCGACTCGAACCCGCGGGAGGGAAGGGCAAGGCATCATATATGTTGGGCCCCATTAACCAGATCATCACAAAGTCCATATAGTCATACGACGTAGCCGTATCAGTAAAAAATAAGTAGGACTCACCGATCATAGCTGTGATCCTCGCATCCTCCGGCAGTAGTCGCACCCGCCTCATAAAAGTAGGAGGCTGCGCAGGTGGCACCACCACCTCCTCCTTCGCAATCTACCAAACCACCCTCTGCCCCAAATACCAGGAATGGACGAACTCATGCACCAGAAAATGCCTCATCTGCGCATTCACCCCGGTCGCCCCCTATCCTTAATAGTTGTCCCCCAAGGGTCAAAAAGTCACCAAAAAATCCCCAGCAGGCCTAAGTCAATACAGAATCAGAATGTGCAAAAATCAAGACTGAAAAGAAAGAGCCTTACCCTACCACTAGTCAGGCCATTCAAGACCTGACGCACCACCTCCATAGAGAGAGATCCCTTCGACTGCCGATTGGCCTTGCGCCATCGATACAATCGACATAAGTCCACAATAGTCTTGTCCTTCAAGGCAATCAGCTACGTATTGCACCCAATCACCTCATAGAACCAAGTCTACCAAAGATAACTATTCACAATATAAAAGAGACGCATAAGGAAAATGCAAATGCATGAAAGGAAAATGCGCAAAATTAAAGGATACCTCGAGGAGATACGTGGCTCCAGTAAAAGTTTGTCGGCAACACCCACTGAATGCATCTAAAGAAAAATAGAGGGTTGCCAAAGTCATACTCCCCCAATCATAGAGAGGGATGTTTGAAAAAATCCTCAAATACGATAAGAACCACAAATGGACGACGTTGCCACTCGATGCCACCATGAAACCTCCTAGCACTAGCAAAATGAACAACCGAGCCATCTGGCTCACCTACAGCCCATCCTCCACATCAACCACCCTACTCAGCAAGACATCCTTCAGCAAGGACAGCCGGATGGAATCCCCAGAAACTATCCTCCCTATGTCACCAAGCGCCGCCCTCACTGCCTCTGGCCTCACCCTCAGAGAGTAATCCACCTCTATCTGCTCCCCATCACAATCCAGCCCCAATAGCTGCTGCACATCTATGGGAGTCATGGTCATCTACCCAAAACCGAAATGGAAGGTATGGGTATTATCCCACCATCTCTCCCCCAAATGGCATAAGATTGCCGTCAATCGAGGCGTCTCATCCAGTGGAGATGCCAACCTCCCCAAACTCGTTGATGATACCACCCAACACACCACAGGTGGAAGATGATCCTAGACGTCCTTAAGACCCGTCTTCCCATGGGAACGTATGTTTTTTAAAGAGATATCAGACTGCTAAAAGAAGAAACCTTGTCAAAATTCAAGAATGAAGAAAAAATCAAGAATGCCAAAATTCAGGTTGCTTACATAATTGTCGGGGCTCACCACCTTAGAAGACCGATGACGCGATGGCTCCCATAGCAAAGTTTGCTCATTCGCAACCGGCTCGAATGCATCAAAGGAATTCTCGCTCCCCAAAGCAAGAGGATCCTTAGCCCTTCACTCCACGTTCCCCCAGTCATCAACAGTCAACCATTCTCTATGCGCTGCAGTGCTCACAAAGGTAGCCATTTCTTAGAGATCGGAACGCTAGATCGATTTATAGAGGAAAATCGCAGAAAGAAAGAAATCAAGAAGTTGTGAAAAATGAGGGGAATTCACATCCTTTATATAGGATGCCAAGGGTCATGCCGATCGGCATTGACCCCCCACCCACTGATCGGCACTGACCCATTACCTTCCCGAGGCAGTCTAAAAGTCCGTGCCACTGCCAAATGGCACCCTTTGAACCATGCAGACCGGCACCCATTTCGTACAAAAATTCCCAGAAAATACCAGACATCCCTGAAAAATTCTCTAAAAATTCCTAAAAATCCTAGGTAGGATTTAGAACATTTTCACCAAGAAAATTTCGCACTCCCTCAAGTGGAACCCCTATTTCCCCAGCAGAACTCTTAAAAACCAAGTAAAAATCCTCCCGACAACAACCCCGGAGGATCTCTAAAGATCACCCCATGCTACAAAGGCCTCAATTTTCCCCAAGCAATACATCTTAACCCTGAGCCACCTAAATCTCCCCACTGAAATTTGGCTTTTCCTTCAGAGGATGCAAAAGATTTCCCCAGTAGTCGGCTCCCCAACCCAAAACAAAGCCACAAGATAAATCTCCTCGGCAGAGTTCCCCAAGAACATCTCTACATAAGCCCGAAGAATTGGCTTTGATCCGCAGAATTGGTCATCTCTACTTAAGCCCGTAGAATTGGCTTCGACCTTCAGAATTGGTCATCTCAACTTAAGCCAGCAGAATTGGCTTCAACCCACATAATTGGCCATATCCACATAAGCCCGTAGAATTGGTTTCGAACTTCATAATTGGTTATCTCTACATAAGCCTGTAGAATTCGCTTTGACCCGCAAAATTGGTTATCTCTACATAAGCCCGTAGAATTGGCTTTGACTCGCAGAATTGGTCATCTCAACTTAAGCCACAGAATTAGCTTCGAACTGCAGAATTGGTCATCTCTACATAAGCCTGCAGAATTAGCTTTGACCCGCAGAATTGGTCACCTCATCTTCAAGCCCGCAGAATTAGTCATCTCTACTTAAGCCCGTAGAATTGGCCTTGACCCGCAGAATTGGTCAGCTCTACATAAGCCTGAAGAATTCTCTTCGACCCGCAGAATTGGTCATGTCTACTTAAACCCGCAGAATTGGCTTTGACCCGCAGAATTGGTCATCTCTACTTAAGCTCATAAAATTTGTCATCTCAATTCAAGCCGCAGAATTAGCTTCGACCCACAGAATTGGTCATCACTATATAAGCCCATAGAATGGACTTTGACCCACAGAATTGATAACCTCATCTTCAAGCCCGCGAAATTGGATTCGACCCGTAGAATTGGCTTCGTCCCGCAGAATTGGTCATCTCAATTTAAGCCCATAGAATCGGCTTCTACCCACTGAATTGGTTATCCCCAGCACACTTCGTAGGTCCTCAAAATCGGCCTCGACTCTCTGAATTGGTCATCCTCCCTCAAAATCATCATGCGGTGTCTATTCGATGGCTATCATTTGTTCCAAACTCACCCGTTGAGTGGCTCAATAGACACCCCATTTTTTTACCCCCCAAAACTCTCCTTAGGTCCCTATCACCTCCCTTCATCACTACAAACCCAGGTCATACCCCGAGTACTGACCTAAAAGCCATCGGGCACTCCCAGGCTCTGTTTGACAAAATTTTAAAGTTTAACTCGACCTAGACTACATGAATCTTCGAAAGGCACTGAAACCTATTTCCAACGGTCCATTCCGTGCTCGATTCTGACTTACCATGCGGACGAACGACCTGCTTTCCCTCGAAACTCAATCAGGAGGCCACCGGGCGCTCCCGAGATCTATTTGACCTAAGTCAACTATTCAACTTGACCGAGACCGAATGAATCTTCAAATGTCACTGAAACCCCTTTCTAACAGTCCATCTCATGCGCAATTCCGACTTACGGTACGGACGAACGATCCGTTTTACTCTGAAAGATCACCGAATGCTTCCAGGGCTCAGTTGACTGAAGTCAACTCCCCGAACCGGATCAAACTCTTTGTAATGTCGAAGTACATCTCCTAACCTTTCCAACTATCTACCCCGTGCACGATTCAGGCTTACCATGGGAACAAACGATCCGTTTGCGTCTGACGATTCCCCATCCAATGGACCGATGAATGCTTTCGAGCCATATTTGACCTAATGTCAACTCCCGTACTCGGGAGTGGTCCAAAGGACTTTCGAAGGTCTCTAAATTACCTTTCTAATGGTCCACCCTGTGCATGATTCTTATCAACAGTTTGCGTTATGTGGCCAATTTTCCGAAAAGTCCTGAAAGACACCGCCAAACGGTAGGTCCCAGACCCTGCCTATCGGCAGTGTGCCTAAACGCACCTATCGATTAGTAAGAGCAAGGCTATGCTGATCGAAAATGCCTTGGGCCTATAAAAGGGAGGCCTGACCTCATTGGCAAGGAGAGCCTAGATCTGATATATATCACTCTCAGCAAATCCAGAAAACCTCTCTCGAAGTCAGCGTGATTTCCACATCCAAATCCCTTTCCAGGCTTTACTTTTCATCATCCTTTTCATCAAACTTGGTGAATTCACTACCCTCCATCATCATCCAAGTCTAAGGGCTGCTCTCCAACATTTAAGATCAAGCTCAAGATCTTCAAGAAGGTCCAATTTTCTCAACTCTCTCCTTAAATTCTCATAAATTTGCAATAACACTTTTTATTACTTAGCACTTTCATTATCTCATCTCACACATCCTAATATACTTTTTATTTAGTATTATTGCACATCTCTTATTTTCATATAAATAAAAACCCAAAAAATAAGAAAACAGAGTGTTTGCTCATAAATTCCAGACGGGAATTCTCATACTTTTCTTACACTTTTCTCACAACTCAAACACTTTTTCTACACACACAAATAAGAGAATCCCCCGGTTGGATTTATGGGATAAACCCCACCCCTCATTTTGCATGTGAACTACATGGACTTTGATTCCTCTATAGGCTACGTAGGCATCTCGAGGTAAAACCCGAGACTCGAGTCCTATTTTTGCTTTTTCTCTAATTTTCTATTTTCTCTAAAGTCTACTCTCTTATATTATATATATACATATATTTGTTCTTAGTGGCGTATTATTCCACATGCGTTATCGTTCCATCATAACGGTCAACGTAAGAATAATCGCGTAAATCCTATTTTCTAATATTTGTATACCTTCCTACGGATGACTCGCTTTATGTATACACATGCACACATATCACGGGGAAAATAAAGGAAAATAACAAAAAACCCATGAGAGACTGAAAGGGCGGAATGGGTGCCTAACACCTTCCCATTTCGTAACTTAGCCTCCGAACCCCTTTTCGAATCATTTTTTGGTTTCGTATGCATCAGTATGTCTTTGGATGCTGTCCTTAGGGATGGCTCCCTTTCTTTTGTCTATTTTGAGTAAAATAGACTAGAGACTCTATCTCTCTCCATTTTTCACCTCACCCAAATGACGTCGTCCAAAGCGCTCCAGAGAGGGATGCGCAGGACCTAGGATCCTCCCTCACGTGCCCGCCCACCATGAGGATCGGGGGATATCCACAGTAAGGCACAACGAGATACTCAAAATCTTCATTTATTTCATTGATAGGAAAAATAACATTAAGAACCTCATCAAAGGAGGTCTCGATTATATTTGATCAAGGATAGACAACAAAAGAAGAAATAGGGTAAACATTGGGATTAGGGGAGATTTTATCAGGTAGAGCTGGCGTAGCCTACCAGTTGAGGAGAGGTGTATCAACAGCTTTAATCAGTTGGGATGGATTTGGTGATGTAGTGCCTGAATGAACCATGCAGAGTGTTAGCCCTAGTGTTTGTAAGTTGAAGGAATCTTCGGAGTCACTTTCCTCAGTCTCTTCGGTATCTTTGATGAGCAGTTGTATATGGTGTTGGGAACTCTTAGCCCATGGGTAGCTGTCTTGGAAAAAGATCTCCATTCCAGGCATCATCTTTTTGTTTATATGGTCATACCATTGTTTTGGAAAGTCGCAAAAGGGGTAGTCTTTGCCCTCTTTGATGAATCGTCTATTTAAGGAGTCACCTGGGATGGTCTGGATGCAGTCTAGTCCTCTCTTTGGTCGAGACTGGTTGATCATTCTGAGCTCTTGTTCTGATGGTTGATACCCCAAACCACAAGGAGAGAAAGCTTTATTCAGTTCAATTGGCTCGAGTATCCCATGTTGTCTTTGTCCTAGCCCCAGTCTAGGCATGAAGTGCATATTTTTGAACATATAAATCACATTGACGTTGCCATGAAGGTCGTATTATGGACAAACCCTTTCTTTGAAGTCGTTCCCTGCCGAGATTAGGAGTGGTTCAAGCTGGAATCCTGATAGGAGCATATCATTTGACCCGTATTGTATCTAAAGAATTGGACAGTTGGTATTTGCACCCTCGGTATTATCGTCGTCACCAAAAATAGTGATGACTCGTCCGTCGGCAAAGCACTTTAATTTCCAATGGAGTGAGGAAGACACACCCTTGATACTGTGAAGCCAATGTCATCTTAGCAATAGATTGAAACAAGCTGGGATGTTAATAACTTGGAATTCGACGATAGGGTTTATAGGGCCAGCCCCTATTACAAGCTTTATGGATCCCATCACTTCCCGACGGGTATTATCGTAGGCATGCACAACAGTGGAGGTTGGAGCGAGGTCGCTTTCTTTCAGTCCTAAAAATTTGAAGGTTCTTAGTGGGCAGACATTCAAGGCGGATCCATTATCGACAAGAGAGAGTGGCACGACCTTCCCCATAACTTCAACGGAGATGTTGAGTGCATGATTATGGTTTGGCCCAATCTTGGGGATTTTTTCTTTAGAAAAGGATAGCATTCGGGTAGAGGTTAAAGATCCAACCAAATTTACTGCTTCTTCTGGTGTGGTAGAAGGAGGAACTGTGGGTCCAATGAGCAACTTGATCAAAGCGTTTATATGTAGCTAAAAGACATGAAAATCCCCCATAGAGTGATGTTAGCTTGAGTTTTCTTTAGTTGATCGAGGATCTTTCTCTCCTCAAGGGTCATCTATAGCACAGAAAGGTGTTTCCCGCCCTCCCCCTTGTCATTGGCTGGTAGTGAGTTTGGGATCTAGTAATGCCTCCCTGATCTGGTTATGTAATTTACTAAAGAAGGGAAGAACATGAATCCTATTTCCTCATCAACCTCGGGTTGTTCCGCCACCTTATTTATTTCTCCGAGGAGTTCTTCAAATGATATCATCCCACACATGTCAACTATCGGGCCAGTTTTCTCTGAAGCTTTCTCTTTATTTAAATCTTTGAATTCTTCCCCCCATCCATTGGCAACAATTCTGTCTTTCCATGTAAAGTCGATACATTCCACAACTTCTACGACTTATTCATACATGTCTTCCCAATCGGTGGGGATGTGTAAGGGTGAAGGGACTAGGCGCCCTTGTAGCTTCAAAGCATCGAATAACTCAGTGATACTATAAATGTTATTGGTTTGTCTGGATAATTCTGCTATAATCTGGACAACATCATCTAGGTTGACTTCATCGGTCGGTACTACCCAACTATCTGACTCTCGGGCCTATTTTCGTGCTTCCAAGAACAACCTACTAAACCTTTAGCAATCAATGATCATCTATGAGGGCATTTTCAGCCCGAAATCTAGGAGTTGGTTAAACACTTCTAATAATTCCACACTTCCATTTTCAGAACGGGTACGGACAACGATGCATTCTCTGGTAAGGAGTGACAGTGCCTGGTCAGCGAGTCTAACAGGGCCTAGGAGGAAATATGGGTAAATTTGGAGAGGTTTAAGAGAGTATATGGGTGTGATTTGAGTTAAGGGATCAAATTCTTTCTAAGAAGATAGCATTAACATGATTTGGGAGTGGGTTCTGAGTAATGTTTGGCTTAGGATTGGCTGGTGGGGCGATGGTACCCCGGTCAATTAGACCTTATATTATGTTTCAGAGGTGAAAGCATTGGTCAGTGGTATGGCCAGCAGTTTGGTGAAAGGCACAATGGACATCTACCTTGAAGTTTCTTGGGAGTGGATTTGGCAAAGGACAGGGGTCCAAGGGTTTGATAAGGTTTCGGATCAACAAGGCATGATAAACTTCAGAGAGGGGATCATGGATCTTGGTGTATTCCTTTCGGCCTCGAACATGATGGATTTTCGGTGCCCATGATGTGGTCGGTTGAGAGATGTTGTAGATGGTTGAGACTGCAGCACTGGTAGGATTATCATATTTTCTAGGGGTGAACTGTCCGGACACCTTCTTTGGTTCGATATCTGTCTTAGCAAGGCCTTCCTCAATTTCTACTCCTGCTTCTCTGAGAGCTCAGAAGTGGGGATAATATTCTCTTCTCATCGTTGCTCGGACATGGGGTAAGAAGTTCTTCTTCACTATGCTGACTTGTTCTTCCTCGGAAGGCCGATTGGTCGTGGTTACTTCTTTTTCCCTCCATCGGGCTATGAAGTTACTGACTGATTCACTAAAGTTCTGTTTGAGCAGCTCTAAATCGCGATGGGTGACTTCAAGCTCTTCGTTGTATTTGTTTTGTGACATGAATTCTCGAGCTATATCCTCCCAGCTACGAATTCGGTATTCTTCGAGAGATAAAAACCATCGAAGGGCGCTATCCTTTAGAGTTTGCTGAAACAATTGAGTCATCACTTCTTCAGAAGCCCCTAGTAGAGTTATGTAACGGAGATAGTTGTGGAGATGAACAATCGTAGGTCCACTTCCTTCGAACTTTTCTATATTTAGCATCTTGAACTTCTCGAGTAACCTCGCTTTAGGATAAGGAGACATGTGGGCGTAGTCCATGTAATTCCATGAGATTCTGACTTGGTCAAACTTCTTGGTGAGCATCTTGAGGTCCTCTTTGACTTTTTTCATCTCTTTTTCCTTCGGATCAATGATCATAGGTAAGTTAGGCCCATATTGGACAAGATTCGGTATCGAAAGCTAGGCAGGCAGTGACCCATTAGTAGGAGGGGCACGTGGAGCGTGCTGATACTCTTTGAGAACCCATATAGGCTCGAGTGGATCCATAGCACGAGGGAATAGGGCCTCGGGCTCTTGAGGAATAAGAATATGGTTCGTTGCATTTCTCAGACCTCAGTTTGGAGGTTATCAATCTTGGACATGAGCTGAGCTAGGACTTCGGTCAGATCCGGCTCACAATGGGTACTTGATATATGTTCTCCATGGGAGGCAGATGGATTCAGAACTCGAAAGAGGTAATAGGGGAACAGACGGAACTCCGAGGTGATTTGACTGAAGACCGAAGCCAATAAGGAGCCAGTCCAAGGGTTTGCGATCGACCTGAGAAGGCGCAAAAATGGGATTTATTTTTTAGAAAAAGGGATGATTATTTTTTTCTTTTTGAGATGAAAAGACAAAAAATTAAATAAATAAATAAATAAATATATATATATATATATATATATATATATATATATATATATATTTTGGATTTTTAATAAAGAGAGGAGAAATGTTTTTGGCTTTTTGATAAATAAGGGAGAAATGTTTTTGGATTCTTTTTTGGGAGACGGACCTCAGCATGATTATTATAATTATTATGTTCTCACTTGTATTAAATTATCCTAAATGCAAAATTAAATGTCGGATGGGACTCGAGCCTAGAAAAGTTGGGTTTGTAATATATGCAAAGATATGGCTGGACTTGTGACCAGGCTCACGGACAAGGTCCCATTTTAAAAATGCGCAAAAATTCGGGTGGCAGGCTGACCTGGAATTTCGGCAGAGTTTCTGGTAGAAATTGACAATCTAACATGTGTGTCCTATGCTTGACACCTATATGCGGGTATGCAGTTGGTTGGGTGAATCGAAAAGGGTTCCCCCCTTTGGCGTGACTTCTACGATATACGTCTTGCTCTTGCGGGCAATCAGTACATATGGACAAGCCATTTGATATACTTGAGTGTGCGTGAATTGCCTCACCATATACCTCGTGGGGATAGTACGTGTGAGACAGAATTCGATATACTCGGCGTACGTGAACGAGTTCCCTACGATATACCTCCCATCATGACTTCGGTCAAGCGGTACGATGCGGGGGAACCGTTAGATATAAGTCGAAGGTACTTGGCCAATGAAAGGTGAGAGTCATATTTCTTAGGCTAACTGCACCCTGCCGGACCAACGCCCATCACGAAGTGACCCTCCAGTTACTGGGTAAAATTTGGTCAATCCCTATGCTCTTCGGTGATGTCGTGTGAATCATGCATGATTCTCATATTAGTATCTTATGAGAATGTCTTTTTAGATTATGTCAAACAAGGAGCAAAGTACAAGTACCAATGGTACACCAAGTATGGATGGGTGATGCATGCGATATGTGGATATATGTGACCCTAGGTGCACGTGGTGTGAAGTGTACATGGAGAATTTTCTACAAGTGTGTGAATGGAAGCATAAGCATGGGGTACACATGAGAAATAAAGGGGGAACATGCAAATAGGGAAAAATATGAACAAACATAACGCCCATGTAAATAGAGTCTAGCCCTCATATTATCCCCAATAGAGTCTCCACTGTGGCCATCTCCGATCCTCGTGGAGGGTGGGCGGTGTGAGGGAGGATGATAGGTCCCGCACGTCCCTCATACATTATTTGGATGAGGTGAAAAATGTAGAGAGATAGAGTCGCCAGTCTATTTTACTCAAAACAGACAAAAGAAAGGGAGTCATCCCGAAGGACAGTATCCGAAGACATACCGATGTATACAAAACCAAAATGATTCGAAAAGGGTTTGGAGGCTAAGTTACGAAATCAGAAGTTGTTAGGCACTCATTCCGCCCTTACGATCTCTCATGGGTTTTTGCTATTTTCCTTTATTTTCCCCGTGATACGTGTGCATGAGTATATATAATGGAGATAGGAATTATCAACTTATACCATGGAAAAGGTAAATCGAATCATCCGTAGGAAGGTATAAAACTATTAGAAAAAAGGATTTACGCGATTATCCTTACGTTGATCGTTACGATGGAACGATAACGCATGTGGAATAATATGCCACTAAGAACAAATATATGTATATATATGTAATTTAGGAGAATTGAATTTAGAGAGAATAGCAGATGAAAGAAAAAGTAAAAATAGGACTCGAATCTCGAATTTTACCCCGAGACGCCTACGTAGCCTATAGAGGCATCAAAGTCCACGTAGTTCACATGCAAAATGAGGGGTGGGGTTTATCCCATAAATCCAACCGGGTACTTTTCTTATTTGTGTGTGTGTGTGTAGAAAAAGTGTTTTAGTTCTGAGAGAAGTGTAAGAAAAGTGTGAGAATTCCCGTTTGGAATTTATGAGCAAACCCTTTTTTTCTTATTTTTTTGGGTTTTTTATTTATATGAAAATAAGAGATGTGCAATAATACTAAATAAAAAGTTATATTAATATATGTGAGATAAGGGAATAAAAGTGCTAAGTAATGAAACAAATTAATGCAAATTTATGATAATTTAAGGAGAGAATTGAGAAAATTGGACCTTCTTGAAGATCTTGAGCTTGATCTTGAATATTGGAGAGTGGGGTCTGGGACCTGCCATTTGGCGGTGTCTTTCAGGTCTTTTTGTAAAATCGGTTGCTGAGCGCAAACCGTTGATCCGAATCGCACACAGGGCAGACCGTTAGAAAGGTAATTTAGAGACCTTCAAAAGTCCTTTGGACCAATCCCGAGTTCGGGAGTTGACTTTGGGTCAAATGTGGCTCGGAAGCATTCGTCTGAACATTGGACGGGGAATCATCGGACGCAAATGGATCGTTCGTCCGCATGGTAAGTTCGAATCGTGCATGGGGTAGACCGTTGGAAAGGTTAGGAGATGTACTTCGACATTCCAAAGAGTTTGATCTAGTTCGGGGAGTTGACTTTGGTCAATCGGACCCTAGAAGCATTTGGTGACCTCTCGGAGTAAAATGGATCTTTCGTCCGTACCGTAAGTCAGAATTGCACACGGAGAGGACCGTTGGAAAGGGGTTTTAGTGCCCTTTGAAGATTCATTTAGTCTCGGTCGAGCTAAAGACTTTTGACTTTTGGTCAAACGGATCCTGGGATTGCCCGCTGGCTTCTAGGCCAGTACTCGGGGTATGGCCTGGGTCTATAGTGATGAAGGGAGGTGCTAAGGACCTAAGGAGAGTTTAAGGGGTAACATAATGGGGTGTCCACAAATAACATAAATGATTTTAAAAACCATAGTAAAAATAGACTCAAGCTCCTCATTCGATTGTTCAATATCTTTTGGTTCACCAAAGCATAGTTTATTTTTTCTTAGTTAGAGTTTTGACAAGACTTACAAATATATATTATCAAAATCTACTTGAAGTGAGTTTTGGGTGTAATAGTGGACAATATCCCCACAATCACATGTTTTACTCCATGCCTTATGAAATTCTTGTTTGTTATAAAGGTTTAAACATCAAGGGGATGATTACTCCATTAGGTTCAAACCACTTGATGTTCTTCTAATGCCAATCAAAACAAAAAAGTTAAGAATACCGATAGATAAGTGTATTATCGAGAAACATGTGAGGTCCTCAGATCAATTTATGTTTGTTTTATATTAGTGGTTTTCGTTGGGGATAAGTACTAACTGATTTCCTTTTCCAAAAAAATGAATGCAAAAGGAAAATGATTTTTTTTTCTCCAGGATATCAATGTAAAGTACCAAAAAAGATAAATTTAGTATCATGTATTCCTTATATCTGTCGACATGGATTCATTATAGGTTCAGCTGTTGAAGATTTTGTTTTATAGAGCAAATTACACTTTTAGTTCCTAAATTATTAATTCAGGTTTTAAATGATTGTCAATCTTTTATTTGCCTCAAGTTAGTCTCCTAACTATGTAACTTATTTTAAACTGGGGACTCCGTCCAACAACCCATTAATGTTTAATGAAAAATTATCAAATTACTCATCTTACCCTCATTTAAAACAAATATAAACCCTTCCACAACTATCTCTCTCTCACACACACACATACACACACTTATACTTCCAAGCTTCCATAATGCTCAAAGACAACAAAATCATATACACACAACAACATATATATATATATATATATATATATATATATATATGTATATGAGAATTCTCACCTACATCTTGCTCTATACATCACATCTAGTTGTAGACCCTAAAAAAAAATTCTTTTCAAATTTTTTTTCTGTTGAAATTATCCTTCCAATAAATCCATGTTCAAAAAATTAGGTCAAAATACATTTTGCAGCTATTTTTAAAAAAATCCACAAAAAACTGCTCAAAATACCTTATTTATAACGGTGTGCGCCAATAGTTTTTTGTGGATTTTTCAAAAAATATCTATAAATTTTATTTTGACCTAATTTTTGAATATGAGTGATTGGAAAGTTAATTTCAAGAGAAAAATAAAAAAATTGTAAAAAAACTATTTCTTAGGGACTAGAACTAGGTGTTATGTATGGTGTGATTTATATATCATGATGAGCTTCTCTCTTCGTCTCTCCCTCTCCCTCTCCTTCTCTCTCTCTCTCTCTCTCTCTATATATATATATATATATATATATATATATATAATTTGATAGGATGATTTTTGAAAATGTAAACATGTTTAATGGTTTGGATGAGTGCCACCTCCTTACATATTTTACAAAAATAAAGGGTAGAGATTGGTTCTTCCAACTTTAATTCAAAATTTGAATTATAAAATTACTTTTATATTTCCCCCTTAAACTTTTGGTTTCCCTAAAATTTCTCTCATTTATCTCACCTCACGCTTCTCACAAACTCTACCCTTCCCACACTAACCGACAGTGTCTTTCTCTCCTCGCCTCACTCCCTCTTACCCTTCTCATAAAGGTTCATGAGCCTCACTCCCTCTTACCCTTCTCATAAAGGTTCATGAGTAGAACTATCTAACGCCCCTACCACCATTAGTGATGACTCTACTGCCCTCCTTATCTCCATGTTTCCTCCCTCCTAATATCCACATGGATGTCCTATACTACACACACACAGGTATGGAATTTGTGGGTTTCAATGTTGTCTTTATAATTTAGGGTTTTGATTTCCAAAATGGATTGGGAAAATTAGGACTGATGACTGTGTTTTGATGTTATGTTAGAGGTCATTTGGGTTAAATGGAGTTTATTAGGGTACTTATATCTTCATTTTTTTAGATCGACCCTCAACACACAATAAGATTTAAAAATCATGTATACTCTTTTGTTATTTTAGTAATTTCATATTTTTTATTCCTAAATGTTTGATGTCCCGTTCTTATATTTTCACATTTATACTCTTAAATGTTTGGCTTTTGGCATTTTGGGTTACAATTTGCTTGAAAATAGTAGCTTTCATGAACACATATTTGTTTGTAGTACTTAGAATAATTTATGCATCAATTATATGTTTTTATATATTGAATGATTTTTTCCTTCATTACTCATGAGTACAATGATTTGTATCATAAATGGTTATGCTTTTTTATGACGAGTTATTTTCCTGATTGACAATGTCATGCTCATTATTTATATTTGTCTTTTGTTTCATGCCAGACTTAGGATGTGCATTAAAGTCATTTTGCATTATGCAAGAATGTATCATCTACCATGAACGAAGCTGTGTTACAGTTAGGGGTGGCAATTCGAACCCGAACACGACAACACGACACGATCCAACACGAAATTGACACGAAATTAAAATACCCTTTCGTGTTCGGGTCGTGTTCGGGCCAATTTTTTTGACCCACTAGCGGGTCGTGTCGTGTTCGTGTCAGAAAATTGACACGAAATTAGCCCGTTTCAGCCCGATTAGAGCCCGATTATAGCCCGATAATAATCCCAAATTAGCCCGATTGACCCATGTGTTTATTTTAAAAAAAATATTAGGGCTTCCTTAAGAAGACTCCTCACACTCGTATAAAAGGAAACTTCAAAATTAAAAACACCCTAATCTGAGTCTTCTCTACGCCGTTCTCTCTCTACGCCGTTTTCCTCAATACTCCATCTTTCTCTCTACGCTACTCGTGCTTCTCCAGGAGCATCGCCGATCGCCGTTCTCTCTCTGAGTCTTCTCTACGCCGATCGCCTCCCGCCGCCGTTCGCCTCCCACCGGTTAGAGCACACCCCGTCGCCGTTCGCCTCCCACCGGTGAGTCTTTTCTTCTCTCTACATTTCTCATTTTGTATGCCCATTTTATCTGAGAGTTTCCCATTTTATCTGAGAGTTTCCATTTGGTGCTGATTTTTTTGATCGGTGGTTCCATTTTCTCATTTGAGAGTTTCCCATTTTTTTTTGTTTATACCTATGGTCCCCTACCTATAAGAACATAGACACCAAGCAAAACTAGCTTTGGTAGGACCCTTATCCCCCACTGACTCAGCTCAGAAATTGAATCACAGAACTCGAATACATTCACTTCAAATGTGGCTATTGAAACTTGTTTGCTTGTATCCCCCCTACTTTTAGTTGTTCCTTTTGTAACTTAGTGGGATTTTAAAGATAATAATTGTTCTTGTAACTTAGTTGATTTAAAAAAAAATGTTTAATAGGCTTTGAAACCATGTATATTTGCATTTTCATGACCCGGAAAAATGTCTCTAATGGCTGTTCGTTCGTTCTCTTTGCCAAAGAACAGTGTAATGAAGATAATACCTGTTTTTGTACCTGTTTTGGTAATGTTTTGGTACCTGTTAATACCAGTTTTGGTAATGGTAATAAGTTAATAATGGTACCTGTTTTGCTGTTTCGGTAATGTTTTGGTACCTGTTAATACCTATTAAAACATAAAACATTATTAATGGGTGTGTGTTCCAACCAGTTTTGAAGGTTTTTTTTTTTTTTTTTGTTTATACCTGTTCGTTCGTTCTGTTTGCCAAAGAACTGTGTAATGAAGATAATACCTGTTTTGGTACCTGTTTTGGTAATGTTTTGTTTTGGTACCTGTTAATACCTGTTTTCGTAATGTTTAATAAATTCAGTACATGTTTATCCGAGTTTTGGTAATGTTTAATAAATGTTCACTTGTTCAAAAAATAATTTTGGTAATGTTTTTTTTTTAGTTTTGGTACTGTTTAATACCTATTCATTTCATCTGTTCAGAAAATAATTTTGATAATGTTTTTTTTTTGTTTTGGTAATGTTTAATAAATGTTCACCTGTTCAAAAAATAATTTTGGTAATGTTTAATACCTATTCATTTCATCTGATAAAGAAATAATTTTGGTAATGTTTTTTTTTAGTTTTGGTACTGTTTAATACCTATTCATTTCATCTATTCAGGAAAATAATTTTGGACTGTTTAATACCTATTCATTCGTTCAAGAAATAATTTTGGTAATGTTTTTTCTATATATTTCAGCAATGGATAGTGGAAAACGATCGTCTACACCCTCCTCCCACATTACGGACCTAAATCAAAAGAAAAAAAGGAAGATTTAAGAGATTATTCAAGTGCCACCAAGTGAAACAAATGAGGAACAAGTATATTTCTGATTTTGTTTTTAGTTGTTTAACAGTTATCTGTCATTTGTTGCTGGTATACTTATAATTTTTTTATTCTAGGATGTGGACAGCGGGGACGATAGTTCATGCGATGACAATAATGTAACTGAAGTACCGGTACAAGTGGTTGGCATTGAAGAGGTTAAACAGTCTAGGGAGCGCTGGTCTGAGGTATGGGATTCTTTTGAAATTCTTCCAAAAACTTCAGATGGTAAAGAGAGAGAAAAATGTAAAAAATGTGGAAAGATATATGCATGTGCATCTAAAAATGGAACGGGCAGTTTAAGACGACATATGAAGAAGTGTCCAAGTAGGGATAAAAAAGATATATCTCAACTTTTGATGAATCAATCTCGTGGTCACTTGTCAATGCGTTCGTCTAAATTTGAGTCTGAAAAATTTCGAGAGTTACTTAGTGAGGCGATTGTAATGCATGATTTGCCTTTTCAATTTGTGGAGTATGAGGGTATTCGTGCTATTTTTAGTTATTTGTATGAGGATGTTCCCACAATCACAAGGAATACCGCTAAATCTGATGTTTTAAAATTGTACACAAAGGAGAAGGTTAAATTGAAACAAATGCTAGAATTAGCTCCTGGTAGGGTCTCCTTGACTTCGGATTTGTGGTCTTCCATTAATACAGATGGGTTTGTTTTTGTCACTTCTCACTTTATCGATCATGAGTGGAAATTGCACAAGAGGATTCTAAATTTTCAATTTATGGCTCCCCCACATAATGGTGTTTGTTTGACTGAAAAAATATTATATTTTTCACAATTTTTTAATATACTTTTATTGTCCTATGCAGGAATGATTGCAATTTGTCTTGGTGGCATTTTTGGATTAATGATTTTCAAGTTGGTGGGAGAAGTTGCTGATTTTTGAAGATTTATCACTTGAAGATGAATATTTTTTTTTGTATAAATTTGAAGGAAATACTAATTACCATGGATGTTATTTTTGTTTAGTATATGTTGACGCTTATCAAATTATGGGATGTTATGTTACCCATTATTCTGAATATTATTTGTATTTCGTAAGTTGGTATATTTATTAGCACTGATCTGATGGGATGCCATTTTTTTTAGCAATATTATTTGTGTCAATCGGGTCAAATGGGCAAAATGTGGGTTAAGATGAATCGTGTCGTGCCGTGTCAATCGTGTCAAATTGACACAATTTTTATATCGTGTTAGTCGTGTTGGGTCGTGTCATAAATGGGTCGTGTTCGTGTTGGCAAAAAAAAAAACACGACTTCGTGTTGGGTCGTGTTCGTGTTGCCTAAAATATAGTCGTGTCGTGTCGGGCCAGGTCAAAACACGGCCCGTTGGCCCGAATTGCCACCCCTAGTTACAGTTGTGAAGAAGTTCAATGATGTGTTAAAATAAGCATTTCGATGTGCTTGTTTATCATTTTTACGTCCATGTTTTTTTAGGAGAATAATGTGTAAATGTAATGAGTTTTATGTTTATGTAATGAGTGTTTTTATTCTAAACTCTAATTGTGCACATTTCTTTTGTTTTTACAGCTCTAAACTTAAGAAGGAAATATCTCACCCTTCCGGTAAGCTTTTCTTCTCTCATATTTGAGATATGTTTTCTTTATTTTATTTAAGTTTATAGTTATGTGTATCTAATGAATGTTTTTTAATTGTATACTATGATTCTACGTATCTTTTTTTTTTCTAAAGCTCTAAACTTTGGAAGGAAATTATCTCACTCTTTTGGTAGTCTCTTTCTATCTCATATTTGAGATCTGTTCTTTATTTTATTTTAGATTGACAAGTTGCCAGTTTCAACTCATTTGTATAATTTTTTTTGTTTTATTTTGTTTGATAATACTGAATCAATCTGACCATCTTGTTTGTTTTACATAATTGTAGAAAATCTACCCAATTTTGATTACAATCGATCTTTATCAGTACAAGTATAGGATGAATTAATGAGTAAAAGGTTGCATTGTGATCGGATTGTAAATGGAGGAACTTTAAGTTAAATATGAATTATTGAGTGAAGAAGTCATCCTACCATTTTTTGTACTGCTTCTTATGGATTCTCTTCACATGCCTAAGCTTTTCAGGGTTTTAGTTAATATTTATACTTATTTTAAACTTTTGTGTTTGTACTGAAAACTCACCACTCCATACATATGTTTTTTTACAAATATTTTTGTACGTGTGTTAAAAAGCATTGTGAATATTGATTATTTTAACTATTTAGAGTGTTATATCCATTTCTCTATTTCAATTTTAGTGTTTGCAATGATTTCTAAGATGAATAACTATTCATTTATATTACTATGAGTTGATGAATAACTAATCACCATTGATGCCAAAGAGCTGAATGTTTTGCTACGAGGGCCTTAGGTTTTAAAATGGATGAAGATCTAAATATTATTGGGAAGCATATCGTGACTGTGATGGAGAAGTTTATGCTGATTAGTTTATAAGCATCATATGGATATTAGATCTAAACAATACTTCTGTAATATATAAAAGGTACTGTAGATTATGGGTGTATGATTTTATAATATTGAATATTTTTATTAAGCTGATTTCATCACGAGAAAAAAAGATATCGGTACAATAATATGTGATTGAGGGAAGTCAGTTTTAGGATGGTTGCACTTCAACACATACAACACAAGAACATGTCATGCCCATTTTGTCACACACATATTGTGGATAGGGTGAATATAAACACACGCGTAATGTGGATACACATGTCATGTCATGCTTATTTTGTTTGTTTGAAGTGTTATATGAGAAGAAGATATGATTTATAACAGATATACCTGCTTAGATATGGAGTAATTTTTATAGCAGGTATTATACGAGTAGAAGCAGATATACCTCCTTAGATATTCTATACCTTGCTTCTATACCTGATTTAATAAGATAACTAATTCATAACTGGCTGCTATACATGCTTAGATGTATAACTGGTTGTATAGCTGCTATACCAGTTTTTGAATGCATGATAGTGTTTACTGCACATCACTTGCAGAAATTTGGTGGTTGATAACCAACCTAATCTTGGATGAACTATCCAGCATCACAAGTATGCCATGTTCTTCTAATATTTTTCATTGTGGAATCCAACACTCTTTTATATCAAAATATATGATGTTAGTCTCCATAAAAACGATGTCTACATTTAGGCCTGTGATTTTATTAAGTCCCTTTGTTAATGTTTTCACTTTCTTATGATCACCCTCGAGCTTTACAACATTCTCTTGTAATGCTACAAAAGCAGAAGCACAGAGGACACCACTCTGTCTCATAGACCCTCCTAAAGTCTTCCTAAGCATATTAACCTTAGCTATCAAACTTTTTGAAGCAACAAACACAGTTCCTGCTGACCCACCAAGATTATGAACTTGGTTTCTTTTGAATCAGCATCCTATACAAGCCTATGAACTTGGTTCTGGTATGAATGTGCTAAATCTTCTATATATATAGTTGTTATAATAAATTATCATTCAACATTATGCCTTGGTTTTTATATGAATTTGCTATAAATGATCAACACCGTTATTTTAGAATTTGCTATGAATTATAGGTACGAGGGTTCTACTTAATGTGAAGTTAACTATATGGTTTAGATAACACATTTGCTAAATAATATTTCAGTATTTTGTTGTTATGACAAGTTATGTTATAATTGTTTGATTAGAAGTCATTTTTCGTATAGTATTACTGTATAGTTACTCACTGTAGTATTACGAATATTTCAAGGTTACAAACAAATTTTGGTTTAGCATTACTGTATTATCAATAATCATCACTGATGTATGTTTAGTTGATAATACAGCAATCGGACATCATTAGTGCTGTTATTTTTTAATATACATTATCCGAAAAACACATTCATAATACAACAGTGATGATTCATGCTTTATGTATTATCACTCAGAAAGTTTTGAAGCAAACATAATATCTTTAGTTGTGATTATGTGTTCATAATATGAATGGAACACATGAGCTAATGTCGTTGTGATTCTGATAAATTCGTTGTTCACGAATAATTGAATATTGTCGTTTATGCTTTGGGTTCGTTCGTTATTATATTTTTGATAACAGGGGAGTTGGATTCTATTAGATTTCTTTGTATAAATTTGTATGCATATGTACAAATATGGGAGTAAGAACAAGAATTATTACTGGCATGAATCAATCTTACATTACATTACAATTTGAGTAAAAATAAGCTACTATGAACTTTTTATTTTATGTTTTTTGCACTGTTGGGAGAAAGGCCATAACTTTTTAACCGTATATCGGAGTGAGGCGATTCTAGCTATTTTCGACACTATTCAAGGGGTCAAAATCGACTTTAAAGTCAATAGTTTCGTGTTTTCATTATGTAATTTGTCCACATAAGGTTTTTTCTTTCGTTTGTTTTACCTATTTTGATTGCCTCCTTAGACATTTCTAAAAAAATGTCACTTTTATGAGCACATGATCCCTAAAGTATCATGTTTGATGTCTAAAGTACTGTATTTTTTCTTCCCTATATCCGTCACAGGTTTTGGCTGCCACTCAAACATCGGAAGATATAGCAAAAAGACGGTTCCAAGGAAAAGCGAATGATGTGCAACAATTTATATGGGTATTTGAGGTATGCGCTTGACTTTTTCCTAAATCATATCCTAAAAATGTTAAGGATTTGTTCAAAATATTAAATTTTGTATTTAGAGAGAATTAAGTTGCAATTTTTTCCCTGTAGAACGCTAAGAACAAGAATGTCAAATACATATTGATTCTTTTTGGCGACCATCTTTATTGAACAGATTATATGGACTTCGTCGAGATATGTTATTTACTTATTCACGTCATATTTCTTCTATTAATATCTTGAATCAAATGTCGAAATTACAGTGATGAACTTTACATATATTTTTAACATATAATTGAACTCTTCTTTCAGTTCAAAAAACAACATTGAACAATATTGTTTGATAACTACACGCTAATTCCACATTGTGCTTGGTTGTTGCATGTTTCAGGACCATTGCATTTCATAGTGAAATTAAGTACTTAATTGTGTGCGTGTTTAAATTTGAAAATTTTGTACACTAAATATGATTTTTGTGGATTTGATAATGTTTCTTATACGTGTTCCAGATCGAACTATTATTATAGTAGTAGAGTATTTTTTCTATTTCTTAAACATGGTCGATTATCCTATAAACAAATGAAACTATGCTCAAAATTTCTAAATTATTTACTCTTATTTGTGTTGTAAAAAAAATTTGACTTAAATTATTCACGATTCAAAACATTAGAAACGTTTTGATATAGATCGCATTTTGATTTGTCTATGGATCTAAAAGGGGAACACACAACTTTTAAAATTGTTTATAATTATTGGTGTTATATGAAAAATCTTTTTGTCTTAAATTATACAAGACTTAATACTTTGAAAAATTATCTTCGTGCTTTCAGGCACGGGCAATACGCTAGTTTGTGCGTGTGTGTATATATATATATATATGCTTATGCTTTTTTTACAAACATATGGAATGGATTTTTTTTTTTGCTAAAAAAATACATATGCATAACAAAACTAGAGACTTTTTATATATATACAAAAATCTTTTCAAAAAGATTTATTTTTTGATAATTTCAAAAAATATTAGAAAAAATTCAATAACTATAAAAAATAATTAAAACAATATTTATTTTTTTAAATGAAAGAGTAACTATTAAAAAGACATTTTTATTAAAATAGTATTATATTTTTTTTATAAAATTAAAACAACAAAAGGCCAAGTGGCAGTGATAGATTATGTGCTCCTATAAAAAAAAGTGAGTCCAAGACTACAAAATAATACATTTTTACAACACGCTTGATCTAAACCAAATTGTTTATGGTTGTTTTAATTTTTTTACAACATGCTTGAATTATTTATGGTTGTTTCCGCAAATTATTTTAAATGTATCTAAACCATATTGTTTTCAAGCGTATTATCCATTTGTTTTATATGCAAAAACATAGATTCACTAAGCAAATGATGAGAATACAGTTTTTACTCTTCCTTAATATAGAACAAACATTTTTTTTGTTTTAAAATGACACATACACACAAAATCTAAACACCCCACCTCTAATTCTTGCTCCGCAAAACGAACGCCATAACTATATGTTTTGTGTTATATATATATATACTAGGTATAAACCCGCGCGATGCGTGAGCGATTTCGTTAAAAATATCGATAAATGGCAAACAATGTATTATAAAAAAAATGTTATATGAGGTTGATTATACTACATTGAGAAATCAGAAATAAGTTTCTTTTATCAAAATGAATGGACTATAATTAAAGAGGACGAAACTTCAAATTAAATAGTTTTGTAATGTTAATTATAGAGTGATAATATAGTTGATACCCCTAATCTCAAAAAACCCATATTTTCATTATACACGAGAAGGGGAAAAAAACTTCTAAATGCATCAGATCTTACAAATATTCAAATAATACTATAATGAGGGAGAATGATAAGATAGAGACAAACCAAATTTAGTGTATACAGGAATTTTTTTAAAAAAATAATAATAAAAAAGAAAAAAAATCCAGCAATAAAAATTCTAAACAGGATTAAAAAACATAAAAATAATTTTGATAAAAGATTTTTAGAAAAAAAATGTTTTCATCCTAAAAAAATATTTTCTAGCAGAATAAAAATGATTTCCTGAAAAAAAATATTTATCCAAAAAACCTGTTTTTTAATATATAAAATACTATCATAAAATCTCATAGAAAAAATAAAAAATCTTTATCCAATAATTTAAAAATACAAATCTGAAAATTTGGATTAAAAAAAACATCAATCTATAACATGTGCAAGAGGGTGTATCTTTACTTTGGTAAATGCTCAAAGAAATACCATATTATCTTTTTCTTAATTGGGCTTCCAAAAATCAAAGGGTTAAAGAAATAACATATTACCTGAGTACATGGGGATATTGCTTCTTGACACTATATATATAAAATACTTACGATTGAGTTCATAGTTTGGTAGAAGCTAACATCAAAATGTGTAGGGGAATCCATTCATTTTCTCAATTGTTCGTATACCTATTCAAGTCTTATTCTAATGAAAAGGTTTTGGGCTTTGCTAATACCAATAAACCAACGCCTAGGGCTTCCTGACTTGTGGTTCTCCAAAATAAAAGATTGTCTTTTGATTACCCATAAGCATATATAGATGGAAAATAGAGATAGAGATGATACTTGAATAGTCTTAGAAGAAGCTATCATTAAATGCTTGTTTAGCATTTTATAGTATATAGAGATTTTTGTGTGTGTGTGTGTGGGCGCGCGCGCGCGCGCGCGCGTGTGTATATGTTAACTGAGAGAGAGAGAGAGAGAGAGAGATTCCCTAATTTGATATGATGGAAACATGAGGGCCAAATGGGTATTTGACAATTTTTCGTCAAAGTTTAACGCGTCTTTGGACGAAATCCCCATTTTGAAATAAGTTATATAATTTAGGGACAAACTTGACGAAATCAAAATATTGGGGATTATTCTAAAAGTAAGGTGATAGTTTAGGGATTAAAAGCGAAATATACTCTTGTTTTGTATGATTCCATTGTTTATGCTTATTAATGTTCTAGAAATCTAAGTCCATCTTTGTGCATTGGGGAGTGAGTGGATAGGAAGATTATGAAAATAATAATGACGCTTAATACTTTTTACTATGCAAAGTGGAGCTATTGCAATCAAACATAAAACCAAATAATAATTATAAGCAGGGGATATCACGCATTTTATAAAACCAAAATCCTTTTAGGCATATTATCAAACATAACATGGGCAATATCTTCCTCAATCCCGTAGTTCTCAAAGCTCCATACAGTCCAAATTGTAACTCTATTAGTTTTTAACAGAAAAAGCATCTTCATATGCATATTGCCAGATTGCTTAATCAAATAAATAATCAAAGTGAAAAGCTAAGCGACTATAAAACCCATTAAAATTGAAAAATATATAAAAGAAAAATATCATAGGGGATGACAACCCTGTACTATTTTATTACACTTTTACAGGTAAATGGAAAATGGTCTTCATTATTTTAAAACTCCTATAAAAATGATTACATGTGCCCACATAATAGGAATATGATATCAGTGAACCATAGATAGAAAAAAAGAGAGAGAGGGAGAGAGAGAGAGGTAGTAACAGTTAAGGTGGATGAAACTTTTATAGATGGTGGTATGAACTGGATGTAAAAATGGGTTTGTGACTCCGTGATGATTTGGGGGTATGAACGTCCATAATGGTAATTTATGTTTTAAAGGCTTTTTAAGTTAGTATTTTTGTATACATTTTAAAGGGTTTTTAAGTTAGTATCTATATCTACAAATATATAATAAAGGAGGTGGGTGTTTTACGGTTCATAGACAAGATAAAGACATCAAACGGTTTAGTAGTATCTAACAATCCAACGAATAATAAAACGGTTGAGAATATGTTTTATATCTATAGAAGAAACAATTTATCTTTTGGCATGCTACTTTAGCTCATTTTACCAAATTCGTAAACCCACCATAGAAATCTGTCACCCAGGACCCTCTCCCAAATGATCCATATCTCAGCTATCTAAATACGTGTGGCTTGAGGAGCATATGATAATGATACTTAAATTTGAAAATCCTATTCGCTTACACAGTTACCCACCCCTTTCTCTCTCCTAATCAAACATTTTTTCGTTTTATTATTCTTTGAAGGATCCACTTTTATAATCTACCAAAGCCCCTTCATGTCCACTTTGGAAGATATATACTCATTTTTGGAACTCTTTAATTCATACTGCTTTGTAACTCCTTTCGTTGATACATGTATATGTAATATCCCATATTTTTCTAAAATAAATGAAACTATATTTTTAGAATAAAAATAAAATTCATGGAAATAAAATAAATCGGTGAAATTAATTTATCGATTGCGAACTAATAATTTGTTATGACCCCACATAATAAAATACCAGGTGATCAGTCCTATACCAAATTAAACAAGAATCTCATTTTGTTCGTTCTCAGCATCACTATCAAAAACTTTTTAAAACTTACTAATCACCTAGAATTAAAAAAGAAACGATGCCAAATTTTTTTCTTTTCATTAAACGACAACACAACATGAGGATGGATATAATTAAAACCATTCACACAATCAATGAGTCAAACCATACTAAAAATGAATAAATACAATCTTTGCCGAAAAAACCACCAGTTACAAAACCGAAATTAAAAATACAAACCACCAGAATAATAAACTAAGTACATCATCTGAGTGAAACAAATGAAAGAACTAGGGAGACATGCCCGAATGAAATACTTACTGCATCCTACTCTAGGAATGAGTTAGCTAAAGATGCTAAGTCTAAAGCCTGCAACATCCACATATGCCGCAACTGCATAACCCTAAAATATAAACAATTCTGGCATCTCTGTGGCTGAACACCTAGAATGTTTGAAAATATTTTATACAAAGTGTTAGAACCCAAAACATTTTGAAAATATTTAGCAAGTGATTAAAATGGTGTAATTAAAATTCATGAATTCTCTTCATATTTAAGCTAGTGTTTAGGTAGCCTCCTACGAAATAACAACTAAAAAAAACATTTCTTAAAATTTGGCCCACGAATCTGCCCAAATTTTTAAAATGTAGTTTTACGGCATTTCAGAGCCATTTTTGGAGATAACGTAGCAGGGAACAAAATGCAGAAAATCGAATTTTCTACGAGGCGAAGGCAGACAGAATAGCCATTTTCGGAACCAAAACGCCCCAAAACAGTTATTAAAATGACGATTTAATTTACCCAATTTTATAAACTTCTTCAAATTCAAGAAGTTGTTCTACAATTCAATCCTACCCATCAAAACCCAATTTAGATATCAAACCAACCCAATAACCATATAATCTTATTGCACCTACTTTGATATGAATTAAAATCTGCAATTCATTTAAGAGCAAGTTTAACCACTTGCCATAAAGGGTTTGTAGGGTCTGAATACTTTGGTGTAGATGATGATGATTTGATGAAGAATACAAACATTTCTTCTTGATTTTGGATCCCAAGGATTCTCTAAAAGTTCCCTCTTTTCTTATCTACTTACTTAGGTTTTCTTAAATGATTTATGGCTGCCATACCCTATAACTTTTAGGGTTTATTAAGTCAATCCCATTTGGGCTTGTGGGCTTTATTAAAATGGTCCAAACACTCTTGTGTGAGCTTGGTTATGCCCAAAAATGCCCCAAGACCCATTTACTACCCTGGGTACTTTTTTCAACTATTTCGACCCATTCGGACTCAATTGTAGAGTAAGAACTGTCATCCGAATTATTTTATAACATTCTCCAATTTTTTACCTAAAAAAATGCGACGCAAATATAATCCGAATAATTAAATCTCAATTCGCAAAATTAAATAAATCCTTTAATTTAAATAAATTCCCTAAATTATAAATTTAATTTCTGCCACATTAAAATAAATTTTGTTTCTCCCAAGAATAAATTAAAAGTCCTCGAATTTACGGGGTGTTCCATACTTCCCCCCACAAAGGAATTCCGTCCTCGAAATTCTGAAAAGCCTAGTACTCCCAAGCCTCGACCATCTCCCTAATAACTTACCCTTAGGATCGTTACAAAATTTCTTAAGAGAATATAGTTAACTAGGGCGCCCACACACCCTATACCCGTGCGTAACTGCAGAAATAATACTCGTCTTTTGCCAACCTTAAATCATACTATCACTTTGATCTCACATTCCACATATGTATATATTAACCAAAGTACCAAACCTATGTACTAATGACCAAACATCTTCCCACTTCCAACGTTGCGCAAAGTTTCATGCGTGGGATATCTTGCAAAGAGAAATCAAAACACGGAACCCTCCTGATACACTACTACCTAACATTGTCGATCGTTGAGATCTGTTAGGCCCTCAGTCCATAACACACAGCACCAACTACCCGTCTCTTGACATAAAAGTATACACATCCAATCTTATGCTACAAAATATACACTACACCAAAACTGACGATTGGTCACGGCCAAAATCCCTGACCAAAGCTGTGGGTTGCGAACTTGCGCCGTGACCATTTCGGGCGTGACCATTTTCGTGGGTTGCGGCCCAAGTCCGTGACCAAAAAATGGTCACGGCCGAGAGCGGGTCACGGCAGATGGTCGCGGACTTAGGCCGTGACCCATGTCGTGACGGGTTGCGACCCTTATCCGCGACCCACAACCGTGACAAAAAATTTTAAAAAAAAATGGTCGCGGCCCTTATCCGTGACCCACAACCGTGACAAATTGGTCGCGGCCAAAGTCCGCGACTCATTACCGTGACAAAAAAATATAAAAAAATTGGTCGCGGTCCTTATTCGCGACCCACAACCGTGACAAAAAAAATTGTCGCGGCCCAAGTCTGTGACCCACGACCGTGACGAAAAAATAAAAATGGTCATGGACAAAGTCCATGACCATATTTAACTATAATTTTAAAAAAATTGTATTTTTTGATCCAATCCTAAAATTGGGGGTCCTGTGAGTGCACCATCAGTTGCTACGTGTAACGTTTGACGCGTACGAGGTGTTACAAATATTTATTATTGGCAAAACAATAAAAAAAATCATAAATTGCGAATCGAGAACATTGTTAATAAACAAAAATATATACAAACTTATAAATATTACACGTCTTAATAATTCACAAACCAAAAAAAAAAATTGGGCAGAGTTTCCTCTATTTTTTTGACAATTCAAAACCTGTAAATGTAAAACATACTTATTATAAAGCCTGCACGGCCATAAAATTCAACAATAAAATTATAAAAGCCTGCACGGCCATAAAACTAAACAATAAAAGCTTGCATGGCTGACAAAAACCTGATTGTCCACAACCTATAAACAATCTTCATGCTGTAGACCATTGCCTTCTTCGTTTGTTCCGCGTGGAAAAATCCTACAAATGATGGGATACATAAAAAAAAATATCAGTAACCAAGTAGTTTTACAAAAAAATTAATCAAGCAGAAAAATTGCATATATGAGTTAAAATTATCAGTAACCAAGTAGAAATATGCAAATTACCGTCGTATTCTCAAACCGGGAGTCCCGTGGCTGCGGGGTCAGTTCCTACGAGTTACATTTGTCCCGTGGGAGGTGTTGGTGCCATCCACGGGGACGTTCGGGGGATGTTACGAGTTCTCACCCTCTAACGCCATGTTTTTAAGCCTAAGTCTAGAAATACGCAAATGACTGTCGTATTCTCAAAGCGGGAGTCCCACGGCTGCGGGGTCAGTTCCTACGAGTTACGTTGGTCCCGTGGGAGGTGTTGGTGCCACCCACGGGGTCGTTCGGGGGATGTTTCGAGTTTTCACCCTCTAACGCCATGTTTTTAAGTCTAAGTCTAGAAATATGAAAATTACCGTCGTATTCTAAAATCGGGAGTCCCGCGGCTGCGCAGTCAGTTCCTACGAGTTACGTTGGTCCCATGGGAGGTGTTGGTGCCACCCACGGGGACGTTCGGGGGCTGTTTCGAGTTCTCACCCTCTAACGCCATGTTTTTAAGCCTAAGTCTACAAATATGCAAATTATCGTCGTATTCTCGAACCGGGAGTCCCGCGGCTGCGGGGTCAGTTCCTACGAGTTACGTTGGTCCCGTGGGAGGTGTTGGTGCCACCCACGGGGCCGTTCTGGGGCTGTTTCGAGTTCTCACCCTCTAACGCCATGTTTTTAAGCCTAAGTCTAGAAATACGCAAATTACCGTCGTATTCTCAAACCAGGAGACTCGCGGCTGCGGGGTCAGTTCCTACGAGTTACGTTGGTTCCGTGGGAGGTGTTGGTGCCACCCACGGGGCCCTTCGGGGGCTGTTTCGAGGTTTCACCTTCTAACGCCATGTTTTTAAGCCTAAGTCTAGAAATATGCAAATTACCGTAGTACTCTCAAACCTGGAGACCCGCTGCTGTGGGGTCAGTTCCTACGAGTTACATTAGTCTTGTGGGAGGTGTTGGTGCCACCCACGGGGCCGTTCCGGGGTTGTTTCGAGTTTTCACCTTATAACGCCATGTTTTCAAGCCTAAGTCTAGAAATACGTAAATTACCGTCGTATTCTCAAACCGGGAGACCCGATGTTGCGGGGTCAATTCCTACGAGTTACGTTGGTCCCGTGGGAGGTGTTGGTGCCACCCACGGGGCCGTTCGGGGGCTGTTTCGAGGTTTCGCCTTTTAACGCCATGTTTTTAAGCCTAAGTTTAGAAATATGCAAATTACCGTTGTATTCTCAAACCGGGAGACCCGCGGCTGCGGGGTCAGTTTCTACGAGTTACGTTGGTCCCGTGGGAGGTGTTGGTGCCACCCACGGGGCCGTTCGGGGGCTGTTTCGAGGTTTCACCTTCTAACGCCATGTTTATAAGCCTAAGTCTAGAAATATACAAATTACCGTAGTACTCTCAAACCGGGAGACCCGCTGCTGTGGGGTCAGTTCCTACGAGTTACGTTGGTCCCGTGGGAGGTGTTGGTGCCACCCACGGGGCCGTTTGGGGGCTGTTTCGAGTTTTCACCTTTTAACGCCATGTTTTGCTTAAGTCTAAAAATACGCAAATTACCGTCGTATTCTCAAGCCGAGAGACCCGCGGCTGCGGGGTAAGTTCCTACGAGTTACGTTGGTCCCGTGGGAGGTGTTGGTGCCACCCACGGGGCCGTTCGGGGGCTGTTTCAAGGTTTCACCTTCTTACGCCATGTTTTTAAGCCTAAGTCTAGAAATATACAAATTATCGTCGTATTCTCAAACCGAGAGACCCGCGGCTGCGGGGTCAGTTCCTATGAGTTACGTTGGTCCCGTGGGAGGTGTTGGTGCCACCCACGGGGCCGTTCGGGGGCTGTTTCGAGGTTTCACCTTCTAACGCCATGTTTTTAAGCCTGAGTCTAGAAATATGCAAATTACCGTCGTATTCTCAAATCGGGAGACCCGCGGCTGCGGGGTCAGTTCCTACGAGTTACGTTGGTCCCGTGGGAGGTGTTGGTGCCACCCACGGGGCTGTTCGGTGGCTGTTTCGAGGTTTCACCTTCTAACGCCATGTTTTTAAGCCTAAGTCTAGAAATATGCAAATTACCGTAGTACTCTCAAACCGGGAGATCCGCTGCTGTGGGGTCAGTTCCTACGAGTTACGTTGGTCCCGTGGGAAGTGTTGGTGCCACCCACGGGGACGTTCGGGGGCTGTTTCGAGTTCTCACCCTCTAACGCCATGTTTTTAATCTTAAGTCTATAAATACGCAAATTACCGTCGTATTCTCAAACCGGGAGACCCGCGGCTGCGGGGTCAGTTCCTACGAGTTACGTTGGTCCCGTGGGAGGTGTTGGTGCCACCCACAGGGCCGTTCGGGGGCTATTTCGAGTTCTCACTCGTAACGCCATGTTTTTAACCCTAATTCTATAAATACGCAAATTACCGTCGTATTCTCAAACCGGAAGACCCGCGGCTGCGGGGTCAGTTCCTACGAGTTACGTTGGTGCCGTAGGAGGTGTTGGTGCCACCCACGGGGCCGTTGGTGGGTTGTTTCGAGTTTTCACCCTCTTAGGACAGTTAATTTATAACAGCAAAGCATACTTGAACAGTTCAATCTTCATTGTACTCATTCAATTTTGGTCATAGGGGACTTTCATTCACCATTTTCTTAGGACAATATATAACTATGCAGCTATGCTAATGGAAAACTACTTCAAGAGAATCAAATATGTCTGAAGTAGTCTTAATTTCTTATAATTCCATAATTAATGACAGGCCAGGATCATAATAATACAAAAATAAAATTAAAATAAGGTCCTACTTATCATATGTTCCTCAAATAAAATAAAAATAAGATCCTACTTGCAAGAAAGTAGAAAACTCACTTTGTTCCTCAAATGTGTAGCTGAGCAGATAAAAAAATGTATGCTGCTATGACCTCATGCTGGAGGCCTGCCTATCCAAACCTTCTATCAAACTTGCAGTCCTTAGAGATTAGCTCACTTTGTCCACAACGACTTATCAACCGATTCAAATAACTTTGGAATCTTCTGCATTTCTAAACAAATAATATAAGGTTGTCAAAAATAAAATAAAAATGAATGTTTTAATAGCTGATGTAAAATATTAAAATAAGCAGTACAATTTTATCAGTTCTAGGTTTAAATAGCAGTTCAACATTTAAACATGAATGTTTGAATGTTTAAATAGCTGTTGCAGCAGCAGCTACACCCTCTAAAAGTTGACTGGTGACAGTATTTTATCAGTTCACCTCTCCACAACAATTTCCTCCCTCATTATAATCAAACTTGTTGATATCTAGAAAAAACTAAGATTACCTAGTGTCTTCACCTTTGATGTCTTCGAGCAACAATACCCCTGTCATTATTAAATTCTGCTGTAACGAAAAGAAAAAAGTAAAAACAAAAAACTCAACAAAAACCCATATTTTGGAAGTCCAAGAAAGTGAATGAAAAAACATCTAGTGACTTTTGTCACGAACCTGACATCAAAAATAAAGTTGAGATACTTATCAAACATATAGAAGTTCTCCTTGCAGGTCTCCACTGCCCCATTCACCATCCCTTACAAATTGACAGACCATAGAGGTGTCAGGTCCTTCTAAACCACAATATCATCATCCAAAAATAGGATTTTATCCAGCTTTGGGTAAACTTCCGGGAGGTAGAATCTAAGATGATTTAGATTAGACAAATATTTTGGGTTCCTATATTTCAAATTGTCAGACCCAGAAGTGAGGGAAGATGCTTGATTTGCCCTGAAATAATATTCTTTCATTCGAGCAGATTCAACCTGACGTAGAACATGCCAATAAGAGGAATTAATCCATGTAAACTCATCAACATTATCCACTTGGATTTCGGTAGCTATAGTAGGGTTGGCAAGAAACCACATTTTCATCGTCGCAAAATTTAATTTATCAGTCACGATATGGAAAACATGCTTTTCAGGTTCATTCGCATGTATCACTGTTGAATTCACAACAACAGATGTTGAGAGAACATTATCAGAAAATATAGCATAATGGAAGAGAGAATGATCTTCAAGGTTTTTGATGTTTGGAAACCTCTTGTTTTCGTAACCCTGTAAGAAATAGTCTGTTGTGAGCACTACATAAGGTAATGCAATGGCTTGGGGACTGTTTTTGCAGCTAATTGTATCAAGAAGGCACTCTTTTTCCTTAGTGAATTTACATTCTATTCTGTCAACTGAAGCATGGACCTCAACTTTCTTGCTACTGTCATACAATCATATAATCGGTCCTTAGCTAAAGACAGAATGTGATCCATTTCTTTTGCTCGATGAAGTGCACTTTGCTGAAGCTCGGCATCAGAATTTGCTTCCCCAATGGCATGTTGACTTCTCCTGGAATGTTTAATTAAGAAATCATATAAACCACTTTCATTCTTAGCTTTTGTGATGATTGCATAAGCTTTAGCCATTATAATCTGATCATGCATAAGTTTCAAGGTGGAATCATAATTTGGATTTTCATATTCTTTTCTCCATATATTGAATTTACCCTTGACTGTCGTGTCAAACTCTTTAGCTCTCTCAATGGCAGCTGCTTCTATCTGGTTATCAATTTCTTTGTCTTGTCAGATTAGCTCTGCAATTCGGTGTTTGTTATTATTTTATAGGATTTAGTGGATAAGAAGCTTCAACTGAGTGGACGAAATGTTTAAGGATCTAGATGGCTTATAAGAAAGTAAACAAACAATGAATATATATATGCACAATATATATGCATATATACGCACTATATATATGCACTATATATACTGCATATATATGCAACAGTTGCATATATATGCACTGTATATATATGAACTGCATATATATGCAGCAGTCGCATATATATGCAGATGCAACCGCATATATATGCAACACTACCCCGTCCCGCCCCCTGCCCCGTCGCTTCCCCCCTTTCCCACTCACACACGCACACACGCGCACACAAACACACACCCAAATATGTATACACAAACAAACATGCACACACGCACACACGCGCCCCCTGCCCATCCCCTCCCCCTTTCCCACTCACACGCACACGCGCGCACACACAAACATGCACACACGCACACACACAAGCCGGGAGCGCCGTGACTACACGGTCGGTTCCTACGACTTACATTGGTCCCGTGCGAGATGTTCGTGACTCTTGCGGGACCATTTTGTGGGTGTTTTACATTTTCACCCTTCGATGGCATCTTTTTTATTCTCAAGTCTAACTTTTTGCAAATTTACGCTGTATACTCAAACCGGGATCCTTGTGACTACCCGTTCGGTTCCTACTATTAACATTGGTCCCGTGCGAGGTGTTCGTGACTCTTACTGTATTGTTTTGTGGCTTTTTTACGTTTTCACCCTTCTAAGGCATGCTTTTATGCTTTAGTCTAATTTTTTGCAAATTTATGTCATACACTCAGACCGGGAGCGCCGTGACTACGCAGTCGATTCCTACGAGTTACATTGGTCCCATACGAGGTGTTCGTGACTCTTACGGGACCGTTTAAAGGTTGTTTTACGTTTTCACCCTTCGATGGCATGCAAGTCTAACTTTTTGCTAATTAACGTCGTACACTCAATCCGAAAGTCCCGTTACTATTCGGTCGGTTCCTACGTGTCACATTGGTCCCGTGCGAGGTGTTCGTGACTCTTATGGGACCGTTTTGTGCTTGTTGTACATTTTCAGCCTTCAATGGCATGTTTTTATGCTCAAGTCTATTTTTTTTTTGCAAATTTACATCGTACACTCTAACCGGGAGCCCTGTGACTAGGCGGTCAGTTTCTATGAGTTACATTAATCCTGTGCGAGGTGTTCGTGACTCTTATCGGACCGTTTTATGGCTATTTTACGTTTTCACCCTTTGATGGCATGCTTTTATGCTTAAGTCTAACTTTTTACAAATTTACGTCATACACTCAAACCGGGAGCCCCGTGACTATGCGGTCGGTTCCTACGAGTCACATTAGTCCCGTGCAAGGGGTTCATGACTCTTACGGGACCGTTTTAAGGCTGTTTTATATTTTCACCCTTCGATGGCATGTTTTTATGCTTAAGTTTATTTTTTTGCAAATTTACATCATACACTCAATCGGGAGCGCCGTGACTACACGGTCAGTTCCTGTGATTTACATTGGTCCCGTGTGAGGTGTTCGTGACTCTTACGGGACTATTTTGTGGCTATTTTATGTTTTCACCATTCGATGCCATGTTTTTATGCTCAAGTCTAATTTTTTGCAAATTTACGTCGTATAATCAAACCGGGAGCGCCTTAAACCTAGAAAGTGGCAATCCGTTGGATAATGACTTTTGTTTCTAGTGTTCACCCTAACTATTCTTTGTTCAAAAGTTATGTTCTCTCCCCCCCCCCCCCCCCCCCCCCACTGAAAGTGATAAGAAACAAATGCGCCAACAATACCCAAGCTATAGGGGGCACAAAAAACTTAAAATTACGGGGTTTAGACATAAATAGGATCCAAACCCAAAATAATTAAAAAATTGAATCAATGCATATTTAACCTTAAAATAAATTCATCATAGGTCTATCCATTACCTGGATATTTTGTTACACCCAACGCCAATCAGAACCTTCTCTATGCCAGTAGCGATGCAATTTCAGATTATGTTTGATAGTAGTTCGACCCCAACATCAATGTATCCTATGACAGTGAAAAAATAATGAATTTTTTGCAAACAGTTATGTTCAATTAAAAAATGGTAGGACCAAAAAATAAAATTCAAAACCAAAGGAAGAAAACTAGGGCTAGTTCTTTCGTCACTCACTATCCTTACGAGTTACATTGGTCCTGTGGGAGGTGTTGGTACCACCCACGAGGCCTCACGGGGCCGTTTGGGGGTTGTTTCGGGTTTTCGCCCTCTAAAGCCAAACGATAGAGATAAATAAATGAAAGCACATCTATTATAAACAAAAGAACCGATAAATCACCTAACATTTGGACAAATAGAGGGACATTACACTTAAAAGTAGATGAAATTCATAAATTAATGTAAAGTGCTAATACAATGTCAATATCATAATAGGATACAAATAAGATTGATGAGGATAAAATAATATTTTGATACTCAATCTTCCTCTAAATAAACTAAAAGATCCTTCAAATTAGGGTTGTCATCAAGAGCTGACTGGAACTCTTTTGGAGCCTTTAATGCGTCTACTTCAGTAGTCATACCGTTTGGTGCATGCACAATAATAGACCAATAGCCATCGTTTATGCACTTCGAGTAGAATACCTTCTTTACATTCTGAAAGGCACAAATAAAAGGCTCGTCGACTATGCGGTCTTTAGTCTTCAGCTTTGATAAATCTATCATAATACGTTTGGAGTCGGGATCAACTTTGCAAGCATTCGTTGTATCCTCCACCTTTACCCAATCACAATAGAATACGGTTTCTATGAAATCCAAGTAATCAAGTTATAGGATTTGTTGAATTATCCCATAATAGGTTAGCACCGTATTCTTTGGATTTTTATCACTTTTGCTAGCGATACAGGTGGTCAAGGCAGAAATTGATATTCCACTGTTTTGTGTCAAAAGCTTTTCCTCATATGGATATGAAATGAAATCAAAACCGTTGGTGCGGAATTTCTTAAACTCTTTTGCACGAAACTAGGACCTTTTGCTAGGCGTGCAAGTCTGGAAGAGACATCACCTCTTTTTAGAAGCTGCATTTATTAATGAATTTGTATTAGGGCATGTTTTTACCAGACATGAATAAATAACCGCACACATAAGATGTGAAAAGTACCTCTTTTGACACCCATGCCCTAAAGTGAGTTGTCGTCCAATTTCTCCTTTGATTTTGGATAATTTCGTTCTCGTACTTCCTACCGAAAAATTATAGAGTTTAGATCATAAAATAAAAAATACATATAATCAAAGAAGAAGAATTCAGTAGATACTCACTCTCTCCAGTCTTGGACTTCATCTTGCGATTCGAAGACATGATAAGTTGCTTGCTCGTATTGTAGGTTTGTGAGTTTCACCTCTTTAGGCTTCCCAAACGATAATTCGTCCTCAAACTCGTCAGGTTCCTCTATCATTCGTTCTCCACGAGGATTAAACCTCGTCACCTCTTGTTCTGGCATATGTTCCCTAGCGTATAGCGTTGATTCCACCGTTACGTATTCTTCAGCAATTAACCCTCCAATATACCGTGTATTCTTTACATAATCTTTGAAGATTTTCATCAAGCGCTCAAAAGGATACATCCAACGATACCTCACGGGACCACATAATAAAGCTTCATCGCATAAATGCACAAGCAGGTGGATACTGATCTCGAAGAATGACGGAGGAAAATATTTCTCTAATACACAAACTGCCTCGGCTAAAGTTGATTTCGCAGCTTTAATGTGCCTTCTGTTTACCACTTTTGCACAAAGTAGGGTAAAACACAAACTGATTTGCATAATTGCCCGATGGAGATCTTTGTGTTCAGAGAAGCAATACCGAAATAACAACGGGATTAATTGGATGATTACGTGCCACTCGTGAGACTTGCACTGTTTCAAGTCATTTGCTTGGTAGCTTACTACCCTACGTAAATTACCAGAATAACCGGTTGGAGTCTTCAAGTTGAACAACATGTCTAAGAGGATCTTCTTCTCACTAGTAGTCAAAGTGAAAGCAGTCGGGGGGATAGAAATTCTTCCTGTCATTGGATCATTTTTTAACCACAGTCTCTTCTTTATTTTCATATCCTGTAGATCTCTGCGGGCACGCTCTCCATCTTTGGAATGAGATCCACCCAGACATTTTCCTATTAAATGTTCTGCAAAATTCTTCTCTGTGTGCATCACATCAATTATATGCCTTACACGATGATCTTTCCAATACGGTAAATCAAAAAATATTGATCGCCTGGACCATGGCTTCACTTTACTAGGGTCGTTCGGATCCTCCCTAGCTTTACGCTTCAGGTTTACAAACTGGGGGTGATTGCCTACGTACCTATTCCCCGCAGTCGTAGCCACCGCCTTCTCCTCAATTTGCTGACCAGAAAGTCGAATAGGTGCCGTTCTTCGCTCGTGATCGACAGGCAAAAAGTTAGACTTGTCGTTCCTAAAAGTGTGACTGGTCGGCAGAAATCTACGATGACCCATGTAACTCAACTTACCACTATGTTTTAACCAACAGGCTTCAGTTTCCTCCCCACATATGGGACATCCATAATAACCATGATTATTACAACCGGACAAGGTCCCATAAGCAGGAAGATCGTGGATCGCCCACATCACCATTGCTTTAAGTGTGAACTCTTCACCCTTATGAGAATCGAACGCCGCCACGCCTTTATCCCACAACTCTTTAAGTTCTTCGATTAATGGTGCTAAGAATATATCAATATCATCACTGGGAGCCTTCGGCCCGGGTATCAACAGAGATAACAATGTGAACTCCTTTCTCATGCATAATGTCGGAGGAAGACTTAAAGGCGCCATAAGAACTGGCCAATAACTCTGACTAGTACTTAAATTACCGAAAGGGTTAAACCCATCGGTTGAGATTACAAGACGAACATTGCGCGGTTCCTTTGCAAATTCATGGTGTTGTGCATTTGAAATTTGCCAGATGAGTGAATCAATCGGATGACGCATCAAATTCCCACCCACCTCGCATCGAGCATACCATGTCATGGCCTCCGCTATCCACGGTACAGTCAAAAAACGTTTTAACCGTGGCCCAAGTGGAAAATACTTCATAACCTTTTGTGGGACTTACGAGCACTTGCGATTTTTTGCATGTTTGCCATTTCCATTCTCACAAACCATATATCTAGGCTCACTGCATACAGGACATTCATCCTTCTCTTCGTGCTCATTCCGGTACAATATGCAATCATACTTGCAAGCATGAATAGATTTGTATTTCAAACCTAAACCCTTCAAACTCTTCTTCATGGTAGAATAATTGTTTGGTAACATGTTCTCTTTTGGGAGAATTTCTTTAACCCACTTAAGAATTCCGGTTACACTATTTCCAGACAAACCAAATTGACTCTTCAAATTATGCAAACCAATCATTGCATATAATACCGAGTGATCTTCATCGTAATTTTTATACAACGGTCTAGCCGCATCGGCATTCAACCGTATGTATTCTCGATCTCCTAGTAGTTCAGCATCATTTTGTTCATTTACTTGGTCATAATGCGCATTATTTGTATCCATAGGTTGGTGGTTTTGTTGGTTGTGGAGTCCGTAAGCATCATCAATTAAGTCGGTCAATGGACGATGTGGTGGTGAATCATGTACCACTTCTACTCCTTGAGGTTCCGTTACACGGTCGGCTCCCGGTAATTCTTCTGGAATATAAGGTACAACTTTTTCACCATGGTATGTCCATATTATATAGTCTTGATAGATTCCCCACTTTAGTAAATGCAACTCAACAACTTCCAATGACTTATATTTTTCGTTAATACAATGAGTGCATGGACACGAAATCTTCTCACTTGTAAGATTTTTGGAAGCATATTTAACAAATTCATAAACGCCCTTTACATGATTAATTGATATCCGGTTAGTCTCTCCCATCCACTCTTTGTATTGTGGGAAATCCATGTAATAATCTTCAAATTTCAGTCCTGTGGTAATAGGTTAAAAAATATTATTACAACTGAAACAAAAAGAATATTCTTACGACTGAAACAAAAAAAATATTCTTACGACTGAAACAAAAAAAATATCATTCCAAATGAAACAAAACCAATATTCTTACAACTGAAACAAAAAAAAAATATCATTCCAAGTGAAGCAAAACCAATATTCTTACAACTAAAACAAAAAAAAATTATTACAACTGAAATGAAAGAATATATTATTAAATCTTGGCCAACAGATAAAGTGGCCAAGTAATAAAAGATTTTGCATAATTCCTCAATTCCATCCCATCCCCTCTGTTAACGTACACAGGTACATCTCCGCAGCCGTTGTATATTTCATCGACCATTATTTTACCCTCACCCTTCTCCAAAGGTCGGTGATGTACTAGAGTTCCAGGAACCCTGGAGATGAGTATGCACACGCCAACAAACCTATAATTGCTCATGTCCTTGATATAGTACTCTTCGCCATAGTCACTGTGAGTTGTTGACGATGATCCGAGCCCCGTGATTGGCGGAGGTGCAGGGGAGGGGAATGTTGGAGGATGAGGCATTTGAGAGGGGAATGTTGGAGGGGAAGGATGTGTGAAAGCTTGAGTAGGAGTAGGGTAAGGGTAATCTTGAGGAGTCATTGGGGGCCTATAACTTTCCCAAAGATTCACAAGTTTCCCAATTTGATTTGTCAATAATCCCAGGGAATTTTTAATCTCATGGATATCCCCATCGGTCTTCAACTGGTGCTCCTTTTGGGATGAGATACAATTCTTGACCGAAGAAAGCTCGTCCACAAGAGGTGCAATGTGTTGAAGTTTTGTTTTTGGCATATGTGAGCCAACACCTCTCGTCCTCCCTCTTTTGTCCTTTCCAAAGGTCTTAGTCAGGGCATCATTTTCAAGGTCAAAGTCATCAGTAGGGCTCGAATCTGATTGACTGCTGATGGCCTCTATTGATTCCAGTGTCTTACCAAGTGCAGCGGGAATTTATTATCTTTGTCCTGTCGAGCATGAAGGAATAAGTTGGACTGATTTGGGTTTTTACCGGCATCTGGACCATCTTTTGTCCTAATCTCCCATTCATTCTTTAAATCCTCATATGATTTGGATCCCAGCCTATGGATATCAGTTTTTTGTGCCCTATTTTTTTATTTTTCTCCCTCTGGACCAAATTTTTTTCCTTCGCCTCATTCTCTAAAAACTTATTCCACTGATCCACCGACATTTCAATATTGGGAGGCACTTTCTCTTTCAAAGCCAAAATATCTGAGCTCGCTGCCTCTTTCGGGAAATGTTTCTTCCGAAGGTTTCTCTTGTATGTCCTCAATCCTTCAGCAACCCGAGATAGAACCTTATTCTTGGAATGGTCAGGAAATGAGAAATGCTTGCAAAATTGGTCATGTATGTCATCTTTGACAGCTTGATCAACAAGGTTCCAATTGTCTGGTCCACCGACTCCCACGTTCATTTTTCCCAGTGACAAACACCGGGCTTTAAAGTTCAGCACGTCATTCCTATCACCCGTCGGGTTATTCCCGAGAAGGGAGAATCCAATAGGCTTCTTTTCATTTGAGCGGGTGGCATCATGAGTGTTGGATGGGGGCGTTAAATCAACGGGAGTGATGGATTGGGGCGTAGGAGCACTTGGAGTTGGACTTGGTGAGGAGTGAACCATTGGTGGAGTTGTGAATTGCTCAGGCATTGGTGTTGAGAATTCGGGTTCTGCACGAGATGGTGAACCTCGTTGTTGTGTCACATCGGCACTTGGTACCCTTGGGTTGTTTCCTCTCGACATTATCTACAAAAATTAAAAAATATAAGTGACTAAATAATTATAGTAATATGAAATTATAACTAATTAATCAAGATTAATTAGTTTTATATATATAGATAGATAGATACCTTTTCAAAGTAAGACATTAGAATAAGTTCAATGTGTCTGATCTCCATCCATTCGGTATTAGTTTTTAAGAACCTATGAATTTTTGCACATGGCCAACTAGAAGGAAGGGTATCTATGATTGATGTGTAGATGTCAGTGACATGAACTCGGAATCCCCTATTTCTCAACTTGTTGGAAAGATTCAATTTTACGTGCATGTGGCGCGAGACATCACAGTCTATGTCAATGCTCTCTGTACGCAGTTGTATCCATAACGGGTGGATTTTTTTTTCGCCTTCTCCAACAACGTAACCAAGGTCAGGGCTATGTCGGGATTACGTGTGTGAAATATATTTTGTATAACATCATCCCAGTTTTCTGGTAGAGAAAATAAAATGCGATCGAACAAGTAATCTTGCTGGATATCAAATCCATGATTTACAAGGTAGTTAAATTGTTCGATCTTTTTATTTTCGTACCTATAAATAGGAGTACCCTCTATATGACGCACGCTAATAAAAGAGTTATGTGTGCGGTCTAATTGCAACCTCTCCCACTCTTGTTGACAGTATTTATCACCATGCCTCATTTTTCCTGAGAACAGTATATGAGGGCATGAATATGAGTCCTGCTATTAAGGTCTAGGTTTGAAAGTTATGAGAGTTTAAACATACATATACACATAAACAATTTGTTCATAGTTACACACATACACATACATATACACATAAATTTATACACAATTTATTTGTTGGCCCAAGTCCTCGACCCACTGGGTATGACAAAAAATGCACATTAATCGCAAGATATGTGATATACTTTTTCATAGGCAAATCAAGAGCACACCCAACAAATTTAATAACATATACATTTATCGACACTAGTATCAATTCAATAAATTCAACATAGTATCCAACAACCAAGCCAACAATATCTCACTATAGTAATGTGGACACGTGTTTGCGACTCGTATGTCAAAAAAAATCATTTAATTATATTTTCTCAAAAAAACAAACAAGACAAGCATATATTGTCGAAAAAAATACACGCATATACAATCTAGGGTTTATTGACATAATCTATACATACACACACATACTATTTAAGGTTTACTAAACCCTAATATTTTTTTTGACATAAATCTATACATACACACACATACAATCTATACATACACACACATACACACATACAAACATAAATCTACACATACATACACAAAAATTAGGGCTTTAGATAGAAATCATGAAATCCAAATGAATCAATACATACCAACTGAAATCGATTAGCCAAATGCAAATCCAATTGAAATCCAAATACAAATCCAACTGAAATCCAATCGAAATCCCAGGAGCTCGAAATCGCAAGAACCCTAACAGCAAACGAAGTCGCACGTAATAAATGAGAAGCTGGGAATATTTCTTTGTAAGACTAGACTATGGTCACGGCCTAGAGCCATGACCCGATGTGCGCGACCCATTAATGACCATGAGGCTGAAGATTTCGACTTGGTCACGGCCTAAAGCCGTGACCCATTACTGAATTGGACAATGGCGATTTCAAATTGGTCACGGCCAAGAGCCGTGACCCATGCCCGCGACCCTTTACTTACTTGCAGGACAATGGCGATTTTTATTTGGTCACGGCTTAGGGTCGTGACCCATAATGCGTGACCCTTTTCCAGCAGCCTTGGTGTTTGAATGATGTATGGTCACGGCCAGACCAACAAATGGTCACGGCCCTAAGCCGTGACCCTTAATGTGTGTGTTTTATGCTTCATCGCGCCTTTGGTCATGGCCCAAGTTCGAGACCCATCCGCGACCAGTTTGGAAGGAATTTTGGCGCCAAGCTGGTCACGACCTAGTCACGGCCCAAGTTCGTGACCCATCCGCGACCAGTTTGGAGGGAATTTTGGCGCCAAGCTGGTCACGACCTGGTCATGACCCAAGTCCGTGACCCACTATGGTCAGGGATTTAGTCCGTGACCAATTCTAGAGCATGGATAATTTAGTGTGGTAATAAAATTGGTCACACCAAATATTGATTGGGTCACGGCCCAAGTCCATGACCAGCTGGTCGCGGACTTGGTCTGTGACCCACTGGGTGTGACCATTCGCCGAATTTGGTGTAGTGATAAGATACAAAACTGCGCCCTTACTATAACTAGTTTCCTCGGCAAAAATAAATCCCAAGCTATATATCCCCGCTAGATAATAAGTCTATCCACCCTGAGTCACATCAGTAATGTCCCTATTCACTGAGGTACAATATAACAATACGAGCATTTTCTTATAAGTTTATTATGTAACATACCATAATATATATATATATATATATATATATAGAGAGAGAGAGAGAGAGAGAGATACTAGATCATCTTTCAGGTGATATATAACACAAGTAAATCATATCTCGAAACAACGAGCACAAAGTCTCACTATACTATATATTATATCCCAAATATCCAGGCATAAATATCACTAATGGCTCGTACGTAACATACTTATCTTAAGATCATCTCCGCACACTCGGCGTGGCTAAATCATACAAGCATTGTCGATTACCCTATAATTTACAATTTATTTCTTCCCAACACTGCCCAACCCATTAACGTGTGGTGCAACAGTTCTCTCAATGCTTCCTTCGCAGCATTACCCAACTCTCCTGCCCATATATCGTAATCGTTCTCATCTTAAAGTTCTTCCTTTACACATTCAATAATTCATCATTTAATCCGATGTCCTAGCATCCAATGACGTTTCTCCATCCCGATCATTTATTAAGGCTTATGCATATAATCCTCTCACAGCAAAGCCCAAAAGAACTTTTTTCCCATGCTCTATTTCTCAGCATTGTCGGTCCTCGATTTTCGTAGAACCCAAAGCATACACCCGGGACACTCAAACCCTGTCACTATACTCACAAGTCTAATCATTGATGCTCGCGTCTCTAAAGTAGTCTTATACTATTGCGCTCACAATATCACTAAGTCCTCAACGCTAAATAATTAACAAGCAAAATCTCTCCGCTCCACGGTAATCCAACATACCCTGAATCTCATCAGTAAGAGTCCCTATGCACCGGGATCCAATATAACTAGAAAACTGTACTCTGAAGTCTACTTCACAAAATAACACGATGAGATCGACCATATTTCAGGTGAGACATCATAAAAAGAATATACATCCAGCCCTGGAACGAACATGATAGCCTTGTTATAACCGCCCACCATCGCGAACCCATCCGTACCTAGGATAAAACCATACCTCGAATATCACCTCTCAAAACAAACTAACCTCATAAAAATATATATCATCTCAGTGTACCCACCCGCTCCCTTACACGTGGCACTGAAGAGCGCCCCCTATTCCATGGTAAATATACACATACTAGTGATCTTCATGATATCTCTAAAAACCCATTTCTCACATGAATCTAGTACTAATACATTACTGTGACTCGCTCGCGTCACACAAAATCGATGCCAATCATCTCTGGATAAAACTCATAATTTCAATTGCCAATACCACTCGTAGTTGAAATGGTTCCATACATAACACCCTCGTCCAAACCAAAGTAAAAACTTCTCTAACTGTTGTCCCTGCTAGGCATCCAACTCCTGTCCCCTGAATCATTACGGACAAGATCCACCCATGTGTTTATACTCTTTTACACATAAGACACCTCTCTGTGTCATTCCCCTTTCCCCTTTATCTGGCTCCACCGGCCATGTCGGGGTTGTATTTATCGCTAACTTGGTAGTTTTGACCCTGGTTGCTACCCCTATTATCCCTTTGGCTCTGCTGGTCCCATGGGACTTGTTGATGTCCTTGACAACTGTGAAACGTGAGTGGCCCGATTATGTGTGTGTTTTCAACAAAACCAATTTTTCTTCGAAAAAGATCCAACTTTTAATTATGCACCAAACCATGTTGTGAAAACCCAATTCTCACTATAAACCAATTTTATCTTGATTAATCCTAAACATGCATCTAGTGATTAAAGCAAGGTAAAGTGAAGAATACTCACAACGTCGTATGTACGAGAAAAAAACCCAAAACGGGAAAACAACCTCGGACAGCCCAAGCCAGACAATCACTATGAATAATGGTTTTACAAAGACAGATTAGCCTTACACTAAGACTCGATCCCCACGGGTCTTGACGCTCCTTCTGATCTTCAACCGTTCTTCAATAGTGCCCATGCAGAAATTCCATCTTCTACAATCTCTGTCCACAACACACGCATCCACGTATGTCTTGGTGTCCTCCGATATGGGTTTGATATGTCTACGATGTCGAACACGATGTCCGTCACTTCTTCACCATAAAAACCTTTGTGTTCAATGTGTAGAACAAACAACTTTGGTGCATCAAGATCACGTAAACATATAAGAATGATAACCTGGATCATTGCAAACTCTAAGGATGTGTTTATGCTTTGTAAACCTTAGAAAACATGTGCAAACAATGTTCTGGTTCGTAAAACTCTTTTTCAGAAAGCACACTTCCGAAATTATGATGCAAACACTGTTTAAATAGGATTTAAACACCGCCTCGAAAAATGTGTCGTTCGAACAACTTAAGCATGTCGTTCGAGCGACAACGTGAAAGTTTGACTTTATTTGACTTTCAGATAAAAACATCTCTTAACAATGAGATTCAAATTAGTCAAACTCTATTTTGAGCTTATCATCATAAAACGAAATGTAAACCATTAAAACACATTTAAAACATTTAAAAACATTTTTCTTTATAAAAAATACATCATTATCTTTTATAAAAATAATTCCGAGCACCATTAATTATACGCATTCATACCTAAGTGATCTCAGAATGAAATTAACTTTGAAGACTAGTAAACTTGCACCAAATAAACATCGACATGATTATTTCTTTGAAGATTTGCCGTTACGTCTTCAATCTCTTCAATACGTCATAGATCAAGTGGGATCGTTGAAAAAATAAACATCTCCCTATGACATATTACAAACACAGTTTTGTTCACAGAATTAAGTCAAAACAATACAGGGACTCAATTGGAAATTTATCTCCTTACAAATCTCCCCCTTTGACTATTTCGGGACAAAACTAAACCGGTGAAATGCCTAACCGGGCCGTCAAGCCGTATGACGCCTAAATCCCATCCCATAAACCCAATAATAAAAAATTACAGGACACGGACTAGTATATGTAGCACCGGTAAGCATGAACTGTCTGAATGTGATGTAGACTTGAAATCTCGAATCGCTGAGGCATACCTACACACATGAAACAGACAAACAAATGCCCAGTGAAGTATGGAGGAACAAATGATACCAATTTATATTTCTAATAAGAACAAATCATTTGAAACATGTGAGCAATTATTTGATACCAATTTAAAACAAATATAAGCGCTCAACAAATCTCCCCCTACATCACATACCAAATCTCTCCCCCTTTTTGTCTCGAAATAGACAATCTGGTGAAAAGATAAACCAATATGAAATATCTAGCATGAGAATAGGATACCAAAATGAATCAAGTTGATACCAATTTTGAAAAATGAAAACCGCTAGATAATCAAGAAATAACTAGCTAATAATGATACCAAAAACAACTCAGTAGCTAGTAAACCAAGAAATCACACACATAGTATATCAATTAAATCAAGTGTGATAAATGAGCGTATATGCAAAAAACCAATTTGGAACGTTAAAGAACCTTCATATAAACTAAACAGTCCAGAAATGCTTCCCGCAGTACTAAAAAAATATCATATTAAACCAGAGGACTGCCAACAAATCAGAAGAAATTTTTCTCCCTGTCGTTCGAATGAGCCAGGGACTTCGCTCAAACGAGATGTGGAAGTCGCTCGAACGAAGACAAAAGTCGTTCGCGCGAGATGAGATGTCATTTGAACGACTTCGCGCGACCTGCCAAAATTTCTCAGTTTCCCAGAAATATTATAAAGTATTGCCCAGTGAAAAAATTTCCACAAAAAATTCCAGGAAGGGACAGACAGATGCAAAACAGTGCTAAAACAGTAAGCTTTTAGCACAAAACGCAAAAACTCATAAAAACTTAAAATGTGAGTTACATGCAAACATAGTACCGATGTGCTCAAACATGGGCATGGAATGTATGGGCGTGAAACTACAACAAATAAATCACAATTCCAACACATCGAAACGATCAAGAAGCTCTAATTGATAGCGATAAATCATCAAACTTTATCATAGCCATGTGACAATTAAAGGGTGAGCTTAATGAACTAAACATACTACATGCACACAAATCTAGAATTTTGACGATTCTACAAATAATAGCGTCAAATTGCAATGTTTCAACATTAGGATTAGATATGCAAACCCGTTTAAATTTTCTCCAACCAAACACCCTCATATAAACATACTTTTTTAAAGTTTTTTGAGGTTTATAGCATTCTCAACTTAGAGAAAATCTTATTGGCCCTTTTCTTAGCATATTGCATTTTCTTTTTGGGCTCTTTTAAACGGTGGCTTTCACGACAAGTTAATTTTGAACTCTCGCAGCCCTTTCCCGTGAATCACTCATTATTTTTTTAATCGATATCCTCACGGTAAACGGTTATTACATGCACACTTCTCCTTAAGTTTACTTACGCATAGATGACAAGATTGAGATAAGAACGCCTCACCAAATTCAAATATGCAAGAGAAGTCAAACATCCATATAAACTCGTGCATGTGTGCGATGTTGGCATATATACAAAGTCGAATCAAGATGCATATCAACTTCGAAACAACCCCATATAAACAATGGTTGAGATCATTCTAAGCATCGATAATAATGACCAAATGTCCTAGGCACATGGATAATGAAACAATGGGGGGGGGGGGGGGGGGGGTCCAAGCATATCAATATGCCACATCAAACATGTAAACTCAAAAAGAAAAACTGAAAAATCTTTTTGGCTTTTCAAACATATTTTAACTCAAAGAAAAGCAAAATCTTTTTGGATTTTCAAACGTTTTCTAAAAAACAAAATCTTTTTGTATTTTTCAAATAGGACTCAAACAAATGAAAATTATAATACAAAATGATACATATGTCATAATAGTAGCAATGAATATATCCTGAAGCAAACTAGCATATGACAAACATGGCAACACTAGCATCCTTTAGATTTAGCATGGGAAGAATCAAGTGCACCCAAACGAGAATCATGAAGTTTAATTCCTAAAGCCACTAAATCCGATTTACTAACCCAAGTAGGTGTAAAACGACGCATGTGGGTGTGGGAAACCGGGGCAACTTTATTCCTAAACTTCGTAGGAGCTTGTCTAAGGTCGTAACAATAACGCCTAAGGTGACCTTTTCTACCACAAAATGTGCAAGTGTAGCGGTGGTGGGAATGATTGCCTTTATGTGGACCTTTTCTAACCATCCTAGTGTTTCTCACACGTGCGGGGGGAATGGGAACAACTCTCGTACCAAAACCTATACCTCCCCTATCTCCCTTAATTTGGACGGTGCCTAGGATTTTATCTAACTTTTCAGACCTAGCCTCCAAATCAAACTTGACTTTAGAAGAATCTTTCAACCTCTCCTCCAACTCAATAATCCTAGACTCGAGTAAATGCCTAGTCTCCTCAAATTCTAAAATCTCCTTGTTCAAGGACTCCATCAAACCACGGAGATTGTCTCTCTCTTTCTCCACAAACTCTAGTTTCTCCCTAAACTTCTTTTCTCATTCCCTAAGGTCCTCAATCAAACTATCATTATTTTCTATGGCGCGCTCATTCAACTTAGATTGCAATTTTGAGTTAGCTTTTTTCACCTTCACCGTTTCGGCATACAACTCATTAAACGCATTTTGCAATTCTTTCCCATCAACCTCCTCCTCGTCACTCTCTTCTCCCTCACTAACATGGGATACACTCAAAACCTCATTGGAAGTGTCATTCACATGAGTATTGTCGTCGTCGCTCACATGGCATGCCATAAAGGCAGTAAAGTTACGCTCAATGGGGGAACTCTCTCCCTCTTCCGATTCACTATCACTTAAGGTGGCACTATAGATAATGGGTTGATTTCCCTCTTTATTAAGTCTAGTGGGACATTCCTTAACCTTGTGACCGTACCCCTCACACCCAAAACACTTATTCGAATCATCTCTCTTAGGCTTCTCAAACTTATCCTTAGAGGTGGTATCCACTTTGTTGTTCTTGAATTTTTCAAATTTCTTGGCATCTTTCGATTTCTTTTGAAACTTAATAAATTTTTTAAATTTCTTTGCCAATAAAGCAACATCCTCAAAATCGAAATCGGAATCGGAATTCGAAACTTTAATTTCCTCCTTCCGGGTTTTCAAAGCAATACCCTTTTCTTTCTTAGGCACTTGCTTGGAGGTAATCATGTCGATTTCATAGGTTTGTAAGTCACCTACAATCTCTTCTAGTTTCGTTGATTCTAACCTACCCAAGGAGTTTAAAATGGTCACTTTTGCATCAAACCTACTAGGCAACGACCTAAGGATTTTCTTAATGACACGGTTGTTGGGAATTTTCTCACCTAAGTTAAACGACGAGTTGACAATATTGGACAACCTAGCATAAAACTCATCAAAGGTCTCACTCTCTAACATCCTAATGGTCTCAAATTGTGTAGTGAGATTTTGAAATTTTGACGCACTAACCGTGCTAGTGCCCTCGTGAGTGAGTGCCAAAATATCCCAAGCCTCTTTTGATGTTTCACAAGTCATAATTCTATTATATTCTTCATGTGTGACATGTGAAGAAATAACGTGCAGACCCTTATAATTATATTGTGCAAGTCTTTGTTCAGTTTCGGTCCATGACTCAACAGACTTTAAACTAGTGACCTCACTTACAATAGTGACTGAGGGTGTCCAACCTTTTTCAACTGCAAGCCAAACTCGCTCATCAATAGATTTTAAAGCACATCTCATTCTCATCTTCCAATAAGTGTAATTAGTGCCATCAAAAACAGGAGTTCAAAAAAATTCACTATATCCAGAATTCATCTTTGAAAACACACGGGATCACAAAACAAATAAAAATGTTTTCTAGCTCTGATACCAATTTGTGAAACGTGAGTGACCCGATTATGTGTGTGTTTTCAACAAAACCAATTTTTCTTCGAAAAAGATCCAACTTTTAATTATGAACCAAACCAAGTTATGAAAACCCAATTCTCACTTTAAACCAATTTTATCTTGATTAATCCTAAACATGCATCTAGTGATTAAAGCAAGTAAAGTAAAGTGAAGAATACTCACAACGCCGTATGTACGAGGAAAAAACCCAAAACGGGGAAAACAACCTCGGACGGCCCAAGCCAGACAATCACTATGAATAATGGTTTTACAAAGACAGATTAGCCTTACACTAAGACTCGATCCCCACGGGTCTTGATGCTCCTTCTGATCTTCAACCGTTCTTCAGTAGTGCCCACGCAGAAATTCCATCTTCTACGATCTCTGTCCACAACACACGCGTCCACGTATGTCTTGGTGTCCTCCGATATGGGTTTGATACGTCTACGATGTCGAACACGATGTCCGTCGCTTCTTCACCGCAAAACCCTTTGTGTTAAATGTGTAGAACAAACAACTTTGGTGAAGCAAGATCACGTAAACATATAAGAATGATAACTCGGATCTTTGCAAACTCTAAGGATGTGTTTATACTTTGTAAACCTTAGAAAACATGTGCAAACAATGTTTTGGTTCGTAAAGATCTTTTCCAGAAACCACACTTCCGAAATTATGATGCAAATACTATTTAAATAGGATTTAAACACCGCCTCAAAAAACGTGTCGTTCGAACGACTTAAGCATGTCGTTCGAGCGACATTGTATCTCGTTCGAACGAGATCCATTGTCGTTCGAGCGACAACGCAAAATTTTGACTTTCTTTGACTATCAGATAAAAACGTCTCTTAACAAAGAGATTTAAATTGGTCAAACTATATTTTGAGCTTATCATCATAAAACGAAATTTAAACCATTAAAACACATTTAAAACATTTAAAAACATTTTTCTTTATAAAAATACATCCTTATCTTTTATAAAAATAATTTCGAGCACCATTAATTATACGCATTCATACCTGAGTGATCTCGGAATGAAATTAACTTTGAAGACGAGTAAACTTGCACCAAATAAACATCGGCATGATTATTTCTTTGAAGCTTTGCCGCTACGTCTTCAATCTCTTCAATACGTTATAGATCAAGTGGGATCGTTGACAAAATAAACATCTCCCTATGACATATTACAAACACAGTTTTGTTCACGGAATTAAGTCAAAATAATACAGGGACTCAATTGGAAATTTATGTCCTTACAACAACCCTAACATAACCCACTGTCACTTTGTTGAAATTATATTGATCTCGATCATTAGTTTAAGTCCTTTACTGGGTATCCCTTCCCTTGGTTCCTTACTAGTACTCAAAAATTCAATTTTACTCTTCAGATAGATTCTCTAACTCCCTTAGCTCCATTCTCAATAGAGCATTGATACAAATTATAAATGTATAACCTTTAAGACAACGACACCAGTCATCCTAGATGGATCTTATACCCACGCTTCTATATTCTACCCACATGTCTATTATAAACTTACGAACCCTTTTTTTTCTTCGTATCCCTCTCATCGATTACGAATTCTTATGAATTTCATCAACTTCCTTAACATCCGACCATTGTCCGACCCCTTTTGAAAAAAGTACTAAAATCTCCCTTTCCTTTCTATTCAAAACACTGGTGAGAGGATTAGTAATAATACGCACCCCAAATTCCTTGTTCTACATGGTAATTTTTCCATAGATATAGTGACTGGCTCCCATCACCCTACGTTGCTCCCATGAGAAAAAATCTTTGCCCAGAATTTTTGAGTTGAGTGTCACTACACTCCCTCACATATTATCCCAAATGGATGTTCTCTTTCCATTAGTACATCACCCTTCTACACTTTCCTCGGATTCTAGTGGATTGTTCTTTTGAAACAAAAAATTATTCTTTGACCCTCGCTCTTATCATCTACACTTGGTGGGTCTAATATTGAGCCAGTGTCCTTCATAACAGTTCATGGGGAAACTACTATGCCCCAGTAGTTACTCCAATGTCAATTGTTCGAACAATAATCGTGGTGACTCCTATCGCGTCACTGTTTCCAGAATACTCTATGGCTTATGCTGAGTCCTCCATCCTACAATCCTTATAACGTCCCATGCTTGTCATTCTATATTGTTCGATCTTCCACGCTCGATCGAAGTCGTATATGAATCACATCACCTATACTTTATAGCATGAGAATATAATTCGCATACGTAAAGTAATACAACAAACCTATAATAAAGCTCTATCTCAAAGGACGCTAAGATGAAACACGGAAAGACTCGTATATCCTAAGGACACTAGAACCCGATGCTTTGATAAATAAAATACTGGGTGATCATTCCCATATCAAATTAAACAGGAATCTCATTTGTTTCATTCTCATCATCACCATTGAAATTTTTTTTAAACTGACTAACCACCTAGTATCAAAAAAGAAACAATGCCAAATTTATTCTTTTTTTATCAAACAACAACACAGTTTGCAGGTGAATATAATTTAAACCACTCACACAATCACTCAGTCAAACGATACTAAAAATGAATAAATACAATCATTGTCGAATAAACCACCGGCTACAATACCCAAATCAAAAATATAAACCACCAGAATAATAAACTAAGTACATCATATGACTAAAATAAATGAAAGAACTAGGGCGACATGGCCAAATGAAATATTGATTGCATCCTACTCTAGGAATGAAATAGCTGAAGCGACTAAGTCTAAATCCTGCAACATCCACATATGGTGCAACTGTGTAACCCAAGAATATAAACAATTATGGCGTCCCTATGGATGGACACCTAAAAGGTTTTGAAAATATTTTATAGCAAGGGTTAGAACACAAAACATTTTGAAAATATTTAGCAAGTGATTAAAATTCAGGAATTAAAATGCATGAATGCTCTTCATATTTAAGCTAGTGTCGCACTCTCTTGAGGACCTACTGACCCCTTAACTATTATGCACACCTAACGCTTTTCTTTGTAACCCACCTAGCCATCTACCCCATAACTAGTCCTTGTTATAACTCCTTCCTAACAAACAACTCCAGTTCACGCATGTTTAATATATGATTCATAAGTTATTTCTCACATTAACTTAACTAATCATTTTTCATTTAAAACCATACAACATTCCCACTAGTTATATACAACAATACGGTTCACTTCATGTATTTTACCCGTATATAATTATCTGAACCATATATACATATCATCATAATACAACATTCACACACATGCCATAAAAATATAACCATTCTCCCGAGTAGACACTCATCAGATGTTCTCTACAATGCTATCAATGCAGGTGTTGATGTAAACAATTAGATTAGATCTAATTTTTTAATCACAGATAAAATAAATGAGACAAAGAACTTTTAAAGTGGTTCAGTCTTATAAGAATGGACTACGTCCACTATTTCTGTTATTGATGACTGTTTGGGAATTCTTGATTACAAGTTCAATCAAGAAATTCCGGTCCCCTCACAATGATGGTAATACAATGTATTTATAGCCCTGAGGTTGTAATGTGAAAGGGTAATACATTAAATGCTGTACATGTGAAAGGGTAATGTATTAAATGCCCCTTAAGTGGATACATCTGAATGATAAGCATTTAATGAATAGTCAAACTGTTGGTTATCCTGCTATTAATGCTTTGTTCGAGGTGCAGCTCGAACCGCCTAAGCTACTCGAATTGCCTAAGTTCCTCGGTAATCAAAAGTTTCTTGGAGAGTTCTTGTAAGTCGAAGCGTCTGAATTGGTCGGGGAAGCAGTGTTCCTCGTTGCAGTATGGTTCCTCAGAGCGTCTGAGTTCCTCGGAAGTATTTGTTGTTGCCACGTAGATTGCCTCGTGTCTTCACTCAATTGGGCCATGTCAGTAGACTAAATGTGGTATCAACAGAAGCCCCCAATGTTTCATAGTTCGAAATTTGAGGAGTGTGGAACATTCTTTCTCGATGTATGGCGGTTTTAAATGGTTATCCTGAAATTTAGGAGTGTTTCCTTTGTATTTATTTTTCCTTCCAAATTTGTAGAATCAGGCTTTTTTGAATTTTTATAACCGCCTCGATCTTCGCGTACTTTTTGTCCTTCTAGCCGCCGATAGCGTAATCGTTTCTTTTTGTAATCATTAACTTTACTGTTTCCCAAGGCAAAGTATTTAAACGTTGCAGAAAATCCCATCGTCTTATACTTTTTCAAATTTGTATCTTCGAGTTTTCCATCGTCTCTTTTTCGCCTGTGCACTCATCTCTTCCATCGTTCGTTGTCAAGAGATCCATTCTTTTTCTGTAAGATCTTCTTCCTTCTTTTTCATTTCCTTTATTCATCATGGTTTACCTTGTTGAATCTCTTGATAAATTTTGTTCTGATTTTTCTATTCCTTCATGGGTTGTTTTGGAGGAACTTTCTAAACATTCTAATTATTTTCGTTTGGCTGAGGGACATTGGTTCCCCAATCTCTTCGTTACTGAGTGTGGATTTTCTTTTCCCCCAAACCCTTTATGTCTGGAATTCTGTCAATACTTTGACGTGGTTCCTGCAAGAATAGCCCCCAATACATGGTGAATAGTTAATGGGGTTCATAGACTAAATCAAATTCATGGAACTCGCATAGGAATTCCAGAAATCATGTTTTGTTATAGATGGGCTGTTGGTGATAACACTTTTTATTTAAAAACTAGATTTTTAAATAGGGCTTTAGTGGTCAATCTCTCGAATGCCAATAGGGACTATTTTGGGCACGGGGTTATTATAAAAAATTGGCAACATGCTCCTTTAGCTAGAGATGAAGTGTATCAGGGTCCCAGATGCCCTCCCTATGGCAATGGGATAGGGTATTTTTATTTCATTTTATTTATTTTGAGATTATGCTTCCTTTATGTTTGATAAAATGTGCCACTGATATTTTAATGTTTATTTATTTCCAGTTGACAATAAAAGAAAGTGTCCAAAAGAGGCAGACGTTAACATAAGGAGCTTGAAACTTATCTGGAGTTTGCATCAGACTGTTGCCGACGAGCACATTAGGTCAGCTTCATATCTGCTTCAGTACAAGAGTTACACAACTTCTTTTACTTCTCGGCCGGTGATACGCGATGCAGAGTCAGTACCAGCTTCCACCAGTTCTTCGCCTGAGTCACACGTTCCTTTAAGTGAAAGGATGAAGAAAAGAAGACCTCCCACCCTTTTCTAGAAACCTACTTCTAGTGCTGGAGAGGCAAAAAGAAGTAAACATGATGTCCCAGAAGGGACAAAGAAAATTGATGCAGCCCCTCTAACTTCTCCTGTGAAGGTTGATGAGAAGCCTTCACTGACCCCGAGCAAGGCTGCTGCTCCAGGCGAGGTGATTGTCATATCACCGACCAAGAGTTATTCCTTGGTCGAAACTATTCCTGTTCCTCCGAGGAGCCTGAAGAAGAGCTCCTCGGTCAATTTGGCTGACACCGTCTTTCAGCCCCCGACTAGTAGAGTTCCCACTTTTGTTCCCCTGAGCTCTGCCATGAGCTCGGTGAAGACTTGGATCATTTTCGAGATCCTAGGTATCGAAGAAAACCTTTCCCGAGACATGGTCACCTCATTAGCAGCTCACCACATTGCTTCTGTAAGTCCTTTTATTTTGAACTTTTCATCTTTCCCTTGTTATATCTGTCTCTGACTTGCTTTCATTTTCTTTTCACAGTTGGTGAGCTGCTTTAACATAATTTTAAAGAAGGATGAAGCTATTAAAGCTTCCAGCTCCTCGTCTGGTTTAGAGGAAGCTCTAATGGGTCTGACACGATGTTTGGAAGATTCTCGTTAGAAGCATGATGCTGACAAGGCTTCTTGGGAGAAGAAACTTTCCTCCACTGAGAAGGAGAAAATTCAAGTTGTTGAAGTCTCCAAGGAGTTAGAGAAAAAATTAAATAGTCTGGAGGAGAAGAATAAAGAGCTTGAAAGGAAGCTCAAGAATGCTGAGGAATTTGAAGATAAACTCAAGGTTGTTGAGGAAAAGTTGGGTCAACTTCAGGAAGTAAGTCGGCAGAAGGAAGAAGCTGAGAATAAACTGAAGGCTGCTGAAAATCTTCTGTCCGAGAAGCTTTCCTCGGAGAAGTTAAGGAGGAAGTTGGCTGTGAAGAAATCTTTCAGCACTGGCTAGGATAAGGGGTGGAACAAAGGCTTGGCTGCCATGATGTCGCAAGTCGAATATGGCAGCCTAAAATACTTTAGAGATGGGTGGGTCGCAGCTCTTCAGGAGATAAAGGTTGATGAAACTTCTGAACTCTTCCAGCGACACATCCCTGGCCCCCCTCCAACTCCTGAAGACGAATAAGAGGACGAAGCTGCCTCTGAAGAGTCTTCTATGGTGATGGGAGATCAAGTTTCTCATCTCCCAGTCATCCAGCCTACTAACGAGGAACTTCAACAACTCGTTACTTCATCCGAGCAACTGCCAGCGCTCCCCGATCAACTTTCTGTTCCCTCCGAGCAACATACCTCCTCGTCCCAGCCTCCCGAGAAAGTTTTGGGAGACAAGAAAAAGGTGTAGAGTTGTTCGGGTTTCTTTCTATTTTATTTCTCTTTATCAAATGTAACCCTGAACATGTAACTCTGATCTTTATGATATAATAAAATTTGAACTTTTGTTTATGCTTACTGTCGTTTCTTCTCTTCATACTCTGTTGGTACTCTTATTGATTATTGCTTTTTCTTTGTCTACTAGTTTCTGGGCAGGACGGAATTATTGTCTGCTCATGACACAAAGCTGTTACGGTAATGCAATGAATATTTTGAGGCTGGTCATACAGATCTGAGTGCAGCACAAATCGTCGACATCCTCGGCCAAGATGCTTCGGAGCAGGAAATTGAAGCTTACCAATATTTGAAGTGTCTGCTTGATCGTGCGGTGGCCAATAATGTAGCTTACAATGATATGATTGAGGATCTCCAAGGCAGTCTTGAAGACCTTTAACAATAATATAAATAATCCACTGCCCTCTTGCACGAGGGGTACGAGAAGAAATATCAGCAAATCGTTGCCGACATGGGATACGAGAACCATTTTGCTGCATATGATGTGAGGGAAAGAACTTTGAAAGCAGAGGTCGAAGAGCACTGGAAAATAGTCGAGTTGTTGGAGCAATAAAATAACAACTTGCAAAGAGAAGTATCTCAATTAAAATATGCTGTCTCCACCTCAAATGCTTTGATCCCAGTGACCGACGAGGGATTCTCGTTCTTGGAGGTAGAGAACGCCAACTTGAGGGACGAGTTGGAAATCTTGAAAAGAGCTGGCCCTACTATATCTTCTCATGGACGAGCAAGAGCTGCTCGAATTCCTGTCGAGGAACAGAGGAGTCAATCTGCTTTAAAGAACCAGGCCTTCCAGCTTATAGCGAAGAACTAGGCATTGGCTGAGATGTCTAAGAAAATCAGGGACCTGGAAGAGAAGCTTTCTTCACAAAAATCAATCTTGGAGAATAAATAACTCTTCATCAAAAATCTCCACGAGTAGCTGGAAAGACTGACATATCAATTTCATAAGCAGCCCGGGGATTTCTGGATAGCTGGCTACACCGAGGCTCTCTACCACTTGGACGACCGTATCCAGAACGCAAATAATGAGGGCTACAAACAGGGATGGCTAAATGCCCTAGGTGTGCTGCAACTCGAACAGGGTCATTACCTATGGGAATACCATAATCCCGGGCTGCTCGACCTACCCGTGCTACCATTCAATCTAGATATGAGTTGGATCCCTGCTCGGGCCATCCCTCGATGTTTAATTTCCAAGTACCTCGGTGATTACAATTTTCATTCCAATGTGGAGATATCTCATCCCGAGCATCTACTGGATCGACCATCCGTGATGAATATCAGAATGTTAAAGGATTTTAACTTCAAAAATTCTCCTCTTACTTTAAATGATCCGCCTGCTGGCGAGGAACCTGTTTCAAAAGCAGAGGGGAAGAAACCAATAGAATAGGAGTATTGATGTAATAAATTTATATTTCATTCCTGATGTATTATGTTCTATATTTAATGAAATAATTTTATTTGCAAATCTTGACTGCTATCGTTTTGTAACACTTTACATCTGTGCATGTGTATCTGTTATAAAGATAACAATATTGTGTTATTTGTCGACCAACTTATTGTCGAGTAGTTTGAATTTGTGGTAGTCATTTTAAAAAGTTACTAAGTTGTTTCTCGACCAACTTACTAAGTTCTCGAATAACTTAGTAATAATTTTAAAAAGTCACTAGTATCAAAAATGTTGCTTGATCACTTTCTCGTATTCATAAAATATTTTCGACCAACCAAGGTCGGTAAATTTTCCTTTTCGACCAACTACAGTTAGTGGGTTTTTATCCCCGACCAGCCATAGTTAGTGGATTTTTCCTCTACGAGGAGCTTTGGAACTTTCTGGAATAATTTTACTTCCCGACCAACTTTAATTGGCGTTTTTGAGAATATATTTACTTCCTAACCAACATAAGTTGGTATTTTTAGGAATATTTTTACTTCCCGAGGAATACATAGTTTTACTTCCCAGAGGAATACATAGTTTTACTTCCCAGAGGAATACAGTTTTACTTTCCGGAGGAATACATAGTTTTACTTCCTACCGGAGGAATACATAGTTTTACTTCCCGGAGGAATACAGTTTTACTTCCCGGAGGAATACATAGTTTTACTTCCCGGAGGAATACAGTTTTACTTCCCGGAGGAATACAGTTTTACTTCCCGGAGGAATACATAGTTTTACTTCCCGGAGGAATACATAGTTTTACTTCCCGGAGGAATACAATTTTACTTCTCGGAGGAATACATAGTTTTCTTGACCAACCTTAGTTGATGTTTTCGAGAAGAAATTTGAGTAGTCCGAGTTTTGGCGAGTTTTGTCGAGTAGTGTGTAACACTAGTATTCCCCGAAAAACTTTCAATAAAAGGAGAGAATTTGGCAGAATATCTTCATTTTATTCATACTGCCGGAACTGCGTTACATGAGAACATACATCATTGATAATACTTGCGCAGGTGCTCTGCGTTCCATGCATTCTTAAACTCCTCCCCCTCTAAAGTTGCTATTCGGTAGGTTCCTGGTCGAACAAATTCTGTAACTCGGTATGGTCCATGCCAGTTTGCCTCCAATTTGTTGTGCTTTTGAATCACTTTATTTAGCACATAGTCTCCTTCTTTTAGGTCGCACTTCTTCACCCTCTTATTGTAGAACAAAGTTGTTCGTTGTTGGTATGCAGCATTTCTGATGTCTGCTTTTTCTCTAACTTCCTTGAGCATGTCTAAATCCAATCATCTCATTAAGTCGCTGATAGAGGAATTAAAATTCAGTACCCTGTGTGTTGGGAGGCCCAACTCGATAGGTATAACAACTTCACTTCCAAACGCCAGTATATATGGTGATTATCCAGTTCCTGCTCGGGGAGTAGTACGATTAGCCCACAGTACTGACTGTAACTCATTGATCCAGTTTGCTTTTGCGTCACTTAGTCTTTTCTTCAAGCCATTTAGCAGTGTTCTATTCGTCACTTTAGTTTGTCCATTGCTTTGAGGATGGCCTGGTGCTAAGTGGATCTTCAAAACACTTGATTGATGATAATAGGCAGTGAACTCCTCATTGTCAAATTATGTTCCATGGTCTGTGATGAAGGCATGAGGAAGACCATATCGACAAATGATGCTCTTCCAAATAAATTGGTACACTTTGTCGTACGTCATATCAATGAGAGGCTCAGTTCTACCCACATAGTAAAATAATTCACAGCGACCACGAGATACTTAAATCTTCCCCTGGTCATCGACAGTGGCCCAACCAAATCTATTCCCCATATGGAAAATGGCCAAGGGGAAGTAATGGGTGTCAATAATGCTTGTGGAGTTCTTCGGATGGAGGAAAAGCGCTGACACTTGTCACATTTCTTGGCATAGGCTATACAATTATCCCTCATCATTGACCATTAGTATCCTTGCGTCATTACCCTTTGCAAAAGCGTCCGACCTGCTACATGGGCTCCACAGGACCCTTCATGGATCTCTTCAATCAATTCTTTCACCTCGGATGGATGTACACATCTTTGCAAACCTGCCATAATTCTTCGTCTGTATAGAATACCGTCGGTCAGTATATAACGAGTAGCTTTAAACTTCAATTTCTTGGGTGCGAGCTTGTCAATTGGTAATACTCCTTCTTCAATATATGCGCTGATGGGATCCATCCATGATGATCCTAAATCGAGGGTAATAAAGTTCATCGTCAGATCTTCATCTATACTTCAACCAGCTAAAACTTCAATTGGGATTGTTCTTTATAGCTCGGTACGAGTAGCTGATGCTAATCTAGCTAGGGCGTCTGCTCTCACATTCTCCATTCTTGGTATTCTGACCAGCTGAATAACAGCAAATTCCGACATAAGTTCCTTTGCCTTTGCATGATATCTGATCATTAATTATCCCTTGGCTGCATATATCCCCAACATTTGATTTACGATCAATTAAGAATCACTGAAGACAATAACCTACTGCGTCTCCATAATTTTTACCAAATTAAGACCTGCAATCATGGCCTCATACTCAGCCTTATTATTCGAAGCTTTGAATTGGAAACATAAGGCGTATTCCATGTCGACCTCGTCCGGACTGCTCAAAACTATCCCTGCGCCACTTCCTGTAGTGCAAGATGAACCATCCACATAAAGACTCCATATAGGTAACTCGTCTTCAAATTTCTGATCTGACACAGTTCCTCGGTGAAATATTTGTTGCTTTCTTTCATCCTCCCCTGATATTTCTTGTTCTTCGTCGATCATCTTTTCTTGCCCTTTTACCAACCTAAGTTGGTCTGGGCTCGAATTTGATGATCCTGTAACATCTATATGCCCTTTTACCAACCTGATTTGGTCTGAGCTTGTGTTTAATGATTGATCAGCTAACAACTTTTGCTCCTTGGGGGTATCAGGATATGTGAACTTTGCTATAAAATTTGCTACAGCTTGCCCTTTTAGCGACGATCTGGGTTCATAAACTATATCATATTCACCAAGTTCTATTGCCCAGCACATCAATCTTCCTGACTTTTCTTGTTTGTGAAGGGCTTGCCTCAATGGCATATCAGTATATACTACTATGGTATGAGCTTAAAAGTATGGCTTCATTCTTTTACTTGCCTCGATCAATGCTAGTGCTAATTTTTCCAGCCTTGGATATCTGAACTCTGCTCCTCGGAAGGCCTTACTTGTGTAGTAGATTGGTTTTTGTACTCCATTATCCACTCTGATCAATGCCGAACTGACTGCATTCTCAAACATTGCCAGATACAAATATAATTTTTCTCCCATCACTAGCCTGGATAACAGTGGAGGTGCTTTCTTCAAGTCTTAAAAATCCTTCTCACATTCATCATTCCACTCAAAAGTCTTTCGGAGTGTCTTGAAGAATGGGAGACATCGATCAGTTGCTCGCGATACAAATCTGTTGAGTGCTTCTACTCGTCCTGTAAGACTTTGCACGTATTTCTTCGTCGTTGGAGATCGCAGCCCTAGCAAAGCTTTGATCTTTTCAGGATTTGCTTCAATGCCTCGTTGATTGATAATGTACCCGAGAAACATGCCTTCTCGTACTCCAAATATGCACTTCGTCGGGTTCAGCTTCATTTGATATTTATCCAGTTGATCAAAAGTCTGACTTAAGTCAACTAGATGATCGGCAGCTTTCTTACTCTTTGTCAGCATATCGTCAACATAGACTTCCATATTATAACTGATTTGTTCAGCAAAGACCTTGTTCATCAGCTGTTGATATGTCGCACCTGCATTTTTCAAACCAAAAGGCATAACATTATAACAATAAGTTCCCCTAGGGGTAATGAAAGAAGTACTCTCCCTGTCTTCAGGTTTCATTTTAATCTGATTGTAACCAGAATAAGCATCCATGAAGCTCAGCAGCTCGTGTCCCGAGGTAGCATCCACTAGTTGATCAATTCGGGGCAGCGGAAAGTGATCCTTTGGGCATGCTTTATTGAGGTCAGTGAAGTCTACACACATCCTCCGCTTGTTGTTCTTCTTCTTCACCATCACCACATTTGCTAACCAGTCAGGATATTTAACATCTTCAATAAAGCAGGCTTTCTGGAGCTTCTCGACTTCCTCCTGTATAGCTTGATTCTTCTCGGGGCTGAATACTCTTCTTCTCTGCTTCACAGGCTTGATATCCTTATTCACATTGAGTTCGTGACATAAGAAATTTGGGTCTATCCCAGGCATATCCTCATGACTCCACGCAAAAGTTTGCTTTCTGCTTCTAAGAAAAGTTATCAATTCCTGTTTTAGTGAGGCTTCTAACGACGAACCTACTTGAGTAGTTCATTCAGGGTGCTCGTCGTCCAGAATGATGTTTTCAGTAGCTTCCACCACTTGACCCTTCATGAGTTGCGACTCATCTCTAGGATCCAATGTTTCAATTTTTGCACCTTCATCCACTTGATAGGTAGTGCTCTTTTTCCTTGATTCCTCCAGTTCCCCTTGCTCGGCGGATGAATAATAGCATTCCCGAGCTACTTTCTGATCACCTTTCACAACTCCTACTCCAAAATTTATTGGAAATTTTAGGCACTGATGTACCGTAGATGGTACAGCCTCGAACTTCTTCAATCCTACTCTTCCCATGATGATATTGTATGATGATTGAATATTCTTATCCATCACGAAAAAACGTAATCTTTCTGTCCGACAAGCAGGCCACATACCAATGAATATATCCAACTTGATCGTCCCAAGTGGAAATTCTTTCTCACCAGCAAAACCGAGGAGGGGTCTGTGATAAGGCTCCAGTTGAGATAGCTTTAGATTTAAACTGTCGAAGCACGAGTATGATATGATGTCTGTCGAGCTACCATTATCGACCAGTACTCTTGAAATCATTACCTCTTTCATCCTCATTTTGATCACCAATGGGTCATCATGAGGATATAGAACACCTGCGAGGTCGTTCTTTGAGAAGCCAATGACCAATTTCTCTTTGTTTACCTTTCTCGGGGGATCCTCCTCAGTTAGATTTATTCGTTGAATGTATGAGCAATCTTAATCCTCAGAGAGATAAGCTTTTATTTCTGCAGTAAGGTCTCCTCCTCCTGCATCTCCACCTGTAATAACATTACAATCAAATGACCCAAAGCGTATTGAAAATACCTCACGTTCTGGATGCCTTGGTCTCTTGGGAAGATCGGGGTCGTCTTCTGGATCAACTTCATGGTCTCTCTTCTTATTCTCCTCTGCTCGACGAGGAGATCTAGACCTCTCTCTTGCTCAAGAGTTGTTTTTTCTATCATTCCTCCGATCAACATACTTTGCCAGTTTTCCTCGTCTGATGAGTGTTTCGATCTCATTGTGAAGAGATATGCAATCTTTAGTCATATGGCCATGATCTTTGTGAAACTTGCAATATTTTGCCTTGTTTATCCTTTCGAGGTTTGCCTTCATTTTCTCTGGCCAATTTAATTCCTCGTTGTTCTTAATTTCTTCTAGAACATGGTTGATGTCTTTCTTCAAAGGAGTATAATTATCAAATTTCCTCAATACTTCCCAAGTCGACCTTGTTTTTGAGTGTTTGTCATTACCATTATTTTTATGCTCCTTCTTCTTAGCTTTATCACCTTCCACCTTGGCTTCTTTGGCATCCATATTCTTCTTCGCAGCCATAGCCTCCTCGGCATTCATAATCTTGGACGCTTTTCCCATCAGGTCTGACATGGTTCTAGGTGGATCTTTGGCCAAAGTGTATTACAACTTGTTGGGCAGTAGTCCACTAATCAAGGCAGTAATCGCTGTCTTTTCCTCATAGTCATTGACTTCGAGCTTCTCGTTATTAAAACGAGTTATATAATCTCTGGTACTTTCACCAGTTTTTTGTCTAACACTTAACAAATGCGCTACTCGTTTAATAGGCTTTGCCCCAAAATAGAAATTCCCAATGAATAACTCGGCCAGTTGAAGAAAAGTTGAAATCTTACCCCGAGGAAGATTATTATACCACATTTGAGCAGATCCGGTAAGAGTTCCCGAGAATGATCTTCATCTCATCTCATCTGGAACAACATAGATTTCGGCTGTAGCTTGGTATTATTTTATATGAAGGACAGGGTCTGTATTTCCATCATATTTGGGGGTCACAACAGGTGCTTTGAACTTTGATGGTGTTGGAAAATCTACAATGGTCTGGACAAAAGGTGTTCCTCGAATAAAAGTTCGTTGTAGAGGGTTCTTGGCTTTAACCATTTCCCCTAATCTATCCTCCAGCCTCTGAATAGAGCCTTTCCATGCATCATTTCCTTCCTCGGGCCTGTTGGTTCGAGCAACTGAACGCGTTGATGTGGCTTCCTGGGATCTATCTTGACGAGCAGCTGGTCGCGACTGGGCAGATCCTTCCCTTAAATCTGATGGTCTTCGAAAACTCCTTGATGCGACTTTAGGATGACTTCTACTCCTTCTAGGTCCTAATCGATCAAAAGGTAATACCCTGCTTAACATCTCTAGCTCACTAGTCCTTTCTGGAGAGAGAGTGATACATTGCTCAGTATCTGTGGCCCGCACTAACGAAGTTCGTCCAGGTTGATAAGAAAAATCTTCAGATTCCTCAGTACGATATGAATCAGTACGCCTAGTACGTGAAGAAGGTAAACATGTATTTCTTTGAATACTTCGCAGTCCTGAATGGGTTGGTGCACCGCCATGGAGGGTTTGTATGAGTTGTCGCATCGTTTCTTGCATGACTGTCTGGCCCTGAGCCAGATTTGTCATTATTCCAGCCAGATCTGGAATATTTGGCGGAGCAGATGGATTTGGAGGGTTTCCAGCGTTTCGATTGCTGGGTTCTGGAATATCAGCCATTTCTGATGAGTTGTTTTTTATGAAAAACGATATTACCAGTCGTTTCCCACAGACGGCGCTAATCTGTTGATGTAAAAAATTAAATTAGATCTAATTTTTTAATCACAGATAAAATAAATGAGACAAAGAACTTTTAAAGTGGTTCAGCCTTATAAGAATGGCCTACGTCCACTATTTCTGTTATTGATGACTGTTTGGGAATTCTTGATTACAAGTTCAATCAAGAAATTCCGATCCCCTCACAATGAGGGTAAAATAATGTATTTATATCCCTGAGGCTGTAATGTGAAAGGGTAATACATTAAATGTTGTACATGTGAAAGGGTAATGTATTAAATGCCCCTTAAGTGGATACATCTGAATGATAAGCATTTAATGAACAGTCAAACTGTTGGTTATCCTGCTATTAATTCTTTGTTCGAGGTGCATCTCGGACCGCCTAATCTGCTCGGATCGCCTAAGTTCCTCGGTACTCAAAAGTTCCTTGGAGAGTTCTTGTAAGTCGGAGCGTCTGAATTGGTCGAGGAAGCAGTGTTCCTCGTTGCAGTATGGTTCCTCGGAGCGTCTGAGTTCCTCGGAAGTATTTGTTGTTGCCACATAGATTTCCTCGTGTCTTCACTCAATTGGGCCATGTCAGCAGACTAAATTTGGTATCAACTGCAGGTATACTCATCTACATGGACACCCTAACACGGTTATCTCCTTGAATCAGTGAAACAAAATAAACGCCACGCAGGCGATCTTAGTTCCCTCCGAAAATGAGACTGAATCATACACAAGACATCTCACTCCTAATTATGGATGCTATGACACGGGGACTATACTCAGCCTACTCCTCAAGCCAAGGGATTCACCCACATCCCTTAACCTCCTATGATAGCACTAGAGGGGTATGTATTCCTATAAATATTATTCACACCAATATTCATAAAACACACACACACACACACACACACACATATATATATCACTCGAGTTGTTTTACCCATCTAAATTACCCAGATTCATTCATTCGGTCCGAAATTTAATCTTGTAGAACTTTTTCCTCAAATTCCAAATTATCATTCGTACGTAGTATGTTTCTCTCGAATACTTACCGTACTTATTACTTATGATTTCTACTCACTATCGTGTTTATATGAATTTTGACACAACTCTAAGGCCCCTGGTTAACCCTTCATTATTTTTTATTAGTTATTCTCGTCATTACTATTGGTCATAAACATAGGTTCACTCATCACTTGCCCTTCTCGAATTTCATTCATTTATCAATTATGGATATTTTGTCAATTATCCCAATACTTACTTATCTCACTTTATGTAAACCTAATCTCCATTTTAGGCCTAATATCCTTATTATAGAACAATAATCACAATCAAGAAATCTAGGAAACCTCTAACGGAATAACATTTCTTAAAATATGCCCCACCGATCTGTCCAGATTTTTAAAATGCAGTTTTAAGGCATTTTGGAGCCGGTTTTGGAGAAAACGTACCACTTAACAAAACGCAGATAACGTGATTTTCTATGATGAAAAGGCGGATTGAATTGCCATTTTTTGAACCAAAACGTTACAAAAATGTTTTTAAAATGACAGTTTAATTTACACAATTTCATAGACTTCGTCAAATTCAAGAAGCTGTTCTAGAATTCAAACCTACCCATCAAAACCTAATTTAGATATAAAACCAACCCAAAAACAATATATTCTTATCAGACCTACTATTATATGAATTGAAATCTGTAATTAATTTAAGATCAAGTTTAACTACTTGCCGTAAATGGTTTGTAGGGTCTAAATCGTTTGGTGTAGAAGATGATGATTTGATGAAGAACACACACATTTGTTCTTCATTTTGGCTCCCAATGTTTCTCCAATTGTTCCCTCTTTTCTTCTCTACTTACTTAGGTTTTCTTATATGATTTATGGCTGCCACACTGATAGCGCGCGAGAAGTGTGCGCGTGTAAGTGCACAATCATTATTTTCATCTCGACGTGACTTTACAAATACCTAAATTACAACTATACTTGCGGGGCAAGTCTAGCGGTAAGTCGGGTATCGAGAATCCACTAGGACGAGTTGCTAGAATTTATAGGATTTAATATTCTGAAATAAAAGTGCAAAAAATGATTACAAACTAAAAAGGAAAAGATGCATAAAGGGAAATGTTAATATAGGCAAGGGTATTGAAATTAGATTATGAAAGAAAGTAAAACTATAGGTTGCGTCGAATATCCCTAACCCGAGTTAATTTGTATAAAATGGTTACATGGGTCGACGAGTTATTACAAATGCGTCTCGTTTCGACCGTTAATTAAATCAAGGGTTGTCACGCCCCTAAGTCCTTTTAAAATCCTAATAAGATTTTGGCGTCAACAAATATCCCGAAAATTACGTGCGAAAGGTCGTAAGCATGCCCCGTCAAATCTCATAGGCGTAATAACTAGGACAACTCACCCGAAATAGACCCGTAAACACTATCAGCAAGCCAAGAAACGCGTCAAACACAACCTAATTTAAATTACCTAGAAAGTATGTAAAAAATGCGGTAAATAAACGCAGTAAAGAAATGGGATAAATCTACACTAGAAAGCACGGGAAGAAAGCATGTAAACTAATTATAAAAGCATGTAAACCTAATTATCAAATCAAGAATTAAGTGAAAACAACTATATTAATGGAGAGGATGAATGAATAGTCAACTTACATACCACAAAGGGTGTCAATCCTAAGAGAAATGAATAAGAACTAAGAAAAATCCCTAAAACCCTAAGCTAAACTAGCCTATAATCGTGTATATACTGAATAATATCTTATTACAACAAAAAACCTTTATATAGTAAGTGGGAATAAAAGAAAAGAAGAAAGAAAACAAATGCAAAATATCTGCAGAAAACAGGGCATCGATCGATCGATGATTTTGGTTGATCGATCGATCAAGGCCAAATTTTGGCAGCTCAGAATGGTCGATTGATCGACCAAAATCGTCGATCGATCGATCAAGCAGGGGTGAGCCAAGCAACAGCTTCTGCATTCTTTTCTCCTCCTCTTTTGCTTTCCTTATTTTTGCCTCCGCTGAAATCGCCGTAACTTCTTCATACAGACTCGGAATCGTGCACCGTTCATGACCACGCGAAGCTAGCGAGAAGGGATACAACTTTCGTGAGATGTCGATCCAGGTGCCCAAGCTATGAAAAGACTAAAATGCCCTTGAACGGGCGATTGCGTATGGAACTTGAGCGGAATGCATCCGAACTCCATACTTAGTACCTAAATACCTACAAAAGCCCAATTATACCTCATATAGCATGTTAACAATATAAACCGAGGTTATCAGGTTAACAGGCTTAAATATAGAGATTAAGGCACCCGAGGGGGCTAAAATGCGTAGGTTTGGAGGATGGAATATGCAATATTTGCGTATTATCACACCCCCTAACTTACACATTGCTAGTCCCTAGCAATGAAATAGGATGCAACATGAACTACAAGCAAACCAAAAGCAGGAGATAGTTCAAAAGTATGGTATAAAAGAAAAAGGCCACTTTCGTGGGCGATTCGATTGCATTTAGCATATACAAAAAGCCGTTAAACCCCTAGGTCACCCTAGTGGACGAGTGTCGTCTCGTGAGGGTTTTCAGGGATGGTACCCACAAACATCACATGGTTTCCTCAAAATATTCCCAAACCAACTTGTGACAAGCCCAACAATGGAGAAAATGATTTCGTACACATTATTAGCACATTGAATGGATTCAAACAAAAGAAAGGCCAAATCATTAACATTATTGAATGCACCTCATAGAATTGAAACCTTAAAATGTGGGAGGGGGACAAGCACATGCAAAGTGTGATTTGGCAAAAAACTTATATAAACTAGAAAAACATTAAAGCAAGCATATATTCAATCCTCACGGACATTACACTCATCAAGCAAATTCACTCAAAACAGGGAGGTAACACATGGAACATGCGGTCTAAAGAGTAAATGTAAGTGGAAACTAGGCCGCACACATGTCACAAAAGAATAACGCTATATATAAACTGAAAAACTGTAATCTAAATGAAAGGATACCGCACACTAAAAGCGGCAAAATACATTTTCACAGATTGTCAAAACTATTATGACTTTTGAATTATATCAACCTAAGATCACATAGGTATGGCTAGGGTAAGAAACGAAAGAATTTATGTACGGATTCAACGTTTTAGGGATGAATATGCAGGAAATATTGAAATAGGAAAACAAGTTACAAATTGACATTAGATATATCATCGGGGAGAGTAATCAAAGCTTCTTAAACTATATACAACATATACAACTTTCTCTTTCTTTTCTTTTCTTTTATTTTCTTCTTTTTCTCATTTTTCTTTTATTTTCTTTTGTTTTTTTCTTTCTCTTTTTCATCACTTTTTTCACTACTTTCTTTTCTTCACTTTTCATACTCTCATATGCCTAAATTGCAGCCGACATCATAACAATATCATTCAATCCCAAGTAACATTCGAAACAAAGGTGTGGAAGTGTATGTATGGTATAAAACTTCAATTTAGAGTTGGTTATGGGATTGGGGTTATGAAATGAAAGGCTATATTTAGGATCAAAGGGGTTAACGAGGGTACACATATAAGGGGAGGTCAAGGCCAATATGGGTGATATAACAAAGATGGCCTATGATCATTTTCGAAAGTTTACGCAATTCTCGAGTGAAAGCAATATATGAAAATCATGATCAAGTAACGCATTTCTAGTATGAACTCAATTAATGAACGATCAAATGAAAGAATACGGATATTACCAACGAATTCAACATTTTCAATGAGAACAGAATAGTGTATACACTCACAAACGACGAAAGGTACAAAGCTTACTCGGTGTAAGTATATACAATGCAACAAAAGATTACCAAGTTATAAAAATCTTAAACGAAATCAATAAGGCAAGAAAAGTGCATGTGCTTATGGGATTAAAGTTTAATTCATAATATCAATAATCGAGACTAAAGTCTAATAACTTCTAAAATCGAGAACATGCATCATTGGGTTGTCTATTGGATCGGGCAATTATTGAATTTGTCATCGAAAACAAAGGCAAAAAGCACAAAAAAGGAGAAAAAAGAAAGAAAATCTTTTTGAAATTTTTGAATTTTTCTAAGAAAAGCATACTAAGTAACTAACATGTGAGCAAAAACATGGACTAAATAAAGAAAATGGATAGAATATCCCACACCCCCGAACTTAAAACTTGACATTGTCCTCAATGTGAATTAAGAACCAAGTTAAAGAGAGGAAAAGAGCAATATTACCCAAAATTGGAGCGATCCCCATAAGAACAAGTCCAAAGAATCTATAAAACAAGTTAGTACTGAGCATAGAAAAAACAAATAACAAAAAGTTAACTAATTACAAGACTAAATTAAAAAGGAATGAAAAAATAAAAAGAATAAAAAACTAACTATATATAACCTACTATTTAGGCCTCACACTAACTATACACTAGAAGTTTAAATAGCTGAGGGTCCACCATAAGAATGATTTGACTTTGGAGGATAACCGGTGTACCCTCACATACACGCATGCCCTCCGAAAAATATGAATTCCATTTGAAAATCGGAAGGCATGCGTAAGGTGTAAGAAAAGAACCATCGCCAATTAAAATTTTTAGAGGGACGATGGGGGGTTTGGATTGAACAGGTGACAAAAACAAGTGGGGACCAATAAAAGTCGAATATCCTCCCAATGATTTTGAAGTTGGAATAGGAGGCGACGCACACAAAGGCAAAGATACGATCGTGGAGGGTGACTCAAGTAAGTACTCCTCATCGACGAAAAGGTTTAAAACATTAAAGTTAAAAAATGAATCATTGGGTACTTGTGACGGTGGGACAATAGAGAACGAAAATGGGGATGAAAGAAATTCAAACTCATGAGATGAATCATCATCGCATGAAGTTTGAGTTTCGAATGAAATAACATCATTTTCAATGAAATGTTCTTCTTTGGGGGCCAAAGAAGAAATCATTTCATTGCAAATAGATATTACATCATTATCATCCTCACTTTCAATATCTATTACGAGATGGGCAAAGTCAATAATGGTTTGTTCCAAAGTAGGCATAAGTACCTCATTTGGTTCAAAACATTCCTCGACCTCGAAAGTCTTAGTAACAAAATCGTCGTCGGACTCAAATAATAAATCCAACTCATGTTTGCACGAACGATTTTCTTCCCGATAACGAGTTTCAATTTTCTCATTTTCATACATACGCCAACCCTCACCAAAGGTCATGGGTCGAGGTGTGGATGCATGAAAATGGGAACTTTGAAAATTACTATCGGACTTAAACGAAACTCATTATGATAGGAATTTTGAAAACTATTCGAATTCATTTCAAAATTCCTATTATAAGGAGGTAAAGGCCCAAAATCGTTGTCATCATCATCAAAATTCCAATAATCTAAAGATTGACTTTCGTTATACTCGCCCAAAGTCATATTTGAATTTGTTATACTTTGGGATTCTAAGTATTCATAGAAAGTCATAGGTTTGCAAGAATTTTGAGAATTATAACAAGGATTACCGAAAGAATTGGAATAAGACACGCTTACCCCAAAAATGGCTCGAAGTGGAAGATTCCACAAAGTAAGTGCGCGCGGGAACAATTCGAACATTTCTAAGTGCTCAAATGTGGAAGTCCTGCAAAATATTTGCAAATAATAAAAATAGAAAAAAATACAATGAAATACTAAATCAAATAAAGTCTAAAACAAACTAGTCCCCGAAAACGACGCCATTTTGATAGAGCGCGAGAAGTGTGCGCGTGCAAGTGCACAGTCGTTGTTTTCATCTCGCCGCGACTATACAAAAACCTAAATTACAACTACACTTGTGGGGCAAGTCTAGTGGTAATTCGGGTATCGAGAATCCAATGGGACGAGTTGCTAGAATTTATAGGATTTAATATTCCAAAATAAAAGTGCAAAAGATGATTACAAACCAAAAGGTAAAAGATGCATAAAAGGGAAAGATTAATCTAGGCGATGGTATTGAAACTAGATTATGAAAGCGAGTAAACTATAGGTTGCGTCGAATATCCCTCACCCGAGTTAATTAGTATAAAATGGTTACATGGGTCGATGAGTTATTACGATTGCGTCTCGTTTTGACAGTTAATTGAACCAAGGGTTGTCATGCCCCTAAATCCGCATAAAAGCCTAATATGATTTTGGCGTCAACAAATATCCCGGAAATTACGCACGAAAGGTCGTAAGCACGAGACATACATGATATTCCTCGTCAAATATCCTAGGCGCAATAACTAGGACAACGCACCCGAAATAAACCCATAAACAGTATCACCAAGCAAAGCAATGCGTTAACTCGAGTGAGTTCCATTCAAACACAACCTAATTTAAATTACCTAGAAAGCATCTTAAAAACACAGTAAATAAATGCGGTAAAGAAACGCAATAAAGTTATACTAGAAAGCGTGTAAAGAAAGCAAGTAAACCTAATTTAGAAAGCATGTAAATTACACTACAAAGCAAGAAATGAAGAAATACAACTATATTAAATGGTAGGGGAGATGAATAGTCAACTTACAATCCAAATGGGGTGTCAAACCAAAGAGAAATGAAGAAGAACCAAGCAAAAACCCCAAAACCCTAAGCTAAACTAACCTAAAATCGTGTATATACTGAATAATATCTTATTACAATAAAAAACCTTTATATAGTAAGTGGGAATAAAAGAAAAGAAGAAAGAAAAAATATGCAAAATATCTGCAGAAAATAGGGCATCGATCGATCGATCAAGGCCAAATTTTGGCATTTGAGAATGGTCGATCGATCGACCAAAATTGTCGATCGATCGATCAAGAAGGGGTGAGCCAAGCAGCAGCTTTTGCATTCTTTTCTCATATTTTCTTCTCCTCTTTTGTTTTCCTTATTTTCCCTCCGTTGAAATCACTGTAACTTCTTCATACGGACTCGGAATCGCACATCGTTCGCGGCCACACGAAGCTAGCGAGAAGGGCTAAAACTTTCGTGACATGTCGGGCCAGATGCCCAAGCTATGAAAATACTAAAATGCCCTTGAACGGGCGATTTCATACGGAACTTGAGCAGAATGCGTCCGAACTCCATACTTAGTACCTAAATACCTACAAAAGCCCAATTATACCTCATATAGAATGTTAACAATATAAATCGAGGTTGTCAGGTTAACGGGCTTAAATATAGAGATTAAGGAACTTGAGGGGGCTAAAATTCGTAGGTTTGGAGGATGAAATACGCAATATTTGCGTATTATCACACACCCTCTCACTTTTAGGGTTCATCAATCCCGTTTTTGGGCTTGTGGGCTTTATTAAAATGGCCCAAACATATGCCTAAAAATACTTCAAGACCCATTTACTACCTCCGGGCACTCTTTTTCGATCACTCCGAATTGTCATCCGAATTATTTTATAACATTCTCCAATTTTTACCTAAAAAAATGCAACACAAAAAGAATCCGAATAATTAAATCTGAATTCGCCAAATTGAATAAATCCTTTAATTTTAATAAATTCTCCAAATTATAAATTTAATTTCTCCCAAATAAAATAAATTCAATTTCTCCCAAAAATGATTTAATTAAAAGTCCTCGAATTTACGGTGTGTTACAGTTATCTTGTCATAATCACGTGTGGTTAATTTTTATGCTAAAAATTATAACGGAAAATCATTGCATGTGTAGTAGATAATTAATGTATGATGTGTGACTTGATTTTAAATATAATTGTGGGATCAAAATAATTGGGACGCATTTTGGGAAATCATATGGGCTCGTTTAGGTGATCGTTAAAAAATGGTCCCGTGGTATAGGTACATAATTTGGGAGATTTTTTGGCTAGTCTAATTATGGGTTCAGGCTCATTTGGGGGTCTAAAATTTGAGAAACATGCCCAACCCGGGATTTAGGACTAATATAAGATTAGAGGGGAGGATGAACACTCCCACACTTAATCAAATACATAACCTAGCATCCCCACCACAAGAGAGAAGGGAACATAGGAAAAAAGGAGAAGAAACAAGGGATTCAAAAGGGAAATTCATGAACTGCATATCGAGGGAAGAATTCTCTTGCTTAATTTAATGTTTAGCGTGCTTTTTGATTCATCGTAGTAAACCCCATGTGATTTTTCGGTTTGGGTTTGCAATTTGGTGATTTGATTTTAAGTATGAATCTTATGAATGTAGAGGACTAATTGGAGTCTAGGTTGCTAGCTTAGAAATTTTAGATTATCGAAATCTTGAATTTGATGATAGATTCTTTACGATTTCTTGGGATAAATTCCGAAAATTGGATTCACATGTAGAGATTTTGATGTATGTTTAAGATTGGAAATTTGTGACTTTGAATTCCTCTCATATGCCCCCAAATCTGGTTTGTGTAAAGTTAGAAACACCTTAATAGAAAAACGTAGTAGATTTGGGCGGCTTCTGCACATGTCTGAATCGATTCGGCCCCTATGTCAGGTTGATGGATCCAAGATATTTTTAGAAAACCATACGAGTTGGTGGGACAGTGTTTGGGTCAACGATGATTTTTTTATAATCCTAATGTGATACGTATATTAATCAGGAAGTCATGTTTAATCATCTTTTAAGGATGAAGGAATTAATAATTAATTGGATGGTAAATGATTAATGGATGAACAATTATGAATAAGATGCGGGATACTTTAGGTAATTATAGAGTAATTATATACACATATTACATGGCAATAATATGTATTAACTAGTATATGCCCGTGCCTGAAGGCACGGCGAATTTTTTTTCCAAAATACGTAATCGCAAAACGCCAAAAAATTTCTAAGTACGCAATTGTAAAAAGGAAAAAATCTCATTCCCCGACAAAACATAGTGAAGTTTAAAGTATACAAATATGTAAACAATTTACATTAATTTTTTACAACACAAATGTGAAAACAATTTAGAAAATTTGGACAAATTTTTCTTTATTTATAGGACTATACACCCTATTCAAAAATAATAATAGTCCTTCTTGGACCTCGCATAAACATCATAGCCATCAAATAGAAATTTAAACATCGTACAAACAATATCATCAATTCAATACAATTCATGAAATATACATTATTCATCAACCGAATTCACATTGTACCTCAAATAAACAAAATGTCAATTTTTAAAAACAATGGACATAGTCTCCTTTGTTTATTGGACTATCCACCCTTAAGGGACAACACTACTTCCAACAATATTCAAAGAACCCAAAAATAATTCACAAAAATAATAGTTCCAATAATGTTTGGAAGTTGTATAGTTTGAATAAATTCTTTAACTTGAATCGATTTGCTGGAAATGGCGCTAGATCTGGGACCAATACTGCTACTTTACAATGATCTGGCAGTGCTTCAATTGACTTTTTCTTCAATCACAACAGCGTAGTCTTAGCCACGTCTCTGATTAAAAATATGTAAGTAAGGTTAAAGGCAAAGAAGAAAGAATCAGATACAAATAGAAGATAGGCCAAAATATGTGTATGTCACTATGTCGTAATTTGATGTCTTGTGAGAAGATGGAAAAAAAATTGATATTGGCCTTGACTATCAGAACATTGCACTCAATTGTGAAAAATATCTAATTTTTATTTTTTTTCAATTTGATATACTCTAAAACATGTATAGTTTCGTCTCGCCTGAAACCAAGCCCGAAACCAATACAAAATGGGTATCTCGTCCTAGACCAAAACGTGTGTTGAACCATGGATCAAAAATATCTCATAGATCTTTTAGAGGAAGAAGAATACTTAGTTAATCAATATTATGATCGTATTCGACAATAATCATCCGAGTTGCATTCAAAGATGATGCACACTACTATTTAAAATGGGGTATTAAAGTAATTGAATCAAACTACTTTTCGAACTGATTTATTTCTCATCCTTCTAATATAAACACACTACTATACAGGTCTATGATGCATAATGATATTATTTCTCTCATTCAATAGAAGTAAGGATGATTTGTAAAGACTTATCGAGTGTTGAAAACAACTGAAAAGTTCAATGTGATAGAGACATATTAGAAATGGGTTTAGATAGTAAATGTAATAGAGACATTTTCTCAAACTAATCAAAAAGCTAATGGCATACCTTACATTTTGTTCTCTTAGATTTTTTATTATATTTAGACTATTTAGTATACAAATACACACATGAGATACTATGTATGTATAATTACCTCCTCTGATGTATGGGATTTTTGTTCAAGTTGCCTTTCTCAGCCCCGATGCTCTGACTTCTGTTGCTCCGCGCTCTGATGATCCAATGCTACTAACTCATTTGTACTTGAAGCATCGTCTATTCAGAGGGTTACATCCTCTGGCTCCAGCGGATGACTCGATGGATCGGTCTGAACAGAGGGTCTGAACAGAGCGTGGTACCTGGCTGCAGTGGCGGGGTCATAAACATCCAAAGTGAGGAATAAGGAAGGGGAATGAGCATTCATAGAGGAATAAGGAAGGTCCACCACATACATTGGTGTGAGATCTCATGAATGGCATGGATTGAGCATCTATAGAGTGGATAAAATAAGTTTAGCAGCAGGAAAGTCTGCATAACTGAAGCAGATCTGCACACCAAGTGAAGTTGATATGGGTGGACCACCAAGAGAGGTACCACCAAGCTACGACTGTTGTAGGATAGTCAGCAGTGTGTCTGCCGAACACTTGTGATAAATTACATTACGACCTCAATTTCAAACTGCAGACCTCGTTATACTTTCGAATACTTTCTTTAAAATTTCATAAATTAGGTAAGAAAACTACTACTTTCAAACCTCGTTAGGATGTGCAATTGATCAGAACACTCATACAAGTACAACAGTAAAGTGCATTAACAGTTCTAGATGAGGATTAACAGAACACTCAATATGACAATCAAATGCTACCACGTTAAAAAGTAGATAAATTGATTCACCTTGCAATCTGAAAATGTTAACAAAAGATATCATATTCCCACTAAAAATAAATATGGTAATATAGTTGATGTGGTACTATTAGGGGTAAAACCCATGTCTCGACATTTTTACCCTACATACAACAATTCACAGACCATGACAACAACTCACTTCGCCAAACTCAAATCTTTAAGCAAAATGACTCTGCATTTAGGATTAAAATGCAGAAATGTAAAAGATAAAGTGAATATAAAACAAAAGAAACACAATATTAGTTAGACCACAAAATACAAACCCACAAATACCCAAAATTATAGTTGTCAGATCTGAAAAATAACAAAATCACAAAAATAAAATCATGAAAGTAATATAATTAAATAAGAGGGAGGAATCGTTGACAGCAATATAAGAAATCATGAAACAACTTTTTATTTGCAAAAGTAATTATAGAAACTGAATCATAAAAATAATTTTCAAAGTACAACATTACAAAACAACAAAAATTTCGTTCCCCCGACATATATTTGCACATATATTTTGAAATGATCGAAAAGAAAAAAATAGAACATACTTTATATTTGCACTTATACTTTAGTGCATTGGTATGACGATCTATCAGTAGGTTCTTCTGAGGTTTCAGATGTCGATGAAGAACGTCCTGCTAATCGGCTTATGACTCTCTACTTTAATCCTGCAAAACAGTTCCAAAACTTATTTTCAACTTCCTAGAAGTATTATTGAACATTTCGAGCATATCTAAAATAGGCAAATTCAAAGCCTTCTATTTAAAATAGGCAAATTGAAAAACACAGAACTAAAGATGTCACAATAAAATACCTCATATCTTTAAGAGAATATCTATGGGATTAAATATCCATCGATCACTCCTCAATGGCATCTAGTGTATTCCTGTTCAATGGACCTACTGAATCGTATCGTCAATTATACACCGATCTATGCACATAAAATAAGACCAAGTCAGCAGCAAAATTAGAGGCATTGGTGTCTCGAGGTCATTCACAATATGTAAATGTTATGTCATTCACAACATGCACCTGCTCTGTCATTAGAAACACTACTTTACTATAAGCACATACATCACATACAAAGATAAGGTAACAGATAAGTGATGGAAACCATTTTAGAACCATTCGTTTGTTTCATCTTCAAAAGAGATTTGGAAGGCAGTAGGGAACTGCTTGGTCCTCTGCCCCGTTGCTATACTGGTTTGGGGAAAACACCTGCCTCCTCCCCTAAAATAACAATGATTGTTCATTAGGTTCATCAGGTAACAAAATAAATAAACAAAATAATGAATTCACACTAAAAATAAAAGACAGCATCATTGTTATTTTAGGGCATTCCAAAACTGTAGAAACCAAGATTTAGAATCACGCCATAAGTTTAAACCCAAGAAATTGAATTCACACTAAAAACATAAGCTTGCAGTTTGAAGAACCAAATCAAAAATAACACTAAAACTGGTGTGTGTGGGGTGGGGAGGGGTGGGGTAGGGTGGGGGTGGGGGTGAGGGGGGACTCACTAAGGGGATCGTAATGCAAAAATAAAAGATACTACACCATGTCAATCTGAGGACGCTCCTAAAACGCAACTCACATAACCTACTGAGCTCTGTGAAATAGTGGGACGCCCCAAAAATGCACATACCTTGTTATATATTTTTTATCAATTCAACACAAAATGAACAAACACGTGGGTAATACAATCCATAACCCAAGTGCACATACCTAAGTGCATATTTAGCACTGTAATACAATCCATAACCCAATCCTTTTAGCTTTCCAGTATTCTATATAATACAAATATATAAATACAAATTTTGATTTTTCATACACCAACAAATTAAGTATACAAACGGCTAAAAAAACTGCAAGAAATGAAGCATTTTGACGCATTTTGAAGACTTTTTATGAAACCAACATGTTCAAAATGGACGTTCCCTCTTTGAAAATCCCCGAAAACAAAAATATGAATCCAAAGGCACGAAAAATTGAATGAAAGCATCGGGACAAATAAGAACGTGGGTAATAAACTAAAAAACAGAACCCAAACTCATTTGAAGCGTTTAAAATGATCATACAGACAAAACATAAAATTATGTTCACGCTTTTCGTATCATATCATATCAACAGAGCACCAAAATGGCAGATCTTAGTAGAATCTATATTTATTTTGAATGGAGTAATTTAAACTCTATTGCAATTCAAAACTCAGATTACACCACAATATTCTAGTAAGCATGAAAGGCAAAAGTAATTCTTACTATGGATTTAAAACAAAATACACAAATAATAGAGGACATGAAAAGGGTTGTATGCAAAAAAAAGTCACCAAAGTGTACATATTTAGTCACACGGTGATTGAGAGTTCAAGTTCAAAGCTACGCATTAAACTCAAATAGATGCAAAAATTACACGGGGATGGGTTTACCTCAATTGTCACATCATATAGTATTTACTAAGTGCCCAATATATGAAAAAACCCATTTACTTCATGCTTCCCTAATTTCTGCCTGTAGAAGAACAATAGAAAAAAGTTAAAGTTAGATGCATAATAACAGTTAGAGGTTAAAAAAAATATTCATGAAATTTATATTAAGAAAATTGGCAGACTTTTTGTCAAACCCTACCATTGAATTGGAAGCATAAACTTATTACTAAGTATTTCATCAAATTGGAGTACACTATAGGTGCTCTTCCCTACACTATTACAGTTTTACCCCATACTATTCTTGCCTATAACACCATCGCATCCCACGTATGCCATAATTTAAAATAAAATATAAAGAGAAAGAAGGTATACCTGAAAATTAAATGTCCAACACATACTTTATCTGTGTAGTCTGCTCTCATAATGTCACCATACATAGGATCAAAAACCTATGATTATGAATTAAATAAAATAATCACTTCCAAAGTCAACCTCAAGTAAATAATAGACATTTTATAGGCATTTCATCAACCATTTAGTAACATGTGTGAACTCACATAAATGAAATACGATGGATTGAGATAATCAAATTTATAAAAAAATAACCATGAAAATAGCTAAAGAATCAACTCGATTTGCGTACCATGAACTCCTATAGCCTTCATCAACATGTTGCATTAAGGAGCAACTATACATCAATCGATTTTTGATATGATCACGTATCAATTTCAACAAAATACAATATCCTCCAACTCTAAATTCCATTGATAAAATTTCCAATATTTCTTTCGATTTTTTAATACGCAAAATGTGTAAATGTGTACACGAACACGGTTGGGGCTCAAAAGTAGCCCAAAATCAAACTGAAGGATATCCAGCATAATTTAACCAATAGATAATTAAGGTAATGGTCATGTTCCTTCCTATATTTGGATTTTTAGGATAATGCTTTTCAAGTTTAAAAATCTAGTCCTTGTGGTACAATAATATTTATAAATCTAGCCCTTGTGGTACAATAACATTTATTTTTTCATGGTGTTTTTAGTACGGGGACTAAATTTATAAAATTATATGTAGTGTCCTATTTTTATACACTTTGACCATTAGGAGGACCTTTCCCCAAAACCCCCTTTAACCAATTAATAAACTAAAATTTCAACTCAAAACACACAAAACTAATTCATCTAAATATATGTAAATTTTTCTAATCTACATCTAGGAAACCAATTGAGTATCTTAAAACAAAAATAAATAAGCTCAAATCCATAAAGCCACTTTGACCCCTAAATTTGTAGGCATGCAATCAAATAGACCCACTTCGTAAAAATAGATTAGAAACTAACCAATATGAGGTCCAACTGTTTTATATTTCCTCCATCTCAAATACAGAGCCACTGCGGAAACCAATTGAGTATCTTAAAACCAAAATAAATAAGCTCAAATCCATAAAGACACTTTGACCCCTAAATTTGTAGGCATGCAATCAAATAGACCCACTTCTTAAAAATAGATTAGAAACGAACCAATATGAGGTCCAACCGTTTTATATTTCCTCCATCTCAACCACAGAGCCACTGCCACAGTTTGGTTAATCTAGTAGTGAGAAATCTACAAACAAACCAAAAATATCATCAAGATGCCCCTTAAAAATATAAGAACTTGGTTTCAAAGATCAAACATGATTCCAAAAAAACCCTAAAAATTAGGGTTTACAAAACATTAAAATGTACAAAAAAAATCATAAAGACAGAAGAAATCATACTCGAATCGATCTTCAAAACAAAATCCGAAAAAACCCATTAGATCTTCAAAACAAAACACAAACAAACCATTAGATCTTCAAAATAAAATCGAAAAAAAACAAACGATTTACCTTATCTGTGTGTGCGTGTGTAAGAGGGCGAGAGGTGCAGGCGCTAGTGGAGGCAAATGTGGTGGGGAAGGGGGCGGAGGCATGAGAGTCTGTGTGTGTGTGCGTGTTTGTGTGAGAGGTTGTCGACAAAGGGGTGTGTGCGTGTGAGTAATAAGGTGAGAGAGACTACCTAGAGGCGGAAGAGTTGGAGGCATAGGGCGGATATGGAGGGCGGCGGTGGAAAGTGTCCATGGATGGCAGCGACAGGTATGGTTAGGGTTAGAAGAGTTTGTATTGAAATGGGTAGAGAGCATAAATGAGGTAAACGAAAGTGAATGAGCGGGGGAGGGTTTGGGATTCAAGGATTTTTTCTCACATTTTCCATGTCACAATGGTAAGTGGTGACATGGCAAACTACCACACCCTTAGATTGCACCCAAAAATTTGATTTCAACTGTTGGATCGTTTCACTATTCAAACGCCCCTCTCCCATATTATATAGATATTTACTTGTGTGGACATACCAATGTTCATGCACGGTCCTATCGATTTGGCATTTCGCACATTCGGGACGGTAGCACACGTCAGCACATGTGGGCTAGACGTTGTTTAGATCATTTTATAGGTACTACATAGCAGTGCCATCTACGAGCGGTAGGTGTAGAAGATAGGATCATTTGTCACCGCTAGGTATGGGTTGTGAACTTGTGTACTGTATAGGGACCGCCCCACTTATGTGTATTTTGTGATGTCTGATTGGATATAAATTTACTTCGTCCTTACCGATAGAGCCCGAATGAGACACCACTGGTAGATGCCTTTGAGTGTCGCATATATGAAAGGAAATATATATATATATATATATATATATATATATATATATATATATATATATATATATATATATATATATATATATATATATTACCTAAATTAAATTGGATTTATTAATTTGCCTATGAACATAGACAATAAATTGGAGATCCATACTACGTTGTGTATAATAGATGTTTATGTCACCTTCATGAGATATATGAGACTGGGATACTTTGGGCATTGATAATATGCATGTAGATGGTTATATTTTAGAATGTTGTATATATTTAATGAATTTGATATAAACTGGTAAGGTTATCACATATTTTTTTCGGACTTGTTTGGATGCGAGTAATATCACACTTAGCCGAGAGATTAGATATTAATCGCATGTGAGTGACGATGGGGGATATTTACTTTTAATTGACTGTATTTATTGTACTTTAAATTAAATAAGTTAATTCTTGCAAATCTAGGGCGCTGATCAAAATTTAAATATTTTCCCCCAGGTGCTCCTAGATAGGGATAACAAGTCTATGACGGATTAGCCTTGCGATCTCCTTTTGCTCATCAGACATTTCAAATTCAACTTAAATTATTTATTTCATTTGGGATATTGGGATTTATTTACGTCATGTCAGTTTGCGATACTTAACTTTTTTTATGGATTTATCATACGCTTGGTGCTGGATTGGATTTCATTGTTATTAGAGTATTGATTTAAACTCAATTACGGTATTTTAATATATGCTTTATATGATATTGATGCTGATAATGGTATTAATTGACAAGCAAGCCTTATCTTCGGTGTATCGTGTCTGACCAGCCTTTACGTGAAAAAATGGGGGTTGTTACAGTTGGTATCAGGGCATCTAGGTTTTAGTGTCTTTAGGATCTATGTTGCATTCATTACGTTATGCGTTGCGTCCTTTGATATGTAGAGCCTATGTTTAGGGTTCATTATATTCCTTCGATTTGCACTATCTCAAACCTTGTTTTCTTTCAGATAAAAAATGGATGGAGATGTAGATCTAGGGTTTAGTCTCACCCATTATGGATTATGAGGAGAATCCAGAGCCATAACAACAACATTAGGCCCCACCATCCCCATAGTTGATTAATCCGACAAAGATCACCGCCATTATGACCTAGGTAGTTTTCATTGTCATGGTAGCTGTGCTCAAGCATTTCCCACAGCTAGAGTTCTCGGGCAGTCCAGATATTCTAGTGGAAATAAGGTGGAAGAATGATACATGGATACATTTATGGGTGGTGGAGTGTACGCGGGTGCAAAATTTGATGTTAGCTTCATTTCAGATAGTGGGGGTCGTGCTCCAATTATGGGAGTCAGTAACGTCGGATGCAGAGAGGGATAACTTGATGATTGATGAGTTTTGCGAGAGATTTGAGGGGAAGTATTTCTCCCAGGCTATACAGTCTGAGATGAGGAGACGATTTATGGATCTCGGGAAGGAGGGACATACTGTGGTTGAGTACGAGGATGAGTTTACTACCCTTTCATACTTTGCAAAGGAAGATGTGAATACTGAACAGAAGAAGATGGATGAATTCATAGTGGGGTCAGCTTGGCAAAATAGGAAGGCTCTTTTGGGGAACTTGATCTTCACCACGTACAATTAGATGGTGAACGCCTCATTTTTCCACTGTCAGGATCACATGGATTTCTAGAAGAATAAGGGAGAGAAGTGACATGGAGCCGAGCCATCGAGCTAACATGGAAAGATGAGTGGCTGTAGCGAATATGGGACCTAGCAGTTTAGGGGTACTTCCCCCGCAACATAAGAGATTCAGGGTTTCTATTGATTGGAACCGACAGGGCCATCAGGGCCAGGGGAAGTTAGGACAGAGCTAAGTCCATTAGGGACAGTAGTATAGAGTCCATCAGGGCCAAGATCACCATGATCGGGTCCATCAGGTTCTTATATTAAAAAAAAATTATATATATATATAATGGGAGTCCACTTTTAACAAGCCCCAGAGAGTAGCCCACTAAGATACCTTAAGTTATTTTGTCCGGCCCAAATCATGGGTTAATCCTTGTATGAGCAGTTTAGTTAAGAGAAGGACACTCACTGATATGGTCAAATCAGGTGCCGAGAATCTCGATCAAGATATTCAAGAACCTCATGGCCAACCCACAAACAATGATGGGAGTCCCTTAAATAAATCAAACTTTGTAACAAACATATGTATAAATTGTTCTCCCTGATCCGGGGAAAACGGGATGAACAAATTGTAATCGTTGAGAGACACTTAATGAGAAACAAGGAAACTCTTCGTGGACTTAGGCAAGTTATCGAACCATGTACATCGTTGTTGTTTGTAATTCCATTTAATTTCTACTTTTTGTGAATGCTTTTTGTGATTGCTTCCGTCTGTTCGAAATAACTTGTGTTCCTACAAAACATTCAATACCAGAAAGCCATCAATGTCTCACCACAGTAGTAAGATTCCATAAGCCAGTGATCTATAGGAAGAGCATATCCCTCCTAGGCTTAGGTTTGAAATCCGCCAACAGTCAAACCCAAGGTTTTTGCCAAGAAAGTCAACCCTCAGTAGAAATATATGGGAGCCCAAGATCCACTCAGATTTTTAGGTTGGTTGATGCCTATGAATCCCGACTTCGAGAAAAGGAAGAGGTGATGTGTCACCAAAAATAAGAGAATGCCCGCCTTAAGAGGCGACTAGAAAGAATAGAGAGAGATCTCTCTGGAAACAAAAGGCGGCGGCGAGATAGGACTCCTAGTCCTTAGAGGGGAAATTCCCCCAGCTGAGGGAGGAGCCCTAGGCTTGACCAAGAAATAACTGAACGTGAAAAATCAGAGGGAGCACAATCAAATAGTGGCCACCAGGAAAGGCGACACAGAAAAACAATCGACCAAGTGAGGATTTGAGGATTCTGGTCTGTAGGGAGATGGATCAACATCCTTCCCACCGAGGAGACACATCGACCTGAGAGATTTCTAGAAGAGATCTAAATTCTCAGATGAAGTCCCCTTTCTCAAGGGAAATCGAATGCGATGAGCCGCCTAAGAAATTTGCTTTCCCCAGGTTTAAAATCTATGACGGGAAAATAGATCCCATATATCATGTTAGGAAATATCGACTAGCAATGACCTTGTAGAGATATAATGATGCATTGATGTGAAAGATATTCCCTTCTAACCTATACGATGTAACATATAAGTGGTTTGAAAGGCTCCCCTATAGGTCGATCAAGAAATTTGCACCATTGGCAGAGGCTTTCACAACACGATTCATAATAATAAGCTCCTATCCTAAGAGGATGGATGCACTACTCACTTTGAATAAAAAGCCTTAGGCAAACCTCAGAGACTATGCCAAGCGATACTGGGAGATCTTTAAAGAGGTCGAGGACTGATCAGAAAAAGTTTCTGTAGAATCCTTCAAAATCGACCTCTCTACCACCTCCCTAATGCACCAATCTCTTACTAAGAAGGAACTCATAAACATTAATGATCTTATGGACTGTATCGAGAATTACACCAAGGTTGAGATGCTGTCCATCCAAATGGGGGAGATAATGGTTGAGCAAAGGCTAGAAAGCGGACATAGAAGAATGGCACTCGAAAAAAGGGAAGTAAGAACGGGGGCAAGAACGACTCTAAAGGTGGATGAAAGAATTACCCCTCTAAGGCATTCCAGGATGTTAACACGGTCTTTAAGGAACACATTTATAATATTCTCAACAAGATCAAGGACAATCCCTTTGTCAAATTGACTAAGAAGATGGGGAGAGATCTGACCAACTGAAATAACGCACTAAGGTGCGCATTACACAAGGAGGGTGGTCATTGAACCGAAAATTGCAAAGCTCTAAAGTCACACGTGGAAGAGCTAGTTTAGGTACAACACTTCAACGAGTACATTGACAACAAAATAGAGAAGGTCACAGCCAATGGGGACCAGAAGCCAGAAAATGTCATCGATGATGACACATGACACAATTTTGCAGTCATTCATGGGGCATCGAACCTCAAAAAGATTCAAGGCAATGCCTTTAGAGTGTCACTTAAGAAGGTGACTATCGTGATGAAAGCATTTCAGATCAACCTAGCCAAGACACAAGATGGAAAATGTCAGTGATCAGAAGATGTTAATTACACGAAGCACATCATGCTCATTTAAGATGATTTGATTAGTATAAGAACCCCACATCATGACGTATTTGTAATCACGCTCAGGATTTCTAACTGGGGCATCGACAAGCTACTGGTACACCAAGGGAGTTCTTCTGAACTGATGTATTTTGACCTATTCCATAAGCTGAAATTGAATTTTTCCGACCTAAAAAAATACATTGTTCTATTGGATAGCTTCACCGAAAAGATTACAATGCCATTGAGAAAGATCACCTTGCCATTCAGGGTAGAGAACATCTCAAAGTTAGTAGAGTTCTTAGTTGTGGACATCAAGTCCCCATACCATGCTATTTTGGGCAGAGGTTGGCTTTATGCTATAAAGGCCGTATCGTCCACTTTTTATCAAAAGATGAAGTGTATCACGGATCGTGGAGTGGTTGAGTTTCGTTTAGACTAGGCTTCGGTCTATAGGTTCTTTAACACAGCCATTCGCCTAAATAAAGAGAAAAAAAGGAGCCCGGAGTTTCCTAGGGGAAAGCTTAGGAAGGGGCTAAAGAGAAACTATGGTATGGTCGACTAGGGGTGGAAGAGACCAAAATCCACACCACAAAAAGGGTCATAAAAAATCTGGAAGAAGTTGTAGCCGCTGATAACTTAGTAAAAAGAAAGTTTTTGATTGGATCTGCTCTCACTGATCCGGATAATAGGGATCTGGTTGCATTCCTGAATATGGATAACTGGTCGACACCACAGTAACTCATGAAAGGATGATCTTCCTTGACGCTTAGTCCGAATATCACCAGATTCCCCTATATGGGGCCCGACTAGGACAAAACCTCCTTTATAACATCAGTTGGGTTGTACTACTACAAGGTAATGCCATTTGGCCTCAAGAATGCACGAGAAACTTATGAAAGACTGGTAACTAAGATGTTCAGTAAACAGATGGGAGAGACGATGGATGTGTACATCAACAACATGCTCGTCAAAAGCAAAAATAAGTCCGATCACCTCTCTGACCTAGCAATGACCTTAGAAATCCTTAGCAAGTATTGAATGAAGCTTAATGCAAGTAAGTGTTTATTTGGGGTCCAGTTAGGAAAATTCTTAGGATACTTACTAAGTAAAAGGGGAATTAAGGATAACCCAGATCAAATCAATGCCATCACCATGGTCCACCCTCCTCAAACACTGAGAGATGTTCAAAAGCTGACTGGAATGCTTGCTGCACTCAGTCGCTTCATCTCTAATTCCTTAGAGCACTACTGACCATTCTTCCATCTATTGAAGAAAGACAAAGGCCTATTATGGAATGAAGAATGCTCGCAAGCTTTAGAAGAGGTCAAGTCCTACCTTAGTAAGCCCCCACTATTTTTCATTCCAAATGATAGAGAAAAACTATACCTTTACCTGGCGGTATCAAACCATGTTGTAAGATTTGACTTAGTTTGTGAAAAGGAGATAACATCATCCGATTTACTATGATAGCAAGACACTACTAAACGCTGAATAAAGGTACTTGCCTCTGGAAAATCTCGCCAATGCCCTAGTAATCTCTTCGAGGAAGTTAAAGCACTACTTTGATGCTCATTCCATAACAGTAATCACTGCATATCCACATAAGGCCATTCTACAAAAAGATGATCTTTTCGAGTGTCTTTCGAAGTGGTCAGTCGAGCTTGGCTGATTAGACATCCACTTCGAGCCCATAACTCCATTTAAGGGGTAAATCCTAAAAGATTTTTATTACTGAGCTTATAGGAGATAGGCCAGCAGATTAGATGAATGAAGAGTAATCAATCACCTGTGATACAACATCTAATGACTGGACACTGTATGTTAATGGAGCATTAAATTCTAAGGGGGCAGGAGTGGGAATTGTTCTTGTTACCCCCTAAAACAGAATAATCGAATAAAGAATTAAACTTGGATTTGAGTCCTCCAATAAGAAGGCTGAGTATGAAGCACTAATCACTGGCTTACAAAAATCCAAACTACCAGGGGCAAGATTCCTCAACATATTTGGTGATTCCAATCTGGTCTCTAAGCAGGTAAATGGGTATTTCAATGCCAAAGATGATCGGATTATAGTATACCTCGACATAGTCAGAAAACTCTTGAGAGACTTTGAGAAGGTGGAGATTCAGTAGTTCCCACGAGGATAGAATAGTCAAACTGATACCTTAGCAGCACTAAGATCATCAGTCGACTCTGACCTAAAAAGAATAATACAGATCGAGTTCCCCGCACATCCAAGTATCGACCATACAGTCATAGACGAATAAGTCCTCCTCATAAATATAGCTCCAAGTTGGATGGATCCCATCATCAATTTTCTACGGAGCGACATACTGCCATACAATTGGAGGTTGGCTCATCAGATCAAAGTCAAGGCTTCTTGTTTCTACTCTATCCTTGAGGGGAAATTGTTTAAGAAGTCATTTACAAGCCTATACCCCCAATTCGTTAACCCATAAGGTACTAAGAGAGTACTTAGTGAACTTTATTAAGGCATATATGGGAGTCAAGAAGTTGGAAGATCTCTAGCCTTTAGAGAGATCAAAGAAGTATATTGGTAGCCTCGCATGCAAAAAGATGCAGGGACATATGTTCGCATATGTGAAAAGTATAAGAAGCACTCGCCGATGGTTCACCAGCCCGCCAGTGACCTGAAATCCCTTACCATCCCGTGGTCCTTCGCTTAATGGGGATTGTATATCATGGGACCACTACCCACTGCATCTGCAAATCGCAAGAATCTTTTGGTCGCCACTAATTATTTCTCTAAGTTGGTTGAGGAAGATCCTTTGGCGAACATTCAAAAATCAGGCATAGACATGTTCCTATGGAGAAACATTATCACTCACTTTGGGATACCAAGAACCATCATCACCGACAACGACACGTAATTTGAAAGTGGTTTTTTCCAAGCCTTCTACAATGAGCACGACATCAAGCACCACTTCAATTTTGTGGCGTATCCCTAAAGCTATGGGGAAGACGAGGCTTCCAATAAAACCATGATCGATGGGATGAAAAAGATATTATAGAAATCTAAGACATCTTGGGTGGATGAGCTCCCTCATTTTTAATGGGCTTATTGCACGACGCCTAGGAAACCAATGGGGGAAACACCATTCGCCCTAGCTTATGGCATGGAGGCTATCATTCCCTTAAAAGCAGGCCTCCGTACTATGAGAACCACACCGATAGACCAAGGCCTCAATGATGAAGCCTTACGCACTGAGCTTAACCTAACAGATGATCGACGAGAGTTATCCTTGATCAAGTTGGCCCCCTACCAACATCAACTAGCCAAGTAGTACAACAAAAGGGTCAATCCGAAGAAGTTTTTGATTGGAAACCATGTCCTGTAAAAAGTCCTCGACAGTACCGTAAAACCATCAAATGGCTAATTAGGACCAAACTGGGAATGATCAGAGATGATCTCTAAGGAGCATATCACATGGAAATGCCGAAGGGCAGGGAGATACCAAGAGCATGGAACACATGAAATCTCAAGACGTTCTACGTTTAGACCTTCTTTCTTATCTTTTTTTTTTAATTTTAGCAAGACTTTTATTTTTTTGCAAATTTTTGTTACTAAATAAGACAATTTGTAGTAAATAAAAGGCCTAATTGTCCCACCCATTCTAAAAGATCACATTGGCTGCCTAACTCATCTTTATTACATCTTATTAATTATCACCTTTTTCCAATGATATCTCATTTGTGCATATTTTGAAAGATTAATTAATAGGGCTAACGAGTTAAATGCAAATAACTGGGGATTGCCCTAAACCCCTTAGTTTTAACACAAGGGGCCTCATGAGTTTCCCCGACAACAACTAAAGCCCTACTGGGGATCCAAAGGCAATAAAGCCAACTTTAGTTGGTCACCAACATTTATTGGTCGTAAAAAACCCTGCTCGGGTGGATGACCTAATAACCAGGTACATTATTGCCATCATATCACTTAGGCCTAAGTCAGTGTGAAGACATTACCTAAAAGGTAAAGTAAAGGGAATGTACTGCTTAGGCATATTGGACTCGAATAATGTTTAAACATAACTAAAGGCGAAGTGCTAAAACTTAAATATCATTTAGTCAGCTGGCAAGTCCCAAAACGATTCAAACTAAGTACTAGCCTACTTAAAGCCTACGATATAATTTAATTCGATGAAAGTTTTATGTAACCTATTAAAAATAAAAATGATTAGTCATCACAATTATTAAAAACATAAGAAAATTATTCATTGTAGATACAAGGTTACAATCACACAACCAACAACAAATATACAAAATCCTAAGAGGGCCTGAGGCGTTGAACAAGATATTCTGCTATAGTTACTCTCTGACCATCGTCTACCTTCAGGGAAAATTCCTTGACATCTTCATCAAGGTATTCATCCAAGAGTTAGGGAGGAATGGCATCGATCGAAATCCATTCATTACCTATCAAAAAGGGGTTATGGCTATAGGCAGGACATTCAACCTGGTATTTGTACTAAATTTTAGATTCCTTGGGGGTTCTGACCCCTTAAGAGCGCTCCATCCTCGAGAGAAAATGATGCTCTCAGCCTCCTTTTGCTTTGCAGGGGAATTTTCCCAACTAGCATTATAACCCTCTCCTCAAACCTCTCTCTATCTTGCCTTAAAAGAGTATCTCATCTTCTTGACGTTATCTTTTAGTACCCCGATAAAAGATTTCAAGATCTCCACATCCTTTTGAAAATCACCATTCTCAGATTGTAGGACCTCTCCCACTGGGTCGATGTCAGTCCTCACCAAAGTTGGGCTTTCATGGAATTAACTTCTTCTTAAACAGAGGCTCCTATCTCTTCCATATCCTCAAGGTCATCCTCCAGCTTGGCAATTACTTCGATCTGGTTTTTGTATTGTTCTTTCCTATCTCTGAGTGATTTGCAAATCTTCACGAAGGCTTTGTGAGCTTGTAAACTGATATCAGGTCAAAGAATTGTCCCCATTTGAGAATTGGGCGAAATGTAATGATCTAAATCAGCAAACTATAAACAGTACATGTCCAACCAGAAGCAAGCATTGGCATAAACTTAAGTAGGTATACAAATGCACCAAGGGGAAAACTTTCATTATCATAAAGAGAAAGAGGTCCATTAGACATTATATGAAGTTTACAAAATAAGGATACAAACCGATGAAAACTAAAAATTTTACAAGGAAAATAGGAACTCCTAGTCTATGAGAGCCCTAGTTTTTCATCTGGTCCTCCCTAACCTTGGTCTTCCACTTATCGACCACTTGTTGCTCCTGGCCAGCACCAGTACTCCCGCTAATTACAGCAGGGATGATCTCAGTATTACCAGTATAATGGTCATTGCCCTCTCCTTTTTTATCCTAAATAAAATGGTCTATATAAGGAGAATGAAGGCCGAAGAGATCAAAACTTACAGGAGTACCAACAACCTTCAAAGCCTAGTGCCATCCCCTCTTCAAGTAAACCTTGAAAGAATAAGACATTTGGCATTCAATAGCCTCATAAGCTTTGTAGAAGCCTTCTCGGTATCTATCATCCTTGGCTTGGGGAAGTTCGCCTTCCAGTTTGGCCACCCTGTTAGTCAAATCTTTGTTGGCCTCCACGAATTCATACTTCTCAATAACTATCACCTCTATCACCTTCTGAGAAGCCTCCAAGGCATCATAGGCCTTAGTAATGTTCTTATTTTTATGATCCCATGGTTGTTGAGCATTGTGAAAGGAAGTCTTCTATACCTCTCAGGCCACCTTCTCAGCCTACAGGGCCTTTTTCAACTCTCCCTCCCTTCTGAAGCTATCAGAATGATTATCCAAGAGGGTAGTGAAGTAATAAATCATCTATAAAGAAAACATAATAATAAGGAATCAGAATAGAAATGAGAAATAATAGAAAGAAGGAAGGAGAAAGAAAGACCTGAGATATCCCTTGTGCGATCTTGAGGGCTAGTTGAGATGGACCCAGCCTCGAATAACTCCCAGGGTCAACGGCGACCACTGACCTCTTCAACATCTCTGGAGACAAAAAAGGGGAGTCGCCCACACTAGCTTCCTCGAGATTAGGAACAGTGGGCCCATCAGTAGGATGTAAGACTAACCTCTTAGCCTCTACTCTCTCTCTCTCTCTCTATCTATCTATCTCTCTTTCTCTCTCTCTTCTTCTATTTTTCTTTTTCTATCTCTCCCTCTCTCTCTCTATCTTCCTCTCATCTTCTTTTCTCTTCTTTTCTTTATCCTTCTCTTGTTCCCTCCATTTATCAGACGGTACAGTATCACTACCCTTAGGAGAATTCGTCAAAAAAATATTTAGAGTAGGAATCCCATCAAACAAGACTGCATGATCATCATCATCGCCAGGAAGCCTCAACCTACTCTTCAGAACTAACTGGGCCATATATTTTTTCTTCCTCTTCTTATTTTGTTTCTCCTTTAATTTCTTCTCCTCATCTTCTTTCTTCATCGCTCTCATCCTCAGAAGAACTTACCTCTGAAGCTCTCAAAACTAGGACCTAATTGATTAGTTGAGCAATAAAATTGGTGCTTGTGTTATTGTATTCTAAGAGAAAGGTTGTCGACTTAGGGTTCTCACCTTAGGATAATCTCTCCTTGATGCTCCACGATTTTGTGAGATCTTTAGTATTAATCTAAAAAATGTCAGGTTGTTGGTTCCTGGAATGATTTACAATAAAAAAAAATAAAAATAAAGTCAGCCACAAGAATGAGAGGAATCTACTAGAACTCAGCAGAAAAGAAAAAAGAGGAAGCGACCTATTTTGGCCACCCCATAGTCTAAAATGGGAAGATCGCGTGGTCTCTCCCCTTCTAACAGAGGGGGGTTCTTCCAGTCCCTTGTAATGAATCCACTTTCCCAATAATCTTTGTGGTAATCCGGGAGATTTACAACTAGAACTCGCTTAGCTCTTCTTGTTTTCAGATACAACATACACTCTTTAGTTTTTGAGAATACGTAACAGTAACATATCTCAGTAATCCCCAACCTTGTTCCATACAGAGTATTTATCCTATGAACACCGTTCACTATCTTTCATACATTAGGGGCACATTGAGCAGGAATGATGGTGAAATATCTAAAAAAATCTATGGAATAACTCATTTGGTGGAAAAGTAAGACTTCCTTGAGTTATCAATAAGGTATGCCTAAATTCCTCTACATATCTACCATCTAGCATCGCCATTGCCGAGAAAATAAGAAGAAACCCTAACTACAGTAACTAGTTAATAAAAGCAGAATAACCAAAGAAGAAGTATAAACTATAACTTATAAATGATAATGAAGCTTTGAGAAAGCACATAATGAGATAAACTTAGACTTCTGAAACAATAGGAGAGATTAGGAATAAACTATGTGCAAGAACGACCAAATGCAATAAACAGATGCTTGAGTAAGCCTCAACTGATCACCAGAACAATCAAATGACGAGTTTTCATTTCCTAGGAAAATTTTGGCGCTTCATTTCTCTCCTTAAGACAACCACGTTCTTGTCACAGATCATGTTATTACAATAATTCCATCAAGGACCCTCATTATATATTAAGGACCTTAACCTCCAACCCGGTTTAAATCTATTGGCCCATGATTATTAGCCTAAAGATTTTAGGGGCAATTGTGGGAGCCCACTTTTTACAAGCCGAGGAGAGTAGCCCTCCAAGATAACTGAAGTTATTTGGTCCGGTCCAAATCATGTATTAATCCTTGTACGAGAATTTTAGTTAAGAGAAAGACACTTATGGGTATGGTCAAATCAGGTGCTGAGAATCTCGATTGAGATATTCATGCACCTCATAGCTAACCCACACACGATGACGAGAGTCCCTTTAACGACTCAAACTCAGTAACAAACATATGATTAAATTGTATTCCCTAACCCGTGGTAAAAGGGGATGAGCAACTAATAATCCCTGAGAGACACTTAATGAGAAGCAAGTAACCTCTCCATGGACGTAGGCAAGTTACCGAACCACGTACATCGTTATTGCGTGTGATTCCATTTACTTTATGCTTTTTGTGATTACTTTCATGAATATTTTTATTGTGAATTTTTATACACACACACACACACAACGTTATACAATATTAAAAATTGCTAACGTAATGACAATAAAATAACTATCGATCCGATTTAATTTCAATGCAAATAAGTTATATTTAAAAAAATGGAAAATATTTCCTTTATTTATAGTACTATCCCCTTGTTTATGGTATAAAAAATAGTACAACAATACAAATAGTCTTCCACAACAACACTAATACACATCCAGACAATAACCTCAATAAAACTTAATACACCAAATTCATTAATAGAAAATTCATCTCAATGCATATCAAATTCATCTCAATACATGAGGCTATTTGTGAAATCTTAGAATTGTTCATCTAAATACATAAGCTAATTTGGGGAATATAAGAATTACCGCCATGAAGATGAGTTAGAATCAAGTACACATGTGGACTGTAACTTGAACTAACACCACCTCCACTCAAGTCGATGCCTTGTTCCGTGGTCTTTGGTTACTGCTTAGAGGTATAGGACCAAGAACTAAGTAAAATATCTAGATATGATTGTCAAAGTTTGTATAATATATCCAAAACTTAAAGGAAAATGATGATGAGTTTGATGTCCACCTCAAGCTTATTTCCTTGGACAAGTGCAGAGCACCAAGGTTGGGGTTATCGCATCTTTACTGCCACTCAAGCTTGTCAATTAAACACCTTTGTCATTATATTTCTCAAAATATGTGATTATAAGCAAAAGATATTGAAGTGTTACTGGTTAAGGATACCCCCTATACTAATGATGAACATTCAACCATCAACGTCTCCACTTCAATGGATAAACTCAATTCCATGTGGCAAGTTATCGGTGGGTGTGAAAGTGGGCTTCAAATTTGAGAAGGATTATACAGCTGGTTAACAAATGATTCTTCCATAGAATTCAAATAAAAACTATGCTTCTCATTCATCCATTCATTGGGAGTTGAGTATGGCATTTGAGATTCCTAAGATAAGTTTCCGAATACATTGGAATAAGATGAGATGAATGATGTATACACACAACAGAATAAATAACCAATCTCCAATAAGAAAAATCATCATTTTATATGCCGTGCATAAAATATTTTTATTACTTCGAATATTCCATGTAAATCTTCTATGACTACTAACTAACAGGTTTTGCAGTTGGACCACACAAGTCAACCTAGTTGTGACTAAAAGAAATGATCAAACAATGTACTAAACAAAATAAACGAAATAAATGAGGGATGTTCTAATCATTAAAAAATAATCATTACATAAAACCCAAATTGACTTTGCTAGAACTAATAAGAAAGGGATTATCTAATTAAGCTTGTTTAGTAATAGAACCAATATACTATAATCCCATAATTATAAAATTGAACTAAAGTGCCCTTCAAGAAGGAGTGAGCTACCTTTATTCCGAATGAGGTGTAATAATCTGGAATCAATATTATAAAGAGTGATATATGATAGACAATAGGCAAAATTTGAAGTAATAGTCACAATTATTACAAAACCTCAGCAGCAATCCAAAGCTCAGTAATACAATTTAAATGTCATTATATATACACATGATTGTGTATATATTTTTGAGATTTGGATGAAGTTATAGGATATAAAGTTGAACAAAGATCTAAGTTCAGAGGATAAAAATAAAACCTACACCTACATGTAGTTTTGAAATTCCTACAAAATCTCAAAACATGATTTACTTCATAATGAGGTTCCTTACCAACTCACCCAACGAGTCCAATTCGGCATCCAAATTGAAATAGACATCAAGGGACCGAAAGAACTTAAGAGATTATTAATATTTTGATGCCTTAGAAGTCATTCTTTAACCTTTTATCCTTTCAATAAAATCGTTGATCCCATGTTGTTCGTTGTTGAAGTATGCAGTTAGTGGACTAAAAAGACAATTGAATGGATAAAAATAAATACCAGGGCCATGGAGCTCATAAAAATTTCATTTCCTATATCTGAGTAGTAGTATACCTTCAACTAGTTGGGCTTCAATTGACCTTTGTGGACAACAGTTATTCAAACACCACATTAAGTCGTCAAGCCTTTCATTCAAGAGAGGTAACAAAACGATTTTGTTCCATAATGGACCAAAAAAATTAAATTATAAAACTAAAGGAAAGAGAACATATATAAAATTCCCTCACACCACCAGGTTGGAGGTTTAATGCAGCTCAGATAGCCACTGCTGAAACCCTCCTTAGTATGTACATATGTGGAGAGACATATAAACATTAAAAGGATTTTGTAAAACGATACTACCATAATTGAAATTGTGGTTGCAATTTGTAAAACCTTTGCCTTTTCATTTCCTCCATTTGTAGAGTTATCTTTCAGATGCTTGTTGGGATTGAAGGACTTTGTGGTGGAATCCATTACTCATCTACAATGTGAGAGGCAGAGAAACTAAATCTGTAAACAAATAAATGTGAAACAATTCATTTTTATTTGTTTATCATGTTCAAAAGAAATTCAAAGTAAAACCAACCATTAATTTTGTCTAGAATTTATGCAATTCTCTCATCAATCTTACTTTTAATATTATTTTAAAAAGGTTAATAAATTGAAGAGTTCTTTTATTTTTCTAAGAAGATTAATTCTATGGAAGGTAGTAGAATCTCAGAGTTGGCTGGAATTTATTTGAAACTTGTTCATATAACATATCTTGGTAGCCATTATATTATGGAATAGAGAAGAGTGTGATGCTTGAATCTTTAATTGTCAAAATTAGAGGGAGAATCCATAATTCGAAAGATAAATTTATGTCCACCGGAGCTTATGTTACTCTCATAAAATATATTTTACGCTCTATTTCAGTGTACATAATGTGAGCTATATTGACCACTAAAAAGATTATTTATGCTATTGATAAACTTTTGGCTAATTTTTTTTCTTCCAGAATTCCAATACGGGAGATAAAAGACACCACTAGTGTGAATGGAGTCAAATGTAAACACATTCAAGAAGGTGGTGTTAGGATTAGAAATATGGTTGATATGTGTAAATATTTTTCTATGAAGATTTGATGGAAGCTTAGAAGTTCTTCTCCATTGTGGTCCAATTTTATGCTTGCTAAGCAGAAACTCTTACCCGAGTAATGTTAATGTTGAGCATTATATTTTTCCCTTGTTAATCTTTGTTTATGTTTGTTACATTATGCATGCAATACCATCTTTGTATTATGTTTGTTACTATTAATACCTGCTTGCTTATATTTTTTACTCAAAATACAAGCTTGCACAAAACACCTGCTTGTGTTTGTTACCCAAAGTACATCCTTATGAAGTTATGTTTGTTACTCAAAATGCCCGCTTGTGTTATGTTTACAAAAAAAATTGAGCATTGTTAATCTATTTTTTCTCTTTTTCTGACTTGTTATTTCATTGGTTTAATCATTGGTTTTAATCTCTGTTTAATACATTATGTTTGTCTCTGTTTAGTCTCCAAAGTTATAATTTTTTTTTAGGAATCGAAAGTGGGGGTACTAGTTGAGGGAACACTAGCACTAGTGCTAGTTCTCTTCCTCTTTTGTTTCATGATTCATAATACAATCCATTATGGAACTATGTGACCAAAGTTGTAAAAACAGCAACGGTGGTGGAAATTTATCTTTGCTATGCAATTTGTGTGGGGTTACATTTCAGGGGTCCTATTCTAGAATGAGGTCTCATCCACTATGAATTCCAGGTTTGGGGATTAAGAAGTGTTCGAAAGTAACCGAAAAAAAGTGCGTGAGATACAAATAGAAGTAGAATAAGTGGAGTAAACGATTAAGGATGCAAGACCAAAAGATGCCAATTTGCCATGAAAATCCCAAGGTGCGAGTGCAATCTCAAATGGTTTCACATAAGATTCATTTGAACTAAGAAAATGCAAGTGTTCGGGACCCATAGAGAAAGCATTTAACTTGAGTGCTCGGGATGAGTTGATAGAAGAGATTGTGAGGATAATCTATTCCACAAGCTTGTCGTTTCACTTGGCAAGAAACCCACACTATGTGAAAGAATTTGTTCTTGCTTCTAATAGTAATCTTAGCATGTTTCTATCGCGAAGGAGTCCAAAGCTAATGTAATTACATATGGTGAATGTCATTGGATTATCGAGATTGCAATAGATGTTATGGCCATGAATTTTTTTCATCACAACTCACTCAATAAGGCTTAACATGTACAATCAATTTGTGAAATTGAAGATGATTGCTATTACGGATACATGATTTTATTTCGTGATTATTGTGCTTAAAAAATTCATACTTATAAAGAGCAACCTTCAGAGTTTAGTTATTAGTGGGAGGTGGAATTCGTATAAGGATAATGATGTTGGGAAAACCAAATTTATACGGATAGTAATTGAGTAACATATGGTGGGATAAAGTAGACTATATCCTTCGCTTTACTGAGCCTATTTATGAGATGCTAAGGCTTGCTGATACGGACCAACCATGTCTTCACTTGGTGTATGATTTGTGGGATAGCATGATTGAAAAAGTTAAGACAATTATATATCATCATGAGAGGAAGGAAGAACACGAGGACTCATAGTTTTATGAGGTTATTCATACGATTTTGTTTAGTAGGTGGGGCAAACGCAATGCACCCCTTAACTCCTTAGCACACTCATTGAACCCTAGGTAACTCATTAAATATTTCCTAGTTTCCTTTATTTAGTTATTTCATTTTTAATTTTAACTTTTTAGTTAAAAATTATTTTTTTCCTTTGGTATTATAGCCAACAATGGCTCAGTGAAGGTACAAATCGTGTTGAGCCCAATAAGGACGTGGAAATCACAAGTAAAAGAATGAAGTGTTTGATGAGATTCTTTTCAAATGCATCGGAATGCCAAATGTTTAACATTGAATTCTTGACTCTCATCTCTTCTAACGAGTTTAATGACTTTGATTCTATAAATGATAGATTAGTACTTGATACTCATTTGTGGTGGGTTCTCCAAGGACCTTCTACACCCAATATTTAAGAATTGGCCACAATATTACTTGGCCAACCTTGTTCTTCATCATGTTCAGAGAGAAATTGGGGCTTTTATTCATTTATTAATTTTTTGAAGAGAAACAAGTTGACTCTAAAAGGTGCCAAAGACTTGGTGTTTGCGCATAGTAATCTTCGATTTCTGTCGAGGAAAAGTATACAATACAAGGAAGGAGATAACAAGATGTTGGATGTGGGCGGGGATACATTTTATTTATTTGAGGTTAAAGGTGTCGGGATATTATAGGTTGAAAATCTATCACTTGATGATCCAGATTTGGATGAAATGTTTTTAGGAGAATGCAATGAAGATGTTAAAGATGATGAGGAGTGAGTAGCATTAGATCACCTAGCCCATTGGAGTTCAAAGTATTTTTTTGTTTAATGTTTAGAATGGGGTTTATAGTCGTTTTGGTTGCTTGTTACTAGTATGGATTGAAGTTTGATGTTATGTATGGATTTAAGACTAATGTTATGTATGGTTTATATATGTTTCCTCGCATTTTGATTGTTATTAGTATGGGATTTAGTATCATTATGATGTTTAGTGTTTAGAATTGATTTAGTACTCTTAATGATTATATGTTTAATGTTGCCCTTAGTATAAGATTAGTATTAATGTGATATTTCATATTTTTTATAATTTTATATATAAAAATAATTATAAAAAATATTTATTTGATGTCGTGTCCCTGCTGTGTTGTTTCCTAATTTTTTTAGATTTGTTGTGTCGTTTCGGACACGACACTCGTGTGTCCGTGATACTTGCGGGTAATTGGTCTATAATCGAGCCTCTCTATTTATCTACTAGCATTACAGACCTGTTACAAGTAAAGGATCTTTGGTTTTCATATAATAATATGAAAACCAAACTTGAGCACAAGATCTAGAAGTCAAGATTGAATCCCTATATATATACATATAAACAGTTTCGAACACATGCCCATAACTGAAATATAGATTTTTGAGACACATCACCATAATTGAAAAATATAACGTTTTAATTAGCACACACCTCCTACATTTTTTAGATGTGTTTGGAGGTTTAGATGATTTTAAGGGCTCCTAGAGCTCCAGGGATGGAACATTTAATGCCTTCGAACGTTAAAGCCTCTTATACTAATCACCGTTAACACATTTAACATCATTATGATTTAAATCTACTATCTCTTACAATTATAATCACTTATTTCTTTGGATATTTATCTTTATGATTCTCGTCATTGATTAAGGAATCTTAAACATGCCCTATTTTTTGGAAACAACAAAATCTTATCTCCTCACCTCATCACAATTTTTGTTTAATTAACCACCCCTTATGAGAAAAAGTAATCTTCTAAGTTTCATAACAAAAAAAATAACCCACATAGCCTACTTAAACACAAATCAAAGGTTCAACATCTACACTAATGGACACACAAATGAAGCAAAATAAAATAAAAGAAACAACAAGTAACATAACAATTGAAGATGAGGTACCACTTTAAACTAATAGATTATTGTATTCCACTAATTCACACACATACATGAATGTTAATGATAGTCTAAAATTATAAGAAAATATAGAGAGTGTGTTTGGATTGTAATATATAACTGAAGAAAATCGCATAACTATACTCTCTACACTTATTTCCAGTTTTTCTTCAAAATCACAAAAACATGCAGATAAAACAATGCAGACAAAATCTACTGCCATTGTGAACATGTAGGCCCTCCAATTCTTTAATGCAAAAATCATATTATCATCTTTATTTGATGTGGTCGAGGTCCCCTTAGTATCACGATTTGAAGGGGAAAAATAGTATGATCCAAATGTAGACTTAAATATCGTGTTTATTAACGAATCACCTCGCAGTTTTGGGGTATTTTTACGTAAAATGAGGGGTTTTCTTGTATTGTACACCAAAACTGCCTAGTTTTGAGATGGTCCATTAGTATGGGTGGCAATTTGTGTTTTTGGATCAAATTTTGAGCCAACATGACGTGACAAGGGTTTTTTGACACGAACCTGACACAATTTTGTTTTTTTGCCTGACACGAACACAAAGACGACGAGATTAACACGATTTCTTAAAATTTATCCATATTAAAGAAAATTAGAGTTTATGCGTGTTAGTAATTGTTCCTTTAGAGGCAATGGAATGGCACAATAGTATCAAACCCTAAAATTGAAATGCATAAGAAAAGATACAGTAAGTTTTGGAAATAAAACATTATTATGCAAACATAATACATGCATAAGAATTAAATCACGCATAGGTAATATTGTAAAGAGTAGGAAGAGTTCCACCAGGGACGATCCTCTTAAATTGCTAACGAATCTGACAATGTAATACCAAATATCAAATCACACGCCTTCGACAAAATATATATATAAGAAGAACATACTGTTCTTTAAAAATCTTTTTGGGATTAAAGGACTTCATGGTGGAATCCATTACTCAGCTAAAATGTGAAAAATAGAGAGAGACTACATGGGGCGACATGAACACAGAGTTACTCACTTTTTTTTTCAATATATGGTAAGGATATGAACCTCATGTACATTTATTCGTGTTAATCATCCATCAATCCATGCTAAAGTTGTATCTTCAACCCACACATCCTAAACCTAGAACGTGACATTTTAGGGTAGGGGTGTCACCGTCAATACAATTAGCGACGGCGACCTCTATGGTGTCGTCTTCGTGTCGGCGCTTGGTTTGGGGGATCGTTTGGGTATTCTTCTGTTGGGGGAATAGGGTTTGGGAAAGTTTTGTTTTGGTTTTCACCATTATAAAGAATAAGATAAAATGAGGAAGGTATATTATAGTTATTGAATGAGCGTATTGGGATTTTCAGTAGGAAGGAAGTTTCTAGCTTATTTTTGTGAGATGTGTTATTGAAATAGATTCTTTGTTTATTATTCAACATAATAATAATCATTAGTAACAAATATAATAATTTAATAACTAGTAAATTATCATTAGACATTATAACGGTATAATAATGTTACTTATCAACAAATTTGTGTGTTACTAAAACTGCGTTTTGGTGTAGTGTAGGTAGATCTAGAGAAGGAAGATCAGAGGGGACTTCAGGCGCCATAGGGACAGATCCCACCAGCTCCGAGAGTTGTTTCACCAGCCACTTAATCACCCGTCGCCCCACCTCGGGGATAATTTCCACCATTACAATAAGAACGAGTTTATCACATTGGACACGTAGGTTGTATTTTATTTGACATGGGGGCATCTCACTAATTTGTTAGCATGGGTTTTTCACGTGAGACTGGGATGATAGACTTTGCTTCTGATATCGTACTAATTATGGACTCACGGGTGGGTAGAGCGACACCCATAAGTTCAGTATGTCGGGGTATAGTAATTGAGATAAGGAGACTCACTTTTGTAGACGAATTACTGGTACTTGATATGCACAAGTTTGATGTTATCTTAGGGATGGATTTGCTAGCCACATACAGAGCTTGTGTTGGCTGTTACGGTATGTCCACAGTCTTCGCCAATCTGGGTCAAGAGATGTACCTAGTTGCGATTTTTCACCCTAGGGGTGGGTTGAGCACGCACTTATGCTATATTGAGGAGGAGACTTATTCGGAGGTCGGTGTGTCTCTATATTCCATCCCAGTAGTTAGGGAGTTTTCAGATGTGTTCGTGGAGATCCCATGGTTGCCACCTAGTCGGGTGATAGACTTCGTGATTGATTTGATTTGAGGCATGAGACTTATTGCACATACACTATATCAAATGGATCCTCAGGAGATAAGGTAACTATGGGATTTGATTGATCAGTTATTGGGATATGGATTCATTAGGAGGAGTACTTCACCGTGGAGTACTCCAGTTTTGTTCGTCAAGAAGAAGGATGGATCATTAGGACTTTTTATCTACTACAGTGAGTTGAACTAGGTCACCATACAAAATAAATATCCTTTGCCCCGCATTAATAATTTATTTGACCGACTGAGGGGTGATGCATATTTTTCTAAGATCGAGTATCATTAGTTGAGAGTTCGAGAGAAAGATATCTCGAAGACATCCTTTCTTAAGAGATACGAGTCATATAAGTTTTTATTTATGCCTTTTTGACTAACCAACACACCTGCAGTATTTACAGATTTGATGAATAGGGTGTTCAAAGACTATTTGGATCAATTTTTCATAGTGTTTATTTTATTCTTGGACTACGAAAGAGCACGGACATCGCTTACGAGGAGTCTTACAGACACTATGAGACAACCAGTTATATGCTAAGTTCGAGAAATATGGATTTTTGTTACGAGAGTTGAAGTTCTTGGGCCACATTTTGTCTGAGAGGGGGATATCAGTGGACCCGGGGAAGGTTTCTATAGTGATGGAGTGGGGGCAACCCACAACACCCACCAAGGTACGCAGCTTTTTGGGACTAGTCGGGTACTATCGCCAATTCATTAAGGGGTTCTCCACGATAGTCGAACCTTAACTAATTTGACAAGGAAGGAAGTGTCTTTTGTATGGGATGATGCGTGCCAGTAGGCATTTGATGAGATAAATACTAGATTGACTACAACACCAATTATGGCATTACCTCGGGAAGGGATAGACTAGAAGGTCTATGCAGATGCATTATTGAGGGTACTTGGACGGGTTTTGATGCAAGAGGAGAGGATGATATCTTATGCTTCATGAAATCTTAATCCTTATGAGAGACATTACCCCACCCATAAATTGGACTTAAAAGCCGTAGTATTTGCACTGCGAGTATGGAGGCATTATCTCCTCAGGGGGAAGTTCCATCTATTCACAGACCACAAGAGCCTACAGTATGTATTCATGCAGTGGGAGTTGAACATGAGGCGGAATAGGTAGAAAGTGTTTGATAAAGACTACTAGTTCGACATTCAGTACCACCCGGGGAAGGCGAATGTCGCAGCGAATGCTTTGAGCCGCAAGCGGATGTTGGAGTTAGCGGCGATGTGGAAGGTGAAGTGGAAATCACTTTGTGGGAATGACATCCTGAACCGTGCATTTATGGTCGTTCTCCCCATCACACCTGAGATCAATATTCAGGTGGTGAAGGCACATGCAGGAGATCAGACTTCCCAAGAGTAAGTTAGGTAGTTGTTAGCCGAGGGCGGATCATTATTCTATTAGGCCAGATGGTTGATTGAGATTTTAGGCAGACTAGTAGTCCAGGATGATGAGGAGTTGATATGAGCTGTTATGTCCAAGGCTCGTGATTCACGCTTTATGGTACATCCCAGAGGGGATAAGATGTACCATGACACGCGACATCGGTATTGGTGGGAAGGGATGAAGAGAGACATAAAACATTTTTTTGTCCATGTGTGATACATGCCAGTTGTTGAAGGTAAACCATCAGTGTCCTACAAGCGTATTACAGCCTTTGGAGATCCTGATGTGGAAATGGGAGATCATCTCCATGGACTTCATCATCGGGATGCCTACATCATAGAGGGGGACGATTGCATTTAGGTGATCGTCGATAGATTGATGAAGGTGGTTCACTTTTACCAGTCTAGACAGATTACATCTCAGAGAAGTAAGCTAGACTTTTCCTCACAGAGATGATAAAGCTTCATGAGGTATCGCTCAACATCGTGTCAGATAGGAACTAGATGTTTCTGTCCCATTTATGGAGGAGCTTTCAGCAGGCTTTGGGGGCAGAGTTATGGTTGATCACCTCATATAATCCTCAGACCGATGGGCATACGGTGAGGGTGAACTTGATGTTGGAGGATATGTTATGGATGTGCATATTAGACATTAAGGGTAGTTGGGAGCATTATTTTCCTTGGATGGATTTTTTGAGCAACAACAACAACTACCAGTTCATAATTGAGATGGCACCATTTGAGGCGCCTTATAGGAGACCTTTCCGTTCACCCTCATGCTGGTTGGAGGTTGGGGAGAACACGTTACGTGGGAGAAATTTCATTCAGGACACTGCAGAGAAGGTAGATGATTCCGTCCATGATACGGATTGCCCAGGATAGGCACAAGAGCTATGTTGATATGGGTCGGAGAGACTTAGACTTTAATGTGACGGATCAGGTGTTGATTAAAATGTCTCCCATGAAAGGAGTGATGAGTCTTGGGAAGAAAGGGAAGATGGATAGGATTAATGGATCACTTACAACGTATGCACGATGTCTTTCACATATCTACATTGCCTTAGATATGAGATAGCATACCAATATATCGATATTGACAAGATAGAGATCCAGCCAGATGCTAACTATGAGGAGATACTAGTAGCCATTTTGGATCGTCGGGAGTGACAAATTGGATCCAAGGTTGTTCCTTTAGTTCGGGTGCAGTGGGGACACCATCGGAAGGATGAGTTGACTTGGGAGAGAGAGGATGACATGCGCAAGAAATATCATGAACTCTCCAAGTTCGGTACGCACTCTTCTAGATTTCTAAGACGGAATCTAGTTATTATGGGGAAGAATGTAATACCCCATATTATTCTAGAATAAATAAAACTATATTTTTGGAATAAAAATAAAATTCATGGAAATTAAATTAAATCGGTGAAATTAATTTATGGATTGTGAAATAGTAATTTGCTATCATGTTATAACCACGAGTGATTGATTTTTATTCTAATAATTACAATAGAAAATAATTACATGTGTAGTAGATAATTAAAGTATGATGTGTGACTTGTTTATCAATATAATTATGGGATAAAAATAATTGGGACGCATTCTAGAAAGTCATATGGACTCGCTGATGTGTTTTAAACCCTTAGAAACGTTCCCGGTATATAGGTACATAAGTTGGGAGACTTTTGGGCTAGTCTAATTATGGGTCCGGGCCCATTTTAGGGTCTAAAATATGGGAAACAAGCCCAACTCTGGATTTGGGACTAATATAAAATTAAAGGGGAGGATTAGCACTCCCCACACTTAATCAACGACATAACCTAGAAGCCCCACCCAAAGAAAGAAGGGAACAAAGAAAAAAGTGAGAAGAAATAAGGGATGCAAAAGGAAAATTCATCAACTGCATATCCAGGCAAGAATTCTCTTGCTTAATTTAACGTTCAATGTGCTTCTTGATTCATCATAGTGAACCCCGTGTGATTTCTGGGTTTTAGTTTGTAATTTTGTGATTTAATTGTAGGGATGAATCTTATGCATACACATGACTAAATGGATTATATTTTGTTAACCCAAAAATCTAGGATTGTCGAAATCTTGAATTTGATGATATATGCCTTATGATTTCTTGGGATAAATTCTAAAAATTGGATTCACATGTAGAGGTTTTGATGTATATTTAAGATTTGTAAATTTGTGACTTTGAAACCTGGTTATATACCCCAAAATCTGATTTGTATGTAGTTGGGATAATGGTAGAAAATATGGGCTAAGGGTCTTAATTAGTTCATATAAATTCAGGGATTTGGGGGAAGAAATAGATGTTAATATTTGAAATTAATTGTTCTAATATGTGTAACTATTTAGTAGAAACATGTTCATTATTTATAAAAAAGAAATAATGATTAGAAGGGATCTTGGGAGGGAATTTAAAAATCCCGTAATAAAAAACATAGTAGATTTCGGATTTTGCCCAGGTCTAAATAAATTCGGTTATGAATCTGAATCAATTCGACTGAACGAATCGATTCATCCTGGAAGGCGAATCGATTCATCCCCTAGGGAAGGTTGAGTTCAGATCGGGAATGGATCTATTTTTTTAATACCAAACGAGTTGGTGGGATAGTGTTTGGGTAAACGATGATTTTTAAAAAAATCCTAATTTGACATGTATATTAATCGAGAAGTATATCTAACTAGATAGTAAAATAATCTTTTAAGAATGAAGGAATTAATAATTATCTAGATGGTAAATTATTAATGGATGAATAATTATGGATAACATGGGGGATGCTTTAAGTAATTATTGAATAATTACCTGCACATATTATATGGGAATAATATGTATTTATATTTATTTGGGTTGACATACCAATGTTCGTGGACGGTCCTATCAAGTTACAGTTTTGCATGTTGAGGACCGCAACACAAATGGACGAGACGTTGTGTTGGTAATTTTATAGGTACTACGTTGCAGCGCCATCTACGAGAGGTGGGTGTAGATTCTGGGATCCTTTGTCACTGATGGTATGGGTCGTGAACTGGTGTACTGCGTAGGGACCACCCCACTTATGTGTGTTTTGTGATGTCTAATTGGATAGAGATTTCCTTTGGACTTAGCAATAGACCACGAGTAAGACACCACTGGTAGATGCGTTTGAGTGTCCCATATATGAAAGGACATATATATGTAAATTACCCGAATTAAATGAGATTTATTAATTTTTCTAAGAACGTAAACAATAAATTGCAGACCCGTAGTATGTTGTGAATAATAGATATTTATGACACCTTCATGAGATATATGAGACTGGGATACTTTGGGAATTTATAATATGCATGTAGATGGTTACGTTTTAGTATGATGTCAATATTTATTGCATTTGATATCAATTGGTAAGGTTATCACATATTTTTTCGGGAGTTGTTTGGATGCGGGTAATATCACAATTATTTGAGGGGTGAGATGTTAATAGCATGTGGGTGATGATGGGGGATATTTACTTTGAATTGACTGTATTTATTGCACTTTAAATTAAATAATTTAATTCTCAACTTTACGGCTCTTACCCAAAATTTAATATATGCTCCCGCGGATGCTCCCAGATAGGGATAGAAGGTTTGCGATAGATTAGCCTTACGGTCTCCTTTTGCTTATCATACTTTTTCAACTTATTAATTCTAACTTAGGTGCTACTCTTCTTTAGTTATTTATTTCATTTGGGGTATTTGAATGGGCATAAGCCCGAGATTTATTTACTTCATGTCGGTTTGAGATATTTATATTTATGTGGATTTATCATATGCTTAGTGCTGGAATGGATTTCATTATTATTTGAGTATTGATTTAAGCTCAATTACGATCTATTAATGTATTATTTATAAGATATTGATGCTGAGAATGGTATTAACTGACAAATAAGCCCCATCTTCGGCGTATCGTGTCTGGCCAACCATTACTCCTTTTTAGATAATGTTTGATTTTTTTAGTCCATGTAGAAACTTCGACGAGTCCTACATGTGAATGTGAACGTCATTTTTTACAATTTAGGTTTACTACTTTGTTCCATTCAAGTTAATTGGTTTGCTGTTTGTATGATTAAGCTCGCTATAGTTCTTCGGTTCGGCGGTGTCAACTGTGGGCCTTAACGAACTACATTTGGAAGCATCGATTGAGGTAATCTCCCTCTCTATTTTAGGTCTGTTAATCCAAATCAACTATTCTCTCTATTTTTCTTGATTTCTAAATCTAGAACTCCATGGCTTTAAAAGAGTGGAACTCACATGGTTTTTACCCACAAATTGGAAAAACATTTTTTCGTTGGTTGGTCGACATTAAAAGTTTTTTGGTCAGTTGATTGTCGGTTGGTTGTGTGACGTTGAAGTTAGTCACAAGGAGTAATGATTTGAAGATCCTAAGACCATTCAACATTTTTTCTTAGAGAGGTTCAAAGTTATCGGGAGAATACAATGAGTTTTCTTCATTTTTACCCTTCGAATTTTCTTCATATTTTTTTTCATTGAGATGTTCAAATATTATGGTTCTTTCATATTTAGCATCTGAGGTTTTTAGCCCTAAGTTATATGAGTTTTTAAATTGCATATGGGATTAAACATTTGAGGTTTTTAACCTTACACTACAAGAAAAAGAAACATCTGAATCATACGATGGATGTCGTTAATAGTTACAAATGTGTCTCTAATAGGTATTGGCAAGAAAATCCATTGTGTTCCTAGCTTGTTGCCCAAAGTGTGTATGGGAATGTCTTTGCTGACAAAACAAATTATGTTGTCGGAAGTATACTTTTGGTAGCACGCAAATGTGTTGCCAAATGTATATTAGTTATTTTTTAAATTTTTAACCAAAAATATTATTTATGTTGCCAAAGGTAATATAGGCCAACCTTCGACAACAAAATATTAATGTCACCAAAAAGTATAGGTCAATCTTTGACAACAAAATATTTTTGTCAGCAAAAAGTATAGGCGAACCTTCGGCAACAAAATAGTTGTGTCGCCAAAAAGTATAAGGCAACCTTCATTAGCAAAATAATTGTGTCACCAACAAGTATATATTTCGCATTTCAACTCCTTTTGTTTCTAAATGTATACCTTTTGGCAACACAGTCAACATTGTCACCAAAAAATAACTTTTTGGCAAAAAAAGTAGGTTTCCATATTACATATAAAATTACCATTGGCAACAAAAAAATTGTTGCCATAATTACTTTATTTTATTTTATTTTTCTATAGTTTTTCATATAATAATAATATTTTGCTATTGTTTTTCATGCAATAATCATTAAAGATGATTAAAAGTCATCACAATATAATGATTTATAATCCAAAACTATATTAGCCGTTGCTCAAACCCAAACACATATATCATGCAAAATATTACCCCCCCCCCCCCCCAAGTATCATGTACTAAAGAATGTTGACTGAAAATCCCATTAAATCAAATGATGTCCAAAAATTACAATTCATCATATTACATAAAATGATATCGAAAAATCAGCAACATTGAAATATGTCTAAGAAGATATCTGCATAAAATAAATGACGACTATATGAATCCATCATATAAGAAACCATGTCTCCAAGCTCCCGCAAATATAACTACTCCAAGAAACTCCATCATCACTCTGCAAAAAAATACAAAATAAATTATTATCAATCTGACTTCAAAAGATTCAACGGTTTGGATATTTAGATAAGCATTAAAGTGATCAGTAGATTCACAAATATCTAAATAATAGTAGTATTAAAGATATGAGTAGCAAATGATACTGTAGGGAGAAAAGCGAAGTGGAAATTTCCATAAGGAAAAGAACGAACCATTTAAGTAAACAACTTTCTAGAAGGATGTATGTACTTTATTAGGTTGAAGTATATGACAATAGGGAATGTATAAAGAGATATATAGTATTGGAATGAAAAAATTAAGTTGTTTAATGATTTATAACAACTATGTAATTTTAGATGACATTCTTTTAAATGATTTCATTCATGTATTTATAGCCTAATTTTTTACACACCTTTATAAAAGACTTTATTTAAATAGTTTGGATGGTTCTCAGATGATGTTTCAATGTGATAGTTACAAACATTCACTGATAACTACACATATGAAATCTTTTTAGATTTCTGTCACTCTCATTTCCTTTTTTTTTCTTTTCCTTTGATTTTTATTGAATTCTTAAAGTTTGCCCATAGAAGTGTATAATAATAGTCATTATATTGGTAGATTGAGTTCCAACAGAGTAGTTCTATTTTCTGTTTAAGACTAAGAATATGAAAAATTGTTATACATTAGTTCTTATCTTCCTTAGAGTTTTATTATTGATCTCTAGCAATTAAGTGTGAAATTTCTTTTAAGTCGCAAATTGTACAAAAATTTGGCAACTTAGTAATAGGTCAAGTTCTTTCATGTTGTTAAGATGAGAGACTATGGTACTTTAAAATCGATCTAAACAAGTAATAATGTCAGTTTACATTGAGTTACTGGTGAGATTGTGACATCTTACAATTATATTTAATGTCTTTATGAAAAATATGTTTATATAGAGTCCTTACTTGATGTTAATGGATTTAACCATATAATATTGCAACGCATTTTTTTTCTTGGACATTATATACCCTTCAAAGTTCCCATGACATTCATTAAATTTGGACTAAGACTAATGAAATGGAAATGGAAATCTTAGTTCACAACCTAACTGGTAGTGCTACTCTAAAAGCAGTCTCAAAGGGACATGTGAAAAAGAAACTTACTAATAGTTGAAAAACCAATAATATTTTGGATCATGTTGAAGCAAAAAAGGCAGTATTTCTAAATTCAACCGACACCTCTCAAATGAGCAGCTGCAATAGCGGACAAAAGAATGAAAAATGGGGCCTTTATTATCCCCTAACACTCAACCGCTTTTGTGTGGAGTGTAACACCACAACCCTTGGGCTTTATCTTGAGGTCCGACGAACGAATAATCATTGAGTCCTCCTCTTTTCGAAAAACACATACAAAGAGACCCCCCAACATTGGTGAATCTCTGAGAGATATTTAATTTATATAATTAGTAATTAGTTTGTTTCTCTTTTATTTTTCTATCTCCCATCTATTTATTTTCTTTAGTTATTCATTAGAGAAATTATGATATGGAAGTCGATCTGGGGCAAGTGTTCAGATGTATTATGATATCTCGAGCATGCCGCCAAAATGATACAAAATATAAGAAAATTTTCCCCATTTGGTTTCGATTACTGAACTTCATTTCTTATTGTACTTGCATCTTACATATTGTTTTTCTTAATCCTTTTCAAAAAAGAAAACCCATTATCTATACTACTAATATGATTAAGTATAACAAGTCACACACTCATATTCCCCAACTTACCAAATTTGACTGAATTCAACCATAGTGAACAAGGCTTGATCTTGGCCATTGATTAAATCATTAAAATCCTCATTTTCAAATGAGAAGAAACACCTGATTAAATAATTTAAAAACCCACCCAAATGAGAAAAAACAGGTCCTAAAAGAACTTCATTTAAAACCACAATGTAAGTGAGCGCATTGCCCAATAACTTAACTAAGAATCTTTTGACCTTTGATTTTGATCACGATATAAACTTACAATTCATTTTTTTTATCTCGAAACTTCAATTAATATTGAGGTTTCATTTGGGATTTGTAACACCTCGCCTAATTAAATACTGGGTGATCAGTCCTATACCCAATTAAATAAGAATATACCGTTGGTTCATTCTTAGCGTCACTGTCGAAAAATATTTTTTTCTATCACTTAATACTCAATTAAGCTGGTGTTAAAAACTTTTTCCATTCTAATTTAATAAAACCATTCCATGACATTGACTACTAATATGCAACAACACGTCACAACTGAATTAACTAAAACAAGAATAAATGTGACTGGCCTAACTCTCCAGTTAATTTATAACATTTACACTAATTAAAAACTGATATCCACATTGCTTACATAAGTAATTACAATCTCTAGAATCCTGGGCGACATACCCTAAATGAAGTAGATGCTAATTAACAGAAATGAAGAGTTTAAACAAAATCTGCATCTCTGCTAGTAGTTATAGTCCATCGGAACATCCATAATCTACACTGGGCATTCCTGCAGCTGGATACCTGTAGTACAAGATATAGTAGAGAAGAGAATATGCAAGGAAATGGGTCAGAGCCTGATTGTAAAAGGTTTTAAAAATAGCAAGTGCATAACAATTACAATTAAGCATTTATTATGTACATGCTAGTTTCTCGAGCTCTCTCTTAAGAATTCTCACCTCTCATTTAGAGTGCACACCTATCGTATCTTATTATCTTCCTAGTTAAGGTTCCCTCCTAACTAGTTTCCACAACATAATTCTAACCCATATCATAAACCCATATGTCCCATACCATACGTAATAAAATTATTCAAATTCATTTCTCTTTAATATGAACTAGTCTTGTTACAACCTCGGAATTAAGTGTTCACTTACTTAATTAAATTCAAATTTCATTATACACTTATATCTGCAACATTACACAGTAGATTACAACTTTATATCTACAATGTCACACAACAGATTACATCACAATTTATATATATAATATCACACTAATTATATATATACTAATACGGAACCTCCCCAGTCACAGCTGCGGTACATGCATACTCTGCTATCATGTCCTAATACATTATGTCACCGTACAGAGGACTATTGATTCGGCGTCTCTCACGAATCATATCATAACACACATATATTCGAGGAGAGCATACTCCCCATCCAAATGGGTCACGCACATACCTACGTTCCCATTTGACCGTCGAACTATCATATCTCGGATAACACGTTTCCAAGGTCCTATACTCAGGGTACGAATCTGAAATCTCTCCCAATTAGGCGCACAAGGATAAGACCATCCACAACGTGAAACCTCCACCCCGATAGCAAGCAGCGTAGGTATGTCATACATATAACAAACTATAATATAGGTATACATCACACCTATATAAATATAACATCAATAAGGTATTCACACAACCATATGATAACAATAGGTATTCATATCACTTATATAATAACAATAGGTATTCATCATACATGTATATAACCATATAGCACACGTACAACCCATATAATAAATCCCATAGGTAGTATAATTATATCCCAAATAACCTACGTATATTTTCGATTATGACTTTAATTATCTAAGTATATATTTTCGAATCCGCACAATGGTGATCATTTAATCCTCAAATAAATTCAATAGGTAAACATCACGTCCTACAAATCCATGTCATCCCGAGTCCCAAATTTCTACGCATTAAATTAATTAGGTTTATTCCCCGATAATCCTTAATTCACTCTTAACCCTTTATTCTATCTCTTAGGGTTAATCCCACCTATTTCTAAGGTTATACCGGTAATTATTAACTCCCATTACTGCCGGTCCATATTATCATACTCCCCGAATCACTTCGAATTAATCTCATCTTTAATTATTATTATATTCCATAAAACTTATTCTCTCATAACCATATATTATTTCACTTAGTTTTATTCACATATGGACTTAAAAAATTTCAGGTGATTCAAATGATTCCCCACCCTACTGGTTTTATCCTTAATATTCATATATACGAATTACATACCAGAATGTAAATATATCAACCGTAATTCATTTTATTAATTAACATAATTCTCACCAATTTAAATCCCAAACATAATAATATTAATCCGTGTCTCACCTCTGGCCTACTACCCTTCCCTAAGTCCCATTATGTTCAAATAATAATCACTAAAAAATTCTAAAATTTTTGGTATTAAATCGAGAATTAAAAAGAAACAAGTTCATCAATTCGAGGGAGGTCGGTCGATTGATGGTTATGGGTCGATCGATCGAGTGCCCAGTTATCAACCCAGATTCTACAACTTTGTTCTTACGGGTTTCATAACTTTTGATCATTCAAAACCTTATTTTAACTTCCCAAATTCCTTATAATTCATACCACATGATATAGTACCATAAGTAAATGATTTCCACTTATTTATACAACATAGAATCATCAAGGGATTGGATTAAAAGCATGTTTCTCATATTTTTCCCCGAAATCTAAATACATGAATATATCAAGAGCAATCCTATAATTTTCACAATTTCTCCAACATGTGATCTTTATTGTGTGGATTCATATCTACCAACAACATGAGATTAATGTTACATATCTCTATTTTCTAGAAATTAATTAACATCAATTAGTTTATCGCCAAAACATATAACTTCTCATTATTTCTAATTATCCTAACATGGACATTATACTAACTAGATTGCAAATATTAAATCGGTTGCCTCTATTGAAGGTCTGATCCGTTGGGGATTACTGTTCACTAGTGGTTCTCTCTTTTTCGGCCAACTTCCAATAGTAGTGGTGGTGACTCTTTGTGGTGCAAGGTGGTTGTCCTTTGGTTTCCTAGAGAAGTCTCTTCTTCTCCCACAATGACTCTTCATTTTCCCTAGAGAAACTCTTCACCCTCTCTCAATTCCTTTCTCTCTAAGTTTGTGGAATGAAATGAATAATCTAAACCCTTTAGACTTATAAGAAACCTCCCAAATTCATGTACACTATTCACCTTCCAAGTGAAATGACCATATTACCCCTCCGGGGTGACTATTCCGCTCCAAAGTGCCATGAGACCCTATACAAACGTCCGAGTAGACTTTTTTTTACTATAAAAACACTTCCGAACATTTTGACGCAGTCAAAACGACTATTCGGATGACATAATAATTCACTTGTATTTCATTAAATTATACTCCCGACACGACTCAAATACGTGTCCCAACTTAATTCCCATAATTATCGTACACGTAATTTGCGACAAGTTTATAAAGTCATAATCAGTTGTAAATTCATAATCATATATATTACTTTAATCACTAAATAATAGTCAACATAAATCTTGTATTACTTTATTCTCGAGTAATTTAAAATTCGGATTAATTTTCAATTATCTCACAATTAATTCTAATTAATCCTATTTTAAAAGTCATTAAAAATACGGGGTATTATATTCGGATAATACGCATATTAGTATATATGTAATTAGTGTGATATTATATATACAACCTGTGATGTAATCTACTGTGTGACATTGTAGATATAGAGATGTAATCTACTGTGTAATGTTGTAGATAAAAATATATAATGAAATCTGAATTTAATTAAGTAAGTGAACACTTAATTCCAAGTTTATAACAAGACTAGTTCATATTAAAGAGAAATTAATTTGAATAATTTTATTACGTATGGTATGGTACATACGAGTTTATGATATGGGTTAGAATTATGTTGTGGAAACTAGTTAGAAGGGAACCTTAACTAAGAAGATAATAAGATACGATAGGTGTGCACTTTAGATGAGAGGTGAGAATTCTCAAGAGAGCCCGAGAAACTAGCATGTACATAATAAGTGCTTAATTGTAATTAGTACGCACTTGCTATATTTAAAAACCTTTTACAATCGGGCTCTAACCAGTTTCCTTGTATATTCTATTCTCTACTATATCTTGTACTATAGGTATCCAACAGAAGGTATGCCCAGTATAGATTATGGATGTTTCGATGGACTATAGCTACTAGTAGAGATGCGGATTTTGTTTAGACTCTTCCTTTCTGTTGATTCACTCATCAGTAGCGTCTACTTCATTTAGGGCATGTCGCCCAGGATTCTAAAGGTTGTAATTACTTATGTAAGCATTGTGGATATCAGTTTTTAATTAGTGTAAATGTTATAAATTAACTGGAGAGTTAGTCTAGTCACATTTATTCTTGTTGTAGTTAATTCAGTTGTGATGCGGTGTTGCATATTATTATTCAGTGTCGTGGAATGATTTTATTAAATTAAAATGGAAAAAGTTTTTAACACCAGCTTAATTGAGTATTAGGTGATAGGAAAAAATATTTTTCGACAGTGATGCTAAGAATGAACCAATTGTATATTCTGATTTAATTGGGTATAGGACTGATCACCCAGTATTTAATTAGGCAGAGTGTTACAGGTGGTATCATAGCATCAGATTCTAGTGTCTTTAGGATCTGTGCGGCTTACTATGTTTTAACGTAGCGTTCTTTGATGTAGAGCCCTATTATTCGGATGTTGAAATCTTCTACGTATTTCGACTTATGTTCTCCTTCCATCAAGTATGAGAGATGTAATGCTTATATGAGTTTGGTCGGGCATCGTGCGCTAAAAACATTGGTACGACTAGAAAGAGTCGTTAAATGGATAGCAGGAGGAGGACACAACCAAAGATATAGAGTATTTTGGAAAATGGTGTTGAAGATATAAACCGTCATAGTTAATAGTTGTGTCGTTCTTAACTCACCCATCACTGTATGTGAAAGGTGAGGGAGTTGGAAGGACTCTTGTGAAGGAAGAAATTCAAAGACAATTGTGAAAGGTAAAGTTTAGTAACACCCAGGATTTGAAAATTTTGTAGTAAAATTTTTCTAAGCAGAACAAACTTAAGTGATGGGCATTAGATATCACATATAAAGAACATGTGTGACATTGGAATAAATTTTTTAGGTAAGTCTCGATAGAGAAATCGTTCATTTGATGTTTTAATCAGGATATGAATGGAATTTCAAAACTTTTCACTTATGGACAAGAAATAGAGAAGTAACTTGTTCAAACGAACTCCTAACCCTAGGAAGAATGGGGTACATAGAAGATAAATAAAGTTCATTATGTGAAAGGACTCGTGAGTGAAATACTCCAGTGTGAGTGGAAATCTGACGAAGACGACTAGGATTAACGTCACCAAGAAATTTAATGGTCATTCCAAATGAAGGAGAGCTAGAACGGTTAGGAAACCTAGCCAAAGGGAAAGATTGAATTCAATTTTGTTAATGAAACATCACCGGAGGGTGTACCCAGTAGGGGACCCATTTAAAGTCACATGATTAAACACCTACTTATTGGCGATGAAATCAGCCAAGACTAGTATAGTCGTCAATGTATCCCATAGGACCCATTGAGCCAAAAGAATAATGGGAATAACAATTGGGAGTTAAGATTGATAGGTCCAAGAGAAGGACGTTCAAATGGTCACTAACAAGGAAATAGTAAGGGAAATTACCCTATATGTAGAGAGAGAGAGACTATTAAGTGTTATATGTGTCCACATTAAGTAGTGAGACTGATTAATTTTGGGAATACTAAACCATACCAATTAGGCATAACAACTGGAGGAGTGAGACTTCTAGGGGAGTAATTAGGTCAAGATAATTAGGGCCAGGAAATTTACGACCCAAGAGTGGTAGGTTTAATTAGGACCAGTAGAGTCCTCGATAAGTGTAGCATGCCGTATTTCAAGGTCGATGGGATTTAAAAAGAAAAAGGGAGGTCAGTAAGACCATAATTGAGGCCTAGATATGTTGGGTCCACATTTCAATCATGGGCGTGTAACCACATGAGTTAATAATTTCTCCACAATGGGTGGGTACAACTATAGGATGAAATCCTAGATGTATAACAAGTGCAAGTGATCGTGAGAGGTGCATGTAAGGACCCTACGTGATCAGGGGAGACTGCTGAAGATTTAACCCATCCTTGTGAATAAATGATTAATTATAGTGACATGGTGTGTCACAATAGACATATATAAATTGAAAACCCTAAATTCTCATGTAAGTCGAGGTTAGTGGAAACGATAATTTAAACAGTCTGGTTACACAGGTATTTCTCATTGATAGCGAGACTTTTTGGTATCGCACGGGAGTGAACCGAGTGGGTCCTAAGAGTATATTTTGTTATTATAATTTGTTATTGCTTTGAGTTAGCATGATATAAATTTTTATTGTAATATGTAGTGATAAATTACTAAATGTTTAAACGATAGTAGATTGAGTGATAAGACTATCGCGCTGGATACTCGAGGGAGAGTAAAAATTAATTTTGTGCGGCGCCAACTTAAATAGGTTTGGGCCTATATTTCATGATATCATAGACCTTAGTGAAAATGTTGTCAAGCGATATGTGTGAGTAGAAATTTATTTTATTGATGTGACTCAGGATATATTATGTTTTGTCGAATAACGAGAAATACCTCATTATATATAGAGCCGAGAATTTGGGATAGTGAGAGTAACATGAATTATGTTATTTTCAGGGTTATATAAGCATGGACTAGTATACTTTTATGTCAACAAACATAAATTATGGGAAGGTATAGTTTATGGACTCAGGGCCATTATGGATCTCGACGACTGACTATGTTAAATAGTATGTATCGGGGTGTTACAAGATTTTTTTTGAGATTTTAACTTATTTACAATCACCCGAAAGATCTAGAACATCATTAATGAGTGTCACCAGAAGGTTTCTACTCTTAAGTACGGTTTCTATTATAACCCTTTTACTGGACTTAGTTATCTCTACTACTTTTAAAAAGGGGAGTTTCTCTTCAATGTTCAAAAGACTAAAGTACCCTCATTAAATTTAAAATATCTATTATACCCTCAATAATAGTCTTACATATCTCTCCTCTATTTAATAACACAACATACGAAATACCCGCATTCATTCCCCCCATCTCTCTTCTATTTATTTATACATACCAAACTATCCAAATTCATTCATCTTCCAACCCTAGAAATTAAAATTCAGTTATCCCAAACATTTACTTTCAAATACATATGACAATTCACATTCATTCACACATAACAAAACATCCAAATTCATTCATTCATCTTACAACCCTGGAAGTCAAAACTCATTGTCCCAAGCATTTACTCTCAAATACATATGAAAAATCACAATTCATTCATCTTCCCAAAATAAAAATCAACAGTCACCTATCCCAATAATTTAATGCCAGATTCATTCATCCTTTGGAATGGAAGCTAAAAAACCAACAGTCCAATATGCTACATAAGTTATTTGTATATTAGATATGTCTATTTCATTGAAATTATATCGTCTATTTCATTGGTTGCTCTTGTTTCTTTTTTAAAAACGAAGGTGAACACTCCTAATTCCATCTATAATTTTTTATTATGTTTTTCATTGTTGCTGAAAATTATGCAGTTGTTAATTTAAAAACAATTACATAAATTTTATATAGATATCTATCTCATTAACAAATTTTTATTTTTATGCATTCATTGTACTTCCCAGTTTTACATGAATTGGAAAACCCTTATATACATTGACATATGCTTACTGATATATGCCTATTAATATAGGCCTACTGTTTTAAATGTTAATTTCAAAATTGAATTTGAAAACCCTTATATACATTGACATATGCATACTGATATATGCCTACTGTTTTAAATGTTAATTTCAAAAGTATGCCTACTGATATAAAAAAATTTGGTACTATAGATTAAAATTTTCGAACCTCACTTGATGCTTATTTTTTATTCATTGACATTTGCCTAATGTTTGGGGTTTTCTTCTAATTCCAGAAATTTCACTCATGATAGCAATTTATTTTAATTAGTTTCGTAACGTGGAAGTTCAATACTACAATAGTTGATGGTACTAAGACAACTACTTCTTTTTTTTGTTTATTGTCATTCTTATATAATATGATGTGCTTACTCCTTATAGGCATGTTAACAATAGTAGGATTGTAATCTGATATTTCGTAAAAAAAAATTTATCATTTAACTTTTTCGCAATTAAGTTTTAATTGAAATCTTGTAGGATATTGTCAAATTGGTGGTTCAAGCTCGGATTGTAAATCTGAGAGTGAAGGAATTTCAATTTTGTTTAGGAGGTATGTGAAGTAGTTAATACCATATTGAAGTTGTTTCCTATAATTTATATTCGAGATAGTCATATATTTCCTTTGAAACTTTGTAGGATATTGTCAATATTGTTGGTGGAAGCTTGGATTGTCAATCTCATAGTGAAAGAATCTCACTTTTGTTTACGAGGTAATTCCAATTTATTAATGTATCATTGCGATTTTAATTATCAATTCTTATGGATTGTAATTTAAAGAAAAAATGGTTATTTAAATGTATCTTAACCATGACCCTAGAAGAATTCGTCCATCTTACTTTCCATTTTCTTGATAACATTTTTGGGGGACTTAGAGCTGACGATGACTGGTTTGATGAGATAGCACCAAACGGGTGAAACAATGTCGGTTTACTAGAATAGTTACGTTTAACAGGTGTAATCTCCATATAACTTTGGAACTGAATGTGAAATGCGGGGAAGCATGTGCAGTGTTCAACGAAGTGTCTACGATTATAGAATACAAATGCCCTCTATGAAGTCTACTTGAGAACAACGAACTTTAATGAATCAGAGGGTATTGGAAAGGGAAAATGTAGAATTCTTTAAGGGGAAAAATAACGGTTATTACAAAATATAGAATTAGGACTGATCTCATGGGAGGTTAATGACAGTAGGAACTAAATAATCAAGTTCTGAAATCTAGCCATACAGTCATGGTTCTGGTCTCAAATTTCATTTTCTGTCATCATCTTCTACTTGAAAATCTTCCATACAGTGGTGACTTTGGTCTCAAATTTCATTTTCCCTCATCATCTTCTCCCTGACAAGCTGAAAAAAATATGTCCATTTCTGACACATAATTAAATGAAGAAAATGTATCAAGTATAAGATTTTATAGTATATGCTTTCATTCACTAACAGACTGCTCAATTGTAGTGTAGGTTGTTATGTTGTCTAGAACGTTATCCTCTTAGTATTTGACCATATAATTTGTTGTATATCTAACTTTTGTTGTCGTATGTGCATAAGATGTGTTTTCGTTGCCTCTTCTCACCTCACTATCAAGACAACAAAATCATCTAAGGCAAGGGGCAAACCAATTTTGGATCCTACAAAATTTCGACATGTTGTTTGTGCTTTACAATACTTGACATTAGCAATACGCGACCTCGACTTTGTTGTAAACAAAGTTCGCCATTTATGTGACCCTACCAACGATCACTGGACAACCTTGAAACAAAATTTCTAATATTTAAAGCACACTGCCACACTAGGTTTGTTCCTTCAAAAATCATCTGCACTTGATCTTCAGTCTTTTTTTTTGAACTCGGAATGGGCTGCGTGTATCGATGATCGGCGACGAGCGATGGATATACCATTTATCTTGGTCAGAATCCCTCATCCACCAAATATGAATATAAAGCACTCCTGATACTGTCGTAGCTGAGCTCACATGCTTGCGCTCTCTCCCTGATGAACTTTGTGTCACTCTCTCTCAACCTCCTACATTGTGGTGCGACAAAATCGTCGTCACCTGCCTTGCGTTTAATCCGATGTTCTATTCCCGAACATTTTACATTTTTAATAACTCGAATTCATTCACAGTAATTTTTTCAATTTCATCAAAATTCTTATTTTCTTACATCATTGTCACTACATTCTTTTACACAAATCGTTTAGTTAACTTCGTTAGTTGTGCAGAATTTGTTATAGGATTTACGCTCTACATAAAATATTTTAAAATTTAAAGATTCTTATTCGTTTGAAATTGAATATCTGAACTCGCCCACACGTGCAATGCATGTGGGCACAACTAGTGATTCTAAAATCTCTATATTACTATAAAATGTTATACAAGCATTTAGTACTCTCACCAACGAGCCTATCCACGTATGCATGCTATGAAAGCCCCTCTCTCTTATTCCACGTAAGCTCACAATCAGATGGACCATTCATTTCTCATATGATCCTTTTTGTTTCTTTAAACCTCTACGTCTTCTAACCTTTCCCATTCTCTCTCTTTATATACATAATCAGAACCCATTAGGGTTCCACTTTTCCCCTTCATTTCTTCTGTCCAAATTGTTCATATATGATTGATGCTCATTATCTTCACAGGCACCAAAAATTTGGGGCATCGCTTCCCCACAAACTGTCCGTCCACATCACTACTAGCAAGCTCCGGTAATGATTTTAATGACTACAAACACGGAGCAAACATCGCTTGCACCAAACACGGGATGAGCATCGATGGGTTAGATAGACGATGCAGGATGAGCGTCTCTAGGTACAGATCTGCACCAAACAAGGGGCAAACATCGGGTGCGACAACGTATAGCTCCGTTCGGCGATTGCATTTTCTATAAGGTAACCAAATTGATCCAATTGTGATTCATGTGGTACTAATACCTCTGTTTTATCTGTACCAGTTAATAGTCATATTTGGTCCTTTTTAGTTCTAATCGCTGCGTGTATATGTTGAAAACCCTAGGTTATTGAATTTTTAATTCTAGGCGTTGCGTGGATTTTGTATGTTAATGTCACTCTGTTTGATTTTTTTTCCTTTTTCTTTATGTTCGAATTATGCCTTTTTCTTCATGGGTTTACAACTGTATTATTTTGCAACGGTATGATTTTTTTGTATGGGTCCACTCATCAACTGAGAAATCTCCTTTAACTTCTCTCTCTACCATGAATATCACTCTCATCATCGTGACCCATTTGGTAATTTTTTTCTTATTTTTTTCTTTCATTTTCTTTTAATGTGCAAGAATAGGAATTTGTAGGTTGAGATTGGGTTTTTTCCCATCATTCTACTGTTTCAGATCTAATGTTAATTTTATTTTTATTTTACTGTGAGAGAATAGGAATTGAGATCATGTTTTTTTGGGGTGTCAATTTTTTGGGGAGTTTTAGCTTTGATTCATGGGGATTTCAATATGGATTTGGGGGAGTTTATGAACTTAAGAGACTATTAAATTTAGGTGTTTAAAATGGGTACTCTCACAATCTCAATAGCCCCATCACTTTTATGTATGGGTATTTTCACCTTTGATGACTTTTCAAATTTTGGAGTCAGATTTGGTGGAGGTTCATCATTCATCTCTTTTTATGGTTAATTTCATTAGAAATATTTTTATATTTCTCGATATCCATTCCCACACCTGGGTGTAATGGTTGACAACTTTCCATCCTCTATTTCTGAACCGCCAAAAGGCTAATAAATTGATGTGAGATATCTGGTGACATCTTTTTTTCCAGTCATATTTGTGGTTTTATTTTCATTCCTACCTCATTTATTCTCTTTGTTGTCATTTTGCAGTATTTGATATTTGGTTCAATTTTAACAATAGGAGCAATGTTAGGTGAAAATTATGAAGATCTCATTGAGTGGAGAGATGTATGTTTTGTTACAACAATTTCATTTATGGTCAGTATGAGATTTATAAAATATTTAGAATAGTTTAGCAGTATGAAGCAAACAATGGGGTTTTCAAAGATGTTTTGTTTGATGAGGTGGCTTGCAATTTTTTCTCAAAGGTTTGTTGTCATTTAAATTTCTTTTACTCACTCTTGGTCCATTTTACCACCACCAAAAGGTAAATGCTCCAAATTTTAAATCCTAAACACTTCAAATTGGAAACTTGAAAATCAGAATTAGGTTTTCTTTCAACCTACTTTACAAAATAACGACTTATAAATGATGTATATGTAATTGTCATTTCATTTAATTTATATGTAATTGTCATTGTATTTAATTTCAATGAAGCTATATGTTCCGATTTTGTTACATGAAATAGTCTTTAATTAGGTTATGCAAAATATTATTTTATTATCATCTTCTTTAAATTGATGCTTTCAGACCACAAATAGTGTGAGGCTTTTTTTATTTATCAAATTCACCTATTTATTTCACATGTTTTTACGTATTTGATAATTCCTCTGGTTTCGGTTCGCCTTAAGTTAAGGCCCTTAACTACCATCATTTTTCTCTTTCTAACATTATATTATTTTGTTATTGAGTTGACTGGTAAACTCAGCAAGAGACAACACTTGGGTCCGGTACCACTGCCAACGGTGGTGTGAGGCCTAATATTCATGACAATTTGCTCCTAAAGAAGGCCATATCCGCCTCTAAAGATGATGAATGAAGTTAAATTTAGATGGTTATTTGTTGATATATTGCTTTTGTTTTTCTTAAAAGATAGTGTTGGATTGAGATTAGTATAAATCAGAATCTGTTAGGCTGCCTATTCCTAATTGATGTAACATTCATTGTTGCTCTTCTTCTCTTTATCCTCATTACCGTCCTTTGCCACATTCTATCTCTTCCTCTCTCAGACAGAGTTGTAAGTATATATGTTTTAATGGATATATTCAAGGATCTTTTCTCTTATTAGGAATTTGTGTGTTATGAAGGTTGGATACTTTTTCTTTGGTTAAAAATAAAAAGTCTTTTGACACTGATCATAAATATTTTTATATTTCTCCACAAAATAGAGGATGACCAAATATATTATTAAATTAATCCATCAAAATATATGCATGTCCCAATTTAGTGAGTTAACTTATTAAATATTTTTGAGTGAATGTACTTACAAAATTTGTGAGTGAAAAAAAAGTCTTAAATTTCATTGACTTTTGAAAAATTTCGGGTGAGATTTGAAAGGATTTGTAAATTTCAGAATTTGTTGGCTTATATCCTTGGTCGTAATTTGTCTTTGGCTGAGAATACAATTAGTGTATACTTAATTTTTCAATAATGTAAACATAGATTTTGTACTGTACAAAAAAAAATTGGACAAAAATTGTATTTGTACATGTGATGTTATAATGTATGCACGAATTTTTATAATAAAAACGTGTTAAGTTTTATGTATACCTTAATTTATAAATCATATATTAAGCAGTGAGAAAATTAAATAAGAAAAAAAATATGTAATTGGACTAGAGCAAAATAATTTATTAGTCAGGATCCCAATGAAAAATTCCCAAAATTGACTATTATGATTGAAATAATGACGACTATTGTATAGATGGAGTTTTATTGGAGAAGATTTTCAAATAAATGGACATTTTTTTATTAAAATAAATAAATTTTGTTGAAGTTTGAAACAAATGAAATAATTGTACTTTATCTATACTAATACAATAAAACGCTGAAGAGTTAATATTTTTCTTTTTACATATTATGCTATTATTCTCTTTAGCTGATTATAATGCGTGCGCGCATTGCGTGGGTTGATAGGGCACTCACATAAAAAAAAGCACGGAGTTCAAAGTTTTGTAATTTTATTTTCTATATGGAAAGTTATCCACTTCGGGGTTTTTATTATTTTGGAAGATTAAATGTAATTTTATGTTTATGTTATGTTAATTTTCAATAATGTTTTATTAATAGCAATCCACATGTGGTGAAGGTGTGTACATAAAAAAAATGTTACGAAATTGTTTTAATTTAATAGTATGTTACCTTGACTTTGAAATGGTACCATTTTTTTATGAAACACAAATATTATTAACTACGTATACATAATCGTCTAACTCGCGCATCGCGCGAGTTTACGACTAGTAAGTGAAGATAATGCTATAATTGCACTCATATGTGCCCTCATTTCATAGTTCATCACTTCTAGGAAATCATTGCGAGCAAGAAGCAATATTATGTTCCATGACTTGATTGCGGGCCCACATGGACTCTTCCAAAATTGTAGCATTATAGAGAGTAACAGCTACATGGTCAGCAACAACTTCCATAAGCTCCAACTCATGATTGCGCCATTTTCTAACACCATTCATAGGGAGAATCAAAATAATCACAATACAACTTTTCGTAGATAGTTCGGGCCAATAATTAATTTGATAATTTGAAAGAGGCAAAAAGAGGAACACAAACAACAACAACCTCAGGTGGAACATATCTTTCCAAGGGAGGCCGAATTCTCGCAAAAGGACACGTATGTGGAATTCTTATAGCCTCAACACATCATTAACTATAGGAAGATTATTCGGCACACTAATTCGAACTAGTATTAGATTATTTAGTGTGAGAGAGTTGTAAATCTAACCCTCTTCGTGATGGCATCCATAACGCACATTCTTCAAGATCTAAAGTCCAACCCAACTCAACTAAAATTGTAAATATATATGGTAAAGACTGTACAAATACAATGGGATGTCATAAACCATCGCCATTATTGATTGCTGATGTACTCCTTAATTTTTTATTAATATAATGGGTTTCAGCGTGAATTTCCTAAATTAACATATGGCAGTTTTTGGCAAGAAGTCTTTGAATCTCACAATAAGAGTTGGTCACAATGTGATATCTTGGAAACAATGGATTACTTTACCGATAAATTGATCAATATATTTTATAGACTCAATTTATATGGTAATATTATCTCCTTAGAAGTGGAGATATATCAGTGTATTGTCATGGTGGTTCTATTCGTGTCAGACAAGTTGTGTCAATTGATATTTCATCTGATAAATAAAAAAAGACATGATAATTTTTTGAGTTAATTTACATCACGACAAATACATATAAGATGTGAAAGCTCGAGAGGATATACTATTTATAATAGGTTAGGCAATGCACTGTTGTGGAAATTTCTCCAATTTGATTATGAATTTTTTTAATTGTCTTCTTTTGGATGCTCTCATAAATGACAAACCATTTATAAGAGGGATTTCTTTAAATGGGAGGCAATTATATACATGGGTGGACAAAAGTTCTAGAATATTTTTCTTTTTTCATATTCAATTTCTCAAGATGCAAGTTATGACGACGTTGTAAATACATTTGGTTTTGTAATTTACGTTGCACTTGGTGGATTGTTGTTGAAACTCCAGAGTTGCCTCTCTACAGACAAACCATTCTAATGGATCCTCGTGTAACTTAAAAAAAAGATCATGAGGCTCAAAGCTCAAATTCACGGTCTCGAAGAACAGATAAATACAGTGAGTGGAAAGAGCTTAAAATATGGTCAAATAGGTACTGAAGAAGTACCAAAGAGCATGTACTGCCTCGATGCTCGATTGACAACCAAAGGGTTCAAAAACATAAATTTACAAAGGAAATTCATAAAATTAAATTTACAAAGGAAATTCAACTTCTTTGAACTCTAAAAACCTCGATATGGTAGTCTTCCACCTCAAATCATATTTCCCGAAGGTTTTTCCAACACTGAAGAAGATCGTATTTCTCGACGATGATGTCCTGGTTGAAAAAAAACTTTCAGCTCTGTTCTCTATTGATCTGAATGGGAATGTTAATGGTGCGGTGGAGATGTTTATGGAGACATTTCATCGATACCACAAATACTTGTATTATTCTCACCCACTTATACGATCGCATTTCGATCCCGGTGCGTGCGAGTGGACGTTTGGGATGAATATTTTTCAATTTTTGTTGAGTGTACAATTACTGGTAGGAGAAGAACATTGAATGAACGTTGTGGAAACTCGGAACGCAGCCTCCTGGACTTTTGATCTTCTATGGTTTGATCGAGCCATTATATCCTGCATGGCATGTTTTGGGCATGGGTTATTCAAATGTTGATCCTCGGTTGATAACAAGGGGTTGTCAGGAGGTTTTTCCTTCTATAATATAAATTTTAACAAGGTTATTAATGATCTAAAAAGCTAAGTTAAGGTGGTTTCCCCGTGACATAAGGCGTTCAATGATTGGTCCCTCAAATAAAATAAAAAGTCTAGACCATAGGAACACGAAGTGATCAACTCCATATCCATATTTCCTAATGTTTTTATCAAGAAAATATTATGAAAGTATATCAAAAGGAAGATAAATCACCATATAAATACGTGGGAAACTAATATGACAGAGAGGGGGGGGGTGTTTAATTTACGAGGAAAAAATTAGGGAACTTATGTTAAATATGTTAATTACAATAAAAATCAATAATGAATAAAAGATCAAATATAATCATCGTTAAAATGTCCAAGTACAAATGTTGCGAGACTGGATTGATGTGCTCACTGCCTACAAACCACATCCTCAAACATAATGACTTCAATAACAAGAATTTTCCATTTAAGAGAAGTCCACTAGGTCAACCTCATGACTAATTCTGTTTAGAGGCCCCAATGATAATATTTCCTTAAACTGACCTAACCAGGTTACCCTTACTTCTCGATGACCCTCTAGTGGTCACAATGGTCATAGGGAGCGCCAAAATTCACAAGATCCTCATGAACACTATAAGCTCAACGGACATAATTTAGGCTTTACCCTTAATTCTTAAGATCTGAGTTCCAATGAACATTGACTCCTAAAACTTCTAAGAGTTGTAAGTTTTTCATCTCTATCTCTAATGGTCTTAAGTCTAATGACCATTGACTTGAAAATTTTAATAGTTTAAGTGTTAAACATTATCTCTAATAGTCATGAGGTGTAATGAAACCTCACTTACATTTTTAAGAGTTTTAAGGTTTTAATACTTATCGGTCTTGAGTTCTAATTACCTTTCACTTATAAAATTTTAAATTGCAGGGATTTTGTCGATAATTCTTAACAATATTGAGGTTCAATAACCCCTTATTTAAAAATTGTAATAGTTTCAAGTCTTTCAACCTTAGATCCAACAATTCATGAGGTCCAATGACCTTTGGCTTGAAAATTTATAAGAATTTCAAGGCTTTTATCCTTGCTTCTAAAAAGTTATGGGGTACAATGGACTTTAAATTAATCTTTTTGGGATTACTCCAACTAACTCCAACCGACCCTCAGAATTATAGCAATAACGGGTACAATAACGAACACTAAACAAATATCCATCAACAAATATTATAATTGAAAATGGATAGTTGTTGTCCAAATTTACTAAAATATATACGAGTAGCTACATGGAGATTAATACTTACCAAATTGATTAATAACTTGAGATCCTCCGGATAAGCTCCCCTGTTCTTGATCCTTACATAATTCTGCAACCATTTTCTTCGTGAATGCCTGAAAATCCTCAAATTTTTTATCTCCAGCTTCCATTTTCTGTTGTTGGATATCATTTCTCTCCTCGAATGTAACCAATTGCTCTCTTAGTTGCCTCACCTGTCCAATTGTTCTTGATTCTTTAGAGGGCTTCGAGCTTACCCCCATCCGACAATATGGACCGATCTTTTTCCAAAAACATATATGGACATCTACTCTTGTCACATGAAAGGTTCGGTTGGCTGCAAGGATCTCTCTTTTAGCTCTATAAACTTCTCCTCGCATATTCAAAATAGTATAACCTCACAACATAATTAATCAATGAGTTTTAAAAAAACAAAATAAATTTATGTAACACAAAAAAATGTACATACATATTTTTCCTTGCACTTTGGATCCACCTAATCTTTCTTTTTTCCACTCTAATGAGATGATTTAAAAAATTCAGCAATATGGGGTGTCTCACCACCCTTTTCTTCAGCGTATTCATTGAACGAATAAGATTATGATTATACGTTGATAAGTAATTAAATTCATAAATTAAAAAGACATCACCTTAATTGACATGGCAGCTACAAATGATTGTGACCCACACGAATGGCTCCAAGGCAAACTACCACGTGCTAGTTGACCTTTTACTGACAATGCCTAATTAAAAACATAAAAAAATATCAAATGGATCTCCAATACTGCAATTTTCAAGGAATAACTAAATTACAAATGCAATGAAATACATTTTATTTACCTTGAACTTCTCACTGCTCAAAATATCATCTATCATGTTTGTTGATACCAAATTTAATCTGCTGACTTGGATCAATCATATGAAGACACGTGGCTATCTACATGACAACAATAAGCACTTCCGAGATAATCACACGCTCCGAGGAACCATGTTATTCCGAGGAACGCATACGCTCCGAGGAACAGACCTCTCCGAGGAACTCATACGCTCCGAGGAACAGACCTCTCCGAGGAACTCTTGAATACCAGAAAGCTTAGGCGGTCCGAGCTACTCAGGCGGTCCGAGCTGCATCTCGAACAGAGCATTAATTGATGAATAACCAACAGTACAACTGGTTCATTAAATGCTTATCATTTAGACGCACACGCTTAAAGGGCATTAAATGTATTGCCCTTTCATACGTATATCATTTAATGTATCACCCTTTCATATGACAGCCTAAAGGCTATAAATACGTTGTACAATCCTCATTATAAAGGGGCTGATTCTGAATCCAAACTTTGGGATCCAGAACGCAATTTATTGTAATCGAGAATTCCCAAACACTCAGCAATAAAACAACAGTGGACGTAGGCCATTCATATAAGGCTGAACCACTTTAAAAATCTTTTGTCTCATTTATTTATCTGTGATTGAATTATTAGAGTGATCTAATTTTTTACATCAACAGATTGACGCCGTCTGTGGGAAACGACTGGTAATATCATTTTCTCACCAATAACAATCCAATACCAATGGCTGATATACCTGAATCCAGCGATCGAAACACTGGAACCCCTCCAAATCCATTCGCTCCACCAATTATTCCAGATCTGACTGGAATGATAGCAAATCTGGCTCAGGGCCGGACCGTCATGCAAGAAACGATGCGACAACTCATCCAAACCCTTCATGGCGGTCCAGCCCATTCCGGATCATGAAGCATTCAGAGAAATATCCGTGCGCTTTCTGTGCGTACTAGGCGTACTAATTCATATCGCAATGATGAATTTGAAGATTTTTCTTATCAACCTGGACGAACTTCATCATTGCGAGCCACAGATACTGAACAACGTGTCACCCTCTCCCCAGAAAGGGCCAGTGCATTGGAAAGATTAAGTAGGGCCTCTCCTTTTGATCGATTAGGACCTAGGAGGAACAAAAGTCCTCTTAATGCAGCGTCTAGGAGCTTTCGACAACCATTAGATTTAAGGGAAGGATCTGCCCAGTCGCGACCAGTTGCTCGTCAAGATAAATCCCAGGAAGCCACTTCAACGCGATCAGTTGCTCGAACCAATGGGCCCGAAGAAGGGAATGATGCATGGAAAGGATCTATTCAAAGGCTGGAGGATAGATTAGGGGAAATGGCTAAGGCTAAGAACCCTCTACAATGAACCTTTGTTCAAGGAACACCTTTTGTTCAGGACATTATTGATTTTTCAACACCATCAAAGTTCAAAGCACCTGTTGTGACTCCCAATTACGATGGGAAGACTGACCATGTCTTTCATATAGAACAATATCAAGCTGCTGCCGACATCTATGCTGTCCCAGACGAGATGAGATGCAGGGCATTCTCGAGAACTCTTACCGGACCTGCTCAGATATGGTATAATAATCTTCCTCGGGGTAAGATTTCAACTTTTCTTCAACTGGACGAATTATTCATTGGGAATTTCTGCTTCGGAGCAAAGCCAGTTAAACGAGTAGCACATTTGTTAAGTGTTAGACAAAAAGATGGTGAGAGTATTAGAGACTATATAACTCATTTTAATAACGAGAAGCTCGAAGTCATTGATTATGAGGAGAAGACAATGATTACTTCTTTGATGAGTGGACTGCTGCCAAACAAGTTATACTACACTTTGGCCAAAGACCCACCTCGAACCATGTCGGACCTAATGGGAAAAGCGTCCAAGATTATGAATGCCGAGGAGGCTATGTCCGCGAAGAAGAATATGGACGCCAAAGAAACCAAGGGGGAAGGTGATAAAGCTAAGAAGAAAGAGCATAAGAACAATGGTGGTGACAAACATTCCAAAAGTAGGTCGTCATAGGAGGTCTTGAAGAAATTTGATAATTACACGCCTTTGAAGGCAAATATCAACCACGTCCTGGCAGAAATTAAGAACAGCGAGGAGTTAAACTGGTCAAAGAAAATGAAGTCAGACCCTGACACGAGGAATAGGGAGAAATATTGCGAGTTCCATAAGGATCATGGCCATATGACCAAAAATTGCATAGCTCTTCAGAACGAGATTGAAACACTCATCCAACGAGGAAAGCTAGCAAAGTATGTTGATCGGGGAGGCGAAAGAAGAAACAACGACCGAACTAGAGAAAGGTATAGATCTCCTCGTAGATCAGAGGAGAAAAAGAAGAGAAACCATGAAGATGATCCAGAGGATGACCCCGATCTTCCCAAGAAACCAAGGCAGCCAGAACGAGAGGTATTTTCAATACGCTTTGGGTCATTTGATTATAATGTCATTACATGAGGAGATGCAGGAGGAGGAGACCTTACTGCAGAAAGAAAAGCTTACCTCGGAGAGGCTCAAGCTTGCTCGTACATTCAGCGAATAAATTTAGCTGAGGAAGATCGCCCGAGAAAGGTGAACAAAGAAAAATTAGTCATTAGGTTTTCGAAGAATGATCTTGCAGGAGTTTTATATCCTCATGACGACCCACTAGTGATCAAAATGAGAATGAATGAAGTAATGATTTCAAGAGTGCTGGTCGATAACGGTAGATCGGCAGACATCATGTTCTACTCGTGTTTCGATAGTTTAAATTTAAAGCTATCTCAACTGGAGCCTTACCACAGACCCCTCATCGATTTTGCTAGTGAGAAAGTGTTTCCACTTGGGACGATCAAGTTGGATATATTCATTGGTACGTGGCCTGCTTGTCGGACAGAAATAATACTCTTTTTCGTGATGGATAAGAATGTCCAGTCATCGTACAATATCATCATGAGAAGGGTAGGATTGAAGAAGTTCGAGGTTGTACCATCTACAGTGCATCAATGCCTAAAATTTCCAATAAACTTTGGAGTAGGAGTTATGAAAGGTGATCAGAAAGTAGCTCGGGAGTGCTATTATTCATCCGCCGAGCAAGATGAATTGGAAGAATCAAAGAAAAAGACTACTACTTATCAAGTGGATGAAGGTGCAGAAATTGAAACCTTGGATCCTCGGAATGAGTCGCAACTCGTGAAGGGTCAAGTGGTGGAAGCTACTGAAAATATCATTCTGGACGACGAACATCCTGAGCGAACTACTCAAATAGGTTCATCGTTGGAAGCCTCATTAAAACAAGAATTGATAACTTTCCTTAGAAGCAGAAAACAAACTTTTGCCTGGAGTCATGAAGATATGCCTGGGATTGACCCAAACTTCTTATGTCACGAGCTCAATGCGAATAAGAAGATCAAGCCTGTGAAGCAGAGAAGAAGAGTATTCAGTCCCGAGAAGAATCAAGCTATACAGGAGGAAGTCGATAAGCTCCAGAAAGCTTGTTTCATTGAAGATGTAAAATATCCAGATTGGTTAGCCAATGTGGTGATGGTAAAGAAGAAAAACAACAAGTGGAGGATGTGTGTAGAGTTCACCGACCTCAACAAAGCATGCTCAAAAGATCACTTTACGTTGCCCCGAATTGATCAACTGGTGGATGCTACCACAAGACACGAGTTGCTGAGCTTCATTTATGCTTATTCTGGTTATAATCAGATCAAAATGAAACCTGAAGACAGGGAGTACTTCTTTCATTACCCCTAGGGGAACTTATTGTTATAATGTTATGCCTTTTGGTTTAAAAAATGCAGGTGCGACATATCAGAAGCTGATGAACAAGGTCTTTGCTGAACAGATCAGTGACAATATGGAAGTCTATGTTGACGACATGCTGACAAAAAGCAAGAAAGCTACAGATCATTTAGTTGACTTAAGTTAAATTTTTGATCAACCAAATAAATATCAAATGAAGTTGAACCCGACGAAGTGCATATTTGGAGTACGAGAAGGCATGTTCCTCGGGTACATTGTCAATCAACGAGGCATTGAAGCAAATCCTGAAAAAATCAAAGCTCTATTAGGGCTGCGATCTCCAACAACGAAGAAGGAAGTACAGAGTCTCACAGGACGAGTAGTAGCACTCAACAGATTTGTGTCACGAGCAACTGATAGATGTCTCCCATTCTTCAAGACACTCAGAAAAACTTTTGAGTGGAATGATGAATGTGAGAAGGCCTTTCAAGACTTAAAGAAATACTTGGGAGAACCTCCACTATTGTCCAGGCCGATGATGGGAGAAAAATTGTATTTATACCTTGCAGTGTCCAAGAATGCAGTTATCTCGGCATTGATCAGAGTGGAGAATGGAATACAAAAGCCAATTTACTACACAAGTAAGGCCTTCCGAGGAGCAGAGATCAGATATCCGAGACTGGAGAAATTGGCACTGGCGCTGATTGAGGCGAGTAGGAGAATGAGGTCGTACTTCTAGGCTCATACTATAATAGTATACACCGATGTGCCATTGAGACAAGCCCTTCATAAGCCAGAAAAATCAGGGAGATTGATGTACTGGGCAATAGAGCTCGGAGAATATGATATAATTTATGAACCCAGATCATCACTAAAGGGGCAGGTTGTAGCAGATTTCATAGCGGAGTTCACCTATCCTGATTCCCCCGAGGAGCAAAAGTTGCTCGCTGATCAACCTGTGGATGTTACAGGATTAACAAACACAAGGCCAGACCAATTACGATTGGTAAAAGGACGTGTGGATGTTACAGGATGTAATGCAGAGATAGTTGGGAGGACTCCGGACGAGGAACAAGAGTTGCTCGCTAATCAACCTGTGGATGTTACAGGATTGACAAACACTAGCTCAGACCAACTCCGGTTGGTAAGAGGGCGAGTGGATGTTACAAGATCGACAGACACTAGCTCAGACCAACTCCGATTGGTAAGAGGGCAAGTGGATGTTACAGGATCATTAAATTCGAGCTCAGACCAACCTCGGTTGGTAAAAGGGCAAGAAAAGATGATCGACGAGGAGCGAGAAAAATCCGGGAAGGATGAAAGGAAACAGTAAATATTTCACCGAGGAACTCTGACTGATCAAAAATTTGAAGACGAGTTACCTATATGGAGGCTATATGTAGATGGCTCATCTTGCACTGCAGGATGTGGTGCAGGGATAGTTCTAAGCACTCCAGACGAGGTCGACATGGAATACGCCTTGCGTTTCCAATTCAAAGCTTCCAACAATGAGGTTGAATATGAGGCCATAATTGGAGGGCTTAATTTGGCAAAAATTATGGAGGCACAACAGGTTGTGATTTTCAGTGACTCTCAATTAATTGTAAACCAAATGATGGGAGTATATGCAGTTAGAGGAGAATTAATGATCAGATCTCATGCAAAGGCAAAGGAACTGTTATCAGAATTTACTTCTATTCAGCTGGTCAGAATACCAAGAATGGAGAATGCGAGAGCAGACGCCCTAGCTCGACTAGCTTCAACTACTCGCACTGAGCTACGACGAATAATCCCAATTGAAGTGTTAGCTAGTCGGAGTATAGATGAAGATCTGAAGATGAATTTTATCACCCTTGATCTAGGATCATCTTGGATGGATCCTATCAGGGTATATATCGAGGAAGGAGAATTGCCAATTGACAAGCTTGCAGCCAAGAAGCTGAAGTTTAAAGCTGCTCGGTATGTACTAACTAATGGTGTTTTATATAGACGGGGAATTATGGCAGGTTTACAAAGATGTGTACATCCCACCGAGGTGAAAGATTTGATTGAAGAGATCCATGAAGGGTCTTATGGAGCACATGTAGCAGGTCGGACACTTTTACAAAGGGTGATGACGCAGGGATACTACTGGCCGACGATGAGGGCAAATTGTATAGCCTATGCCAAGAAATGTGACAAGTGCCAACGCTTTTCCTCCATCCGAAGAACTCCACAAGCATTGTTGACACCCATAACTTCCCCTTGGACATTTTCCATGTGGGGAATTGATTTGGTTGGACCACTGCCAATGACCCGAGGAAGGTTCAAGTACCTCGTCGTCGCACTGGATTATTTTACTAAGTGGGTAGAAGCTGAGCCACTCATTGATATGACGTACGAGAAGGTGTACCAATTTATTTGGAAGAACATCATTTGCCGATATGGTCTTCCTCATGCTTTCATCACAGACCATGGAACACAATTTGATAACGAGGAGTTCGCTGCCTATTGTCATCAATCAAACATTTTGAAGGTTCATTCAGCACCAGGCCATCCTCAAAGCAATGGACAAACTGAAGTGCCAAACAGAACGCTGCTGAACGGTTTGAAGAAAAGATTGGATGATGCGAAAGCGAATTGGATCAACGAGTTACAATCAGTACTCTAGGCTTACCGAACTACTCCCCGAGTAGCAACTGGAGAATAACCATACATGCTGGCGTTTGGAAGTGAAGATGTCATACCTATCGAGTTGGGTCTCCCAACACACAGGGTACTGAATTTCAATACCCCTGTCAGCGATTTAATGAGAAGACTGGATTTAGACATGCTCGAGGAGGTCAAAGAGGAGGCAGCTATTAGAAATGCTGCTTACCAGCAGCGGATAGCTTTGTTTTACAACAAGAGGGTGAAGAAGTGAGACCTGAAAGAAGGAGACTATGTGCTGAAGAAAGTAATTCAAAAGCATAACAAACTGGAAGCAAACTGGCATGGACCATACCGAGTTACAGAAGTTGTTCGACCAGGAACTTATTGAATAGCAACTTTAGAAGGCGAAGAGTTTAAGAATGCATGGAACGCAGAGCATCTGCGCAAGTATTATCAGTAATGTATATGTAACGCAGTTTCCATCGGCAAAGCTCGATAGACTACTCAAGAAAATATTTCAAACTGTACTAACATAGTTGGTCGACGAGGAGAAATATTCCTAAAAATGCCAACCTGTTTGGCTAGGAAACAAAATATTCCAAACTGTACCAACATAGTTGGTCGACGAGGAGAAAATATTCCAAACTGTACCAACATAGTTGGTCGACGAGGAGAAAATATTCCAAATTGTACCAACATAGTTGGTCGACGAGGAGAAATATTCCTAAAAATGCCAACCTGTTTGGCTAAGAAACAAAAAATTCCAAACTGTATCAACTTAGTTGGTCGACGAGGAGAAAAAATTCCAAACTGTACCAACTTAGTTGGTCGATGAGGAGAAAAATTCCAAACTGTACCAACTTAGTTGGTCGACGAGGAGAAAAAATTCCAAACTGTACCAACTTAGTTGGTCGACGAGGAGAAAATATTCCAAACTGTACCAACATAGTTGGTCGACGAGGAGAAAATATTCCAAACTGTACCAACATAGTTGGTCGACGAGGAGAAAATATTCCAAATTGAACCAACGTAGTTGGTCGACGAGGAGAAATATTCCTAAAAATGCCAACCTGTTTGGCTAGGAAACGAAATATTCCAAACTGTACCAACATAGTTGGTCGACGAGGAGAAAATATTCAAAACTGAACCAAGTATGGTTGGTCGGGGGTAAAAACCCACTAACTATAGTTGGTCAACGAGGAGAATTTATCAATTTTGATTAGTCAGATACATTTTATGAAAAAGATAAAAATTTACCAAGTATGGTTAGTCGGGGATCAACTCCCACTAACTATAATTGGTCGACGAGCACAATTTAACAACCTTGGTTGGTTGGAAAAATTTTAAACATTTTTATACTCATTACTTTATCGAGCAACATTACTGATACTTGTAACTATTTTACTAAGTTGGCCGATGAACAGCACAATATTATTATCTTTTTAACAGAGATACATGAATATAAAGTATTTGATAACTACAAGATAATAGCAATTGAGATTTGCAAGCAAGAATGAAAGTTTTTCATAAAATTCAAAATAAATTACAAATTACATTGATAATTACATGGATATGTAACTAACTGTTACATCAAAAATTCCTATTCTATTGGTTTTTTCCCCTCAGCTTTCGATACAGGTTCCTCGCCAGCAGGCGGATCATTTAAAGACTGAAGAGAATTGATGAAGTTCAAATCCTTCAGCATCCTGACGTTCATCACAGAAGGTCGATCTTAAAGATGCTCGGGACGAGATACCTCAACTTGAGAATGTAAATTATCGTCACCGAGGTATTTTGAAATTAAGCTCCGAGGAATGGCACGAGCTGGGATCCATTCCATGTCCAAATTGTACGGTGGCACAGGCAAGTCGAGCAACTCGAGATCGTGGTAGTCCCATAAATAGTGTCCTTATTCGAGCTTTAGCACACCTAAGGCATTCAGCCAGCCTTATTTGTAGCCCTCATTATTGGCATTCTGGATACGATCGTCCAAATGGAATAGTGCTTCGTTGTATCCAGCCATCCAGAACTCCCTGGGCTGTTTGTGGAACTGATATGTTAGCTTTTCTAGCTGATCATGGAGGCTCTTGATAAAAAGCTCCTTATTCTCCAAGATTGACTTCTACGCAGAGATATGTTTTTCCAAGTCTCTAATTTTCTTTAACATGTCAGACAAAGCCTGGTTCTTAGCCATTAATTGGGAAGCTTGGTTCTCTAAGGCAGATGCTGTCCTCTGTTCCTCCATAATCATCCGAGCTGCTCTTCCTCGTCCCCGAGGAGCTCTTGTTCGTCCCCGAGGAGATGTGGAAGGGCCCGACCTTTTCAAGGTGTCCAACTCTTGCCTCAATTTGGCATTCTCAACCTCTAAAAATGAAAATCCCTCATCAGTCACTGGGATTAGGGCTGTTGAAGAAGAAGCTGCAGACTTCAACTGCGCTAGCTCCTTCTGTAAATTGTTATTCTCTTGCTCCAGCAGCTCAAAAATCTGTCTGCACTGTTCAACCTCACCCTTCAGAGTTCTCTCCCTCAGATCATACCCATCAAAAAGCTTCTCATAGCCCTTGTCAGCAACGATCAACTTATACTTCTTCTCGTACCCCTCATGCAGTAAGGCAGTTGATTCCTTGTACTGATTCTGAAGGTCTTCGAGGGTACATTGGAGATCCTCAATCATTTCATAGTAAGCCACATTATTGGCTACAGCTCGGTCAAGTAAACACTTCAGGTATTGATATGCTTCTACTGCCTGTCTTGAAGCATCATGACCAAGGATGTCGGCAACTTCTGATGCACTCAGGTCTATGTGACCAGCCTTAAAGTACTCATTGTATTGTTGCAGCAACTCCGTGTTATGGGCAGATAGCAGGTCCATCCTGGCCAGAAACTAGCAGAGAAAGAAAAAATAATCATCAAAAAGAAGATCAATACAGAGTATAAATAGAAAAGAGACAATCGTATGGAAAAAAGAACTCAAGTTTTATTAGATCATGAAATTTGAGATTACAAGTTTTGAGTTACATTTGACAAATGAAAATAAAAATAAAAAGATAAAACCGAACAACACTACACCTTTTTCTTATCTCCCAAAACCTTCTCGGGAGGTTGGGAAGAGGAGGCAGGTTGCTCGGAGGGAACTGTGACTTGTTCAGAGAGCACCAGCTGTTGCTCGAAAGAAGAAACTCCTTGCTCGGCAGAAGGCTGGCTGGTTAGGGCATGTTCTCCCACTACCATTGAAGACTCCTCAGAGGTAGCTTCGTCCTCTTCTAATTCTTCTAGAGTGGGAGGGGGACCAGGGATGTGTCTCTGGAAGAGCTCGGATGACTCGTCGACCTTTAATTCCCGAAGGGCAGCAACCCATCCGTCCCTAAAATACTTTATACTGCCATAATCCACTTGAGAGGCCATGACAGCACACCCCTTATCCCAACCTTTGTCCCAGCCAGAGCTGAAGGACTTCTTCACGACAGCTTTCCTTTTGGCCTTCTCCAAGGCGAGCTTCTCGGACAACAAAACATCAGCAACTTTCAATTTTTGTTCAGCTTCCTCCTTCTGCCGAGTTACTTCCTGGAGTTGGACCAACCTCTCCTCAGCAGCCTTGAGTTTATTTTCAAATTCCCCAGCAGTCTTGAGATTCACATCGAGCTTTTTATTAGCCTTCTCCAAGGCATTCACTTTCCTCTCCAAATCCCTGGAGGCCTCAGCAACCCGAGTTTTCTCCTGCTCGGAGGAAGCAAGTTTCTTCTCCCAGACTGCCTTATCAGTAGCGTACTTCTGGCGAGATCCCTCCAAGGACTTGGTAGTTTCTTCCAGATCTCCCTCCACACTGGACGAGGAGCATGAAGCTTTGATTTCTTCATCCTTCTTAAGGATTATGTTGAAGCAGCTCGTCAACTGTAAACAGAAAAAGAAAGCAAAGTCAGAAACAAATATGAGAAATAACAAAGGAAAATATGAAAAGTTCAAAGTAAAGGTACTTACCGAAGCAAGATGACGAGCAGCCAAAGAAGTAACCATATCCCGAGTAAGGTTATCTTCATTACCTTGCACCTCAGGAATGGTCAAGGACTTTACCGAGCTCATGTCAGAGCTCGGGGGAACAGATGTGGGAACCCTAGTCCCAGCAGCAGGGGGCTGAATGGTGGTGTCAGCCAAATTGACCGAGGAGCTCTTATTTAGCCTCCTCGAGGGAACAGGTACAACCAAGGAAGAATCCTTGGTCGGTGATATCACAGTCACCTCTCCAGGAGCAGCAGAGCTGCTCGGAGCCACTGCGGGCTTCTCGGCAATCTTCGCAGGAGAAGCTGGAGGAACTACAGCAGTTTTCTTTGTCCCCTCCCTTGGGACATCAATTTTACTCCTCTTTGCCTCCCCAGAACCGGAGGCAGTCTTCTCAAAAAGAGTGGGAGGTCTTCTCTTCTTCATCCTTTCGCTCAACGGAACGTGAGATTCTGGCGAAAAACTTGCAGAGGGTGGTACTGGCTCTGCTTCACTGATCACTGGACGAGCAGTGAAAGAAGTTGTATAGCTCTTGTATTGGAGCAGATAGGAGGCTGATCGAATGTGCTCGTCAGCAACCCTTTGATGCAGACCCCAGATAAGTCCCAAATGCCTTATATTGACATCTGTTTCTTTTGGGCACTTTCTCTTGCTATCAACTGCAAATAAACAAACATTGTTATCAGTAACACATTTTCTCAGACATAAATCAAACATGATTTCAAGATAAATAAAATAAAATAAAAATAACCTATCCCATTGCCATAAGGAGGGCATCTGGGACCCTGGTAAACCTCATCTCCGGTTAAAGGAGGGTGTTGCCAATTTTTTACAACAACCCTATGTTCAAAATAATCCCTGTTGGCATCAGGGAGATTGACTACTAAGGCTCTATTTATAAACCTAGTTTTCAAATAATAAATATTATCATTAACTGCCCATCTATAGCAATACATGATTTCTGGAATTCCTATACGAGTTCCATGCATTTGATTTAATTTATGCACCCCATTAACTATTCTCCATGTATTGGGGGCTATTCGTGCAAGAACAACATCAAAGTACTGACAAAATTCCAGACACAGAGGATTTGGTGGAAAATAAAATCCACACTCAGCAAAAAAGAGACTGGGGAACCAATGTCCCTCAGCCAAATTGAAATAATTAGAAGGCTCAGAAAACTCTTCCAATACAACCCAAGAAGGAATGGAAAAATCAGATCGAAATTTGTCAAGAGACTCAACAGAGTAAACCATGATGATGAATTAAAAATAAAGAAGAAGAAAGAGGATCTTACAGAAAAAAGACTGAAGCTGTTGACAATGAACGACGGAAGAGATGAACGCACAAGAGAGTAGAAGACAATGAAAAACTCGAAGATGAAAATTTGAAAAGATAGAAGACGATGGGAGTCTCTGTGAAGTTTAAATACCTTGACTTGGGAACTGGCGAAGTAATGATTATAAAAAGGATAATTACGTTACCGACGGCTAAAAAGGCATTAAACATTGGCGTGGGAATCAAAGCGAACAACAGTGGTTAAAAAGGCGAAAAGTGGCGCGGGAACCGAAGCGAGCAAAAAAGTCCAAAAAAGCATGATTTTACGAATTGGGAAGGAGAAATAAATACAAGGGAGATGATCCTAAAAATCAGGAAGAACTATTTAAAGCTATCGTATTCCGAGAAAGAATGTTCCATACTCCTCAAATTTTGAACTATGAAACATTGGGGGCTTCTGTTGATATCAAATTTAATCTGCTGATTTGGATCAATCATATGAAGACACGTGGCTATCTACATGACAACAACACGCACTTTCGAGATAATCACACGCTCCGAAGAACCATGTTATTCTGAGGAACGCATACGCTCCGAGGAACAGACCTCTCCGAGGAACTCATACGCTCCGAGGAACAGACCTCTCCGAGGAACTCTTGAATACCAGAAAGCTTAGGCGGTCCGAGCTGCATCTCAAACAGAGCATTAATTGATGAATAACCAACAATACAACTCGTTCATTAAATGCTTATCATTTAGACGCACACGCTTAAAGGGCATTAAATGTATTACACTTTCATGCGTATATCATTTAATGTATCACCCTTTCATATGACAGCCTCAAGGATATAAATACGCTGTACAATCCTCATTGTAAAGGGGCTGATTCTGAATCCAAACTTTGGGATCCAGAACGCAATTTCTTGTAATCGAGAATTCCCAAACACTCAGCAATAAAACAACAGTGGACGTAGCCCATTCATATAAGGCTGAACCACTTTAAAAATCTTTTGTCTCATTTATTTATCTGTGATTAAATTATTAGAGTGATCTAATTTTTTACATCAACAATGTTCTTCCAATCGTCTAATACAACCCCATCGTTCGAATTCTTTTTAGGGTCGACTTCATCCTCCAATAATTTCTTGTAATATAAATACATTTTACTCCTCTAGTTACTTTACCTCCATGCACACTTCTTATAAATAACATATCTAACGGACTCATCCTCGTCATACTTAATAATATCGAACTTAGCTAAAAATTTCTTTTTAATTAGAAATCAACAGAATATCATTGTGCAAAATGTCCATACCAAAAAGATCTTAAATGTGTGTGTGTGTGTGTATAGTGTAACGGAAAAACTAAGGATAAAGAAAATGTTTAACCATTCAAATCTCAGCCAGTGTAGTACAAATATCTTTAGAAAGGTATCTACGCATCCCAATGGCAAGAAGTCATCGTAACAAGAAATGGAAATTAGGATTCTTAAGGCCCAATGATTTTCCAGCTTATGTGATCACACATCTTGACATGTTTGCAGTATAGCCATCTGGATACTTAAATGATTTTAAAAAATCATAGAAACACTCCCTCTCCTTTGGTGTCAATGTATATATTGCGGGAGACTTGATATAAGACCCGTCAGAATGCTTTTGTAGATGATTTTATGCCCTTATGCCCATGTCTTCTAGATCGAGGCGTGCTTTTTTTGTGTCCCTATTCTTCCCATCCATGTTCAATATAGTTCCAAGAAAATTATCACATATGTTTTTCTCAATGTGCATCATATGAAGGTTGTGATGAAGCTTTTGGTTTTTCCAATATGGGAGCTCGTACAAGATGCTTTTCTTTGTCCAGTTCAATTCTGTTGGGTCACGATGCCTTTTCTTGTTGCTCAGATGCTTTCCAAACATGACATTCGGTAAGTAATTCAATTTATTTATTATGTTTTCCACCGGTAACTCTAAGGCTCGAATTTTATTCTTAGACATACCGTTAAATGGTCTTTAGACAAGTAACATTGATTGCACAGGTAGCCAATCTTACATCACAGACGTTAAGATAACATATCATCATTACATGGGGGATAAGCAAGATTACATTTCGTACTCCACCCAAATAAATTACCATAGGAAGAAAATTCGTTTATCATCCACATTACAGCTGCATGCATCCAAAAATTTTGCTGACTAGACGCATCATATATTAGTACACCATTTTCCCATAACTCGTTTAACTCATTAACCAACGATCACATGTAAACATTGATTTCTTTTCCTGAGGCCTGGGGTTCAGGAATAACCAAAGTCATCATGAAAAACAAATCATTCATGCGGTTCCAAGGATTCATGCTTTGTGACATCCTTACCATAGGCCACATGCTACAAGAGTTGCTCATGTTCCCAAAACGGTTGAATCCATCGATGTCCAGGGCTAGCCTCACATTACGATGATCCTGGGAAAACTCGGGATAACATCGATCAAAGATGAATTAATTTCAATAAATATTCACAATAGCTAAACGATATTACCATCACCTTCTTAATTTCAATACCTAAGAAATCACAACCGATTAATATTAATAGTTAGTTTATTTCTTATCAGTGAATTCAATTCAATTTTTAAGCATTATAAACTGAAAAAATGGAAACAATCTCAATTATAAATTAAAACAAATCTTGAATGGAAACATTAATCTAAGCATCATTAAAATTTCAAACCAATCGAATCAAACTTAAAAAATCACTGATAATGTTACAAGAAAAAAAATCATTTAATATTATGTTGTGAAGATTGGTTTAATACCCTGTAAAACATACATTAAATGATTTTACATTAATACCTTGTCATGATTATTAAATTTAAATAATTAATAAAATATATCATCATGTTAAGAGAAAAATGAAAACCATAGTGAGAAATTCGTATTAACAACATGTCTGAACAGGGGAAAAAAGACGGAGACTAGAGAGAGATAAAAGTGGTAGCAGTCTGAGCAAGAGAAGATGGAGACCAGAAAGAGATCGAGTTGTAGCAGGTCAAAGATCGATGAAGAGATATCAAGATGGAGACCGAAGAAATATCTCGATCGATGGAGAGAGAGCGCAATTGACAATGAGAATTGAAGATCGGAGATAGATCGTGTGCAGGTGGTTATGAGGCTGAGGGTTGAGAATTGGTGTTCATGGGCACGTAGGGTTCATGTAGTGTATTAGTTAAAATCTTTCTCACAAAATATATAAAAAAAAGATAAAATACTTTTGGCATCATAATTTACTTTCTTCCCAAAAATTAGTTATTTTTCTCAACACCCTTTTTTGTCGCCAAAAGTTGAGTGATGTTTGGTCAAATCTAACTCTGGTGCCAAAAGTTAAATGTTTTCGCACTTTTATTTTACTAGATTCCCACTTGAAATTTTAATTTTTGGCTACAAGTTTTATTTTATGTTCCCAAAAGTACAACGTAGAATTACCTTTTAGAAACATAAATAAGATTTTGTCCCTAAAATGGAATTTTTGGCAATAAAAATAAATTGTGTAGCCAAATATTGTTGCTAATGATGTAAGCTCTTGTAGTACTAGGTTATTTGAGTTTTGAAACTCTATATGTGGTTAAACATCTGGGTTTTGTAACCCCTTCTTTTAATTTATACAATATTTTTCCACTAATATGTCATTCTTTATGAATCAATTCTTCCGTTCCTATGCTCAGGTACCAAAGAAAACTAAGTTCCTCGGTGATTACTCTTTAGAGGTAATCAACGACTCCCTATTTTTTTCCAAACAAAGTATCTAATCGAAGCATTACATTACAATATGTGGGCATATTTTAAATGACTATCTGCGTTTGAGAGTTACGCGTGTTCTGGTAATTTCAGGAGGCACACAATTTATTTACGATCTATTATATGAAATTCTATTGATTTTCATTTAGTTGGGAAAATAAAAAATATATTAAGGAAAAAAGATCTTCAATAGGTTGTATAAAGAACATGGGTTTCTATGTGAGTTAATATGTATTTTGAAAAAGAGTGATGTAAGTATTTCATGTTAAGTCAAGCAGAAGTAGTGGAGGAAAGTGAAGGCAAGTATGAGTTACAAACTATAGCACACAGTAAGAGTTACAAGGCACAACAAGTTGGGGGTGAAAAATGTGCATGATGATGATCCTTAAAAAAGAGAAAGCAAGTACCAAATCCGGGATTGATAAAGGTACTAATGCTGGTGGGGTTATGATAGATATGTATTGGAGTTTAGGATTATTAGCTATGGAACTTAATATTATATAGTTCTTTATTGTAAATTGTATTGTTATTCTTCTTTGTCTATTTTTTTGTTTTTAATCTTATTTTTATTGAGGCCTATATCTTTGCTGTTTTTTGGGGTTAGTTTTAGGCTTCTTTGTAGATTCTTATGAGATAATTTTGTGGAGAATACAATGAGTTTTAATCTTATTTTTATTATAACAAGTTATTTTTGCGTTTCCTAGTGTTGGTGAGTGAGGGGTTAAAACCCCACGCCGAGGCTAAAGTTTAAAGGAGTCACTCTGTTTTTTTCCTGTTATTGATTTGTGCTTTTGTGATGGGTTGTTTTTTGTTAATGGTGGTGTGAATGGTTTTAAACTCCACTTAAAGTTCCCCAAAAATATAATTTTACTTTACATCTCTATTATAATTGAAATTTTCAAACTTTGTTGGGGTTTTAAATAAGACTCTACCCTGATTGCACGACTATTGTGAACATATTTTTATTATCCTTCTAATTTCATGTATATTTGTATTTTCTATAAATATTATAAAAATACTGTATATTTCCACTTTTATATCGGGAACTTTCTCTTTCTCTTTGTCTCTCTAGCAGTAAAAAATATTCTATATTGGTAATGTTGTCGAGTAGTTAATTTATTTTTTATGTATGAAATTGGTCCACGGTGGACTTACTAGAGTGAAAGAAGAAAAATATGGTTCATCCAAGTTGGTTTATCATTCTCCTCCTTATAACTCCAAGTAGGTTTATCATTCTCCCACGTCCACGGTACATAATTACGATTTTTTTAAAATTTATATTCATTGATAAGTTGCGGAAGTTAGAGAGAACGAGATCGTGAAAGGTGTCAAGCCAGGTCGGGGCTAAAATAAAATAGACAAAGATGACTCCCAAAAAAAGATGAGAGAGGCATGCAAAGGCCCTACAAGAACAGGCAGCGAGGAAGGCGACACATGGTTTGGTAGGGGGAATAATGGTAGTGCAATAGGCAACAAGAACAACAAGAAATGATTAGGGGTGGGTCGTGATAACTAGGTGTGGAATATTGTGGTTGCGCAGATCCGGGTTTTGGATTTCAGAGTCATATTTTAATGTCATTTTGGTATTCATTTGGTTGGGGGCACTTATGTTCTCATTTGAAACCTTTATTTGTGTCTAATTTGCAATGCAACGTACTAAAAAAAATAAAACAATCTTATATCACTAAAGATTAAGTACGCTTAATTTGACGGTTCACAAGCTATTTGTTACGACACTTTGTTTTGACTTCTACGATGTAAATTTCATATCTAGAAATGATTTTTAAAGGTGTATGTTATCAGTAAAATCTATAGTAAAACATACAGATGTGAACTGCATACGTAGAAATGATTTTTAAAGGTGTTTGTTATCAGTACAATCTATAGACAAATATACATTTAAGAAACCAAAAAGTTATATTTGTTTTTTGCTTCAAAGTAGCAGTATAGGTGCTAGCTGAAGTTTGATTTTGATTTTACTTGGAGTTCAATAGATGTTTTCGTGAAAAAAATTATATTTGAAAAATCTCACGCAATCTCTTGATCAGGAGAAGATTAAGATCTTAAATTCAAAGTTGCCATAAATATTTCCTCCACGATTCTTATAATATAGGTATGGGTATTGTATTCATATTTCCATAAGTGAGGTTCTCTTAAATTTATATTAAAGAACTGTTGTATTTATATTGTCATGTATGAAATAAACATGACTATTGTATACGTATATCTCTCCATCCAAGTATTTACAATATTTATTTTATTTTCCTTTTTATATTTTTACTCCTTCGATTGATTGCGTTTTTTAGATTTATCATTCTTTGATAAATTGAATTTCTATCAATTACTTAACAAATTTTCGTGGCCGGAATCCATTTGAACTATTCAATAAGTATTCTAAATATTGAAAATGATTTTAGAAAATATAATGTTATATTACCTCAAGAATTAAGCAAATAACTTTTATTATGGATGTAAAACTTTAAGATGTTCATGATGGCCATCAATTATAATATATCGATGAGTAGACAGTTAAGTAGTGTTGTGTTATATGAAAATTTATCACATGGGTTCTGAATAATTCTATATAAACATTGAATTTGTGGTTTACTCAACCTCTTAAAAAATCCCTGGTTAACTTTCAATTTCTAAACTTCTATTCTATTTTTCCTTTCCTAATTTTGTTATGTCATTATATAAAAAAATAGTGTCATAAATTCAATATTGAATTTGTTGTTGGATGGTAATCACTTGAATGATGACAATTGAATGTTGGCACTTTAGCAAGTATTTTAATGGAATAATTTAGGAGTAATATTCAAATACTTTGAGCAATAAAAATAATGAATTTTCTGATTCCCCCCCCCCCCCTTTTGGTAGAACATCTAAGGCATAAGCATATTTTTATAAAATGACGATCGCAATAGTTTATCCCGTGCATCGCATGGGTTTACACTTAATTAGATATGTGTTTGGATGTTGTATTAATTTTTAGGCCATGTCAAGAAATGTCCAATCCTATCCCAGTAAATTCATGTCCCGCTCAAATTGAGGGAAACTAAAAATTGCAACACCTAATATGTATTTTCCAAATGTCCCATATTTGCTCATTTGTTATAACAATTTATTGTTATGTAAAAACGAATAAAATGTCTATGAAACTTTTATATATTATGTTTATACTACTTTATTACTTTATTTTTGTTTATATAGGTAATTGGCTTTAATGCAGTGAGAATAATTATGGATAACTGATAGAAATGCTTTTTCGTGTATTTTGTCTTTGCTTGAAAAGCTTCTTGTGATCCAAATTCTGAAATTACCTACCAATATAACAACTCAACCATAGCGGTAAATAAGGATGTCAATCCTAATCTTAGGAGTGAAATGCTAACATGAGAGTATTAAGAATATTATTCACTTGATCACTTTTTTTACTTTTGGGTTTTTCTAATTTTTTTTACTTTTTCAATATTAAAGCAAGTTTTGAGGATGAGTGAATATGACTAAGACTAATAACAAAAAAAAGAGCAATCAAACTAAAATAAAGTGTGACAAAAATACTAGTGAGTGATGAAAATGAGTGAGAGTGTAATTAAATGAGAGAAAAATTTTCAAGGGAAGAGAAATCCACCCTCAATTCCCGTAATCAACTAAACTTGTATTATTTTAATTTCATCAATTTCCAAAATATTTAATTAATTCAAAAGTTAATTCTCATTAAGCTAGTGAATTAATTAAATACTCTTTTAGAAAAGCAAATTTAATTCCCACAAGCACTACTCTAATTGAATTAAAATTAATCAAACAAATTATCCCCTGGGAGTAATTTGTCCAACTAATTTTAAATTGAAAGAAATCAATGAAATCAAGAGTAGATGAAAATTAGATTAATATTAAAATCAAATGATAGGTCTATCTCTAGCTTAAATCACTTGATCAAATATTAATTAAATTTTCATACCTTTCTCAAGGTTGATTTTCCATTTCTCAATATGAAAATAAAGTGGGGATCAAATATACTACTCAAAGGAAATTATCAAAATTAAAATTAACAACTAATTTGATTTGGATTCATGAGAGTTACAATCACCCCCTTGAATGGGGTGATTACCCCTCCATAATCATCATCCAATAAAAATTAGAAACAATTTAAAGCATGTAATGAAAATTAAGGAAGAGGTGATCAAACAAAAAATCCTCTTGAAATAGCACTAGACTTCAATTCTTCAACAATTTTTAATAGTTACACACTCTAACAAAAATTTCTCTCTAAACAATTTAACTCAAAAACTCTAACTCTCTCTACAATTTTCTCTCTCTATTCTTCTTCTCTCCAAAAGCTTTTTTCTTTTCAATATGGGTCTTCATCTTCAATATATAGTAGGCATGGCACACATGGAGTTAAGGGGCATTATTGGAAGGTTCATGGTGTAGGATAAAATGGGGAGAGATTTTGGAATAAAGGTGAGGGTGTTTTAGGAATTAGAAAAGAGCATGTGGTTATGGTGAGGACATGTGGAAATGTGATGATAAAATCTGATTTGTGTGCACATGCGGGTAGTTTGGGAAAAAGAGGGATAAAGGTTAGTTAGGGGTATTTGGGTAAAAAGAGGGTATATGGATTTAAAGAAACATGTGGGTTATATGGCTTTGGGTTTATTTGGTCTTGTTGGGCATTTGGAAAGGCAGGTCGTGGCTTTTGTTTGGGAGATGGGTTAAAGGTTGAAATGGGTTTTGGGTTTTGTATTGGATAGATGTGGGTTCAATGGGCTGAAAATTGGATCGATGAGGGAGAGGGGCTGGATCGGAGGTTGTAGGGCTGGCCTGTAGGTGGGTCGCGGTAGGGTTGGTAAGCTGGAGGAGAGGGCGATAGGGTCGTCAATTCCGATGAGAATCGTATCCGGCAGGAGGTTGCGGGTTTGTTCTGCGCTGGGGTTAAGGAGGTCAGGCGAAAGCGGGGCTGCAGGTCCGGCGGTTTAAGTTTGCTGGCCGGCAAGTTGCTGGGGCGATTTCAGGGGTCACTGCCGGGGAGGGTCTCGTCGCCGGCAGGGGTTAGTGGGACGCCGGACGTTGGCTTAAGGTCGATCAGTACACCAAAATGGGCAAATTGTCACCTTTCAGCCGACCAGCCTTGTCAAGGTCATTGACCGTGACAAAAAAACACGCGTTTTATGTCACGGTCATTGACCTTAACACGACCGTGACAACGACTTGTCACGGTCAATGACCGTGACAAGCCCGTGACAATTCAATTTGTCACGGTCGTGTCACGGTCAATGACCGTGAAAAGTCGTGTCACGGTCAAAGACCTTGACACGAACGTGACAACTTTTCCAGCAAAAACCCTACCCCCTTCTTTTTTCCCTCCCGCGCCCTTCCCTCCCTCTCTCTCTCTCTCTCTCTCTCTCTCTCTCTCTCTCGACGCTGCTCTCTCTCTCTCTCTCAGGTCCAATTCTCTCTCTCTCTCTCTCTCTCTTCCATTTATATATATATATTTGTCTGTATAATTATGTGTGTATGTGTATATATATATGTGTGTATGTGTGTGCGTGTGTGGGGGGTGGGGCGGGATGGGGGTAGGAGGTGGTGGAGGGTGGCAGGGGGTGGGGCGGGGTGGGGCAGTGTGGGGGAGGGAGTGGGGGGTATGTGTATATATATATGTGTGTGTATGTGTGTGCGTGTGTGGGGGGTGGGGCAGGGTGGGGGTAGGGGGTGGGGCGGGGTGGGGCAGGGTGGGGGAGGGGGTGGGTGGGGTGGGGCGGGGTGGGGGAGGGGGTGGTGGAGGGGGGCAGGGGGTGGGGCAGGGTGGGGTGGTGTGTGTGTGTGTGTGGGCAGGGGGTATTTTTTATATTAACTTTGAAATCCTTAGAGAATAAGAAGGCCTAAGAAATGATTACAAAAATCAAATTGTATACTCATTATAATGTGTATGATTACAATAAATTAATGTGTTATGCTACAATTGAAATCTTGGAAATTTGGCTAATACACGAGAAACTGATAATCGTAAATATTATGAATAAAAATGGTACTTTCTTGGAGACTATAAATTATTATGTACAAACTTTGGTTCTAGACCTATGTTGTTGGATTTGGATGTTGGGTGTTGATTAGTTGGTATTATTGGGAAGATTGGGTTAAGTTGAAGCATATGTTGTTGGAGTTGAAAATTATATGTTAATTCATTATTACTATTGGGGGATACAGTGTTGAAAAATATTGGTATTTATCGCAGATAGTAGAATTGTTTAGTAATTGGTATCGTTGAATGTTAAAAGATTACGGGTTGTGATATGTGCAAAAATTATGGGACTTAATTTGTTGAATGATAATATTTGTATTAGATACTTGCGTGGTTTTACCTAACTTGAATGAATTAATAAATGTTTCAGTAAAGGTTGAAGTGGACAAAAAACGTGTGAATTGATTAATATCCATAATGTAAATAAAAGGTAAAGTAAGTGTGTAAATGGGTGGTTGAGGAAGCTAAGAGGTCTAACCCATATTTAATACATAGGTGTGTTATGAAAGGTTTTCAAAGGGTAATTAAGTATTTTCAAATAATGACCCCGAAACATAGAAATTCAATCTCAAGCAATTTAATTTCAATCTCTACAAATTTATGCATGTATTCAAGGGATTTATGAAGGATTAATATTAAAATTCAATTCCTATACATAATCTAAAAATTATAACTCAGATTCAACTAGAAATAAACCAAACCAAAGTTAGTTAAATAAACCAAAGGATTAATATTAAAATTCAACTCTATTAGTTAAATTATAAATGTAATAGAATTAATCCATATAAATCAGATTTTAATCACAATTAGGTTTTAGAGTTACATAGATAGGCATAATCTAAATCAATTTCAGTCCTACAAATATTCTAATTAACTTGTCGGGTGGGTAGGGGTGGTGTGTGTGTGTGTGTGGGGTGGGTAGGGGTCGGGTGGGGTGTGTGTGTGTGTGTGTGCGTAGGTGTGCGTGTGTGTGTGGCGGGGGGAGGGGGCAGGGGGCAGGGGTGGGGCACCCATTTAATAACTCTTTAAATATTTGGAAAAAACATAATATTACAAAAATTTTATCTGTACTAATAACATTTTTTTTATCTGTACTAATAACATTTTTTTTACAGCAAAAATGTCTCCTTCAGATGTTAGGGCGAAGATGATGATGCTGTTTATGATGATGTCGTCGTCTGGGTTCGGTGGTAGCGGAGGCGACGAGGGCTCCTCCGCCCCTAGGCTCCCCAAATATGAAAAATTTGGGATTACCGTCGAAAACAAGTCGGAGCTTTTAGCGAGATCCCTCGAGCTGCTAAAGACGGTCATCGGCCCGGGGTTTATGAGTTGGAAGGAGGTGCCGTATGAGCTCAAGTTAGGTATTTGGGCGGCACTACAGGTAATATTTATATGAATATTTCAATTTCAATTTCAATTTATATTTATATTTATATTTATATTTATATTTATATTTATTCGCAACTAACACTGTATTTGTTGGACAAGAACAATTCAACTTGGATCCAAAGCTACGTGATTCCGTCTTGGAGCAGTTGAGGGAGCAACACAAGACGTGGAAAAAAAATATGCGGACACGGTACTTTGGAAAAACACGAGAGTCCATTTTACAATGGCGCGGATCCGTCCCGCCCAAGGAGCCGATCTCATTGGCACAATGGCAAAAGTTCATTGACAATGAGATCGAGGATCGACAATTGGCATCTCGCCAATCGGGGAGGGAAAATCGGGCTAAAAAGACGGACGTGCACTACTCCGGCCGGACCTCTTACGCTGAGGTGGAGCATAGGATGAAGGTAATATTTAATTTATCTATAACTACAGAAATATATTATTGGATATTATTTTACTTTGCGGGGCCGATACTAATTTTACTTTACTTTATTTTATTTCAGAGGGTAGGGAGTGGGCCAGGGGGTAAGCCACATAGGCTCGATACTTATGTGGCTCTTCGGACGAAGAAGGGGAAGAACAAGGAGGTGTCCCCGAGCGTCGCGACCACGATTGTAAGTAATCCGACAGTTTAATTATTGTAAATTACGTTATAATTTTTTAGTTTACTTATTTTACTAATCATGTGCTTTTTGTCGTTTCAGGCAAAGCTTAAGGAAGTGCATGAGTCGCAGTGTCATGCCGACAAGGCATCTTTGTCCACAGACGCACTCATCCAAGTGCTTGGCTCTGATCGCAAGGGGAGGACAAGAGGAGTGAGCTCGCGGATGGCCAAATCTAGGATCATCGGATTGGAGACGAGCGACACCGGGTTGGCTCGAACGGTGGATTCACACGACGCGAAGCTGTCCCGTTTGGAGGCGACGGTCCAAGATATGTACGCATTCATGAAGCGTACATTGGGTGGAGACCGTAAAGAGAAAGGGAAAGGGAAAGGGAAGGAGAAAGCGGTGGAGGAGGAGGTTGTAACACCCCGACTAATAAGATACCGGGCGATCACTCCAATATTAAATTAAAATAGGAGTTTCATATGGATCATTCTTAGCATCACTGTCGAAAATCCATTTAATTACTAATATCCTATTAGGTGAGCGTTAAAAACTTTTATCTAACTACTCTTTTTAGCGACCAATTAAAAACATCCACAATTAAATGCGTAATTGAACTGAAATGAAAATGAAATAAATTAAAATAACCGAACACTCGGTCCAAAAATACAACCATATCGAATGCTGTACTGAAAGAATAAATAAATGCAATTGAGCCATTGGCTCGAATGTTTATACAGTACCTCCTATCTAGAGTACAACGATGGAAGCGGCTATCAAAAACCTGCACGCATCCACAGCTGCTGCAGCTGACGTCTGACTCGAAAGAATTTCCATCCAGGCGTCCCTGTGTCTGGACACCTATATATATATAGTATAGAGAAAGAAAGGAGAGTAGACAAACGGGTCAGAGCCCGAATGTTTGAAAATATTTTGCAAGTGCATAAATGCTTTATTTTTAGAAAAATAGTTTTATCTCATATTTAAGTTTGGTATCGCACTCCCATGAGATACCCCTCACCTCTCCGCTAATAGTGCACTCCTAGCGCATCTATCTAGAACATTCTAGTTAAGCTACCCTGCTAAACTAGTCTATCACCCCACCACTATCTACCTTAGATAGTCCAAGTAATGTACTAAGGGCTAAGCTTCACCCCAGTCTCAACGCTATGCCATGTTCGTGCGTGGGGTGTCTCGCAAAGCGAAATCCAAACAAGGAACCCCCCCGATACACTACTATGCGGCAAGGTCGATCGTCGAGATCCGCCAGTCCCTCAGTACAGAATATATATATAAATAAATATGTATACCACAAGTAATACTAATATTAGAGCACTAAGGATTAAACTTCTCCCCAGTCTCAACACAGTGCCATATTCGTGCGTGGGGTGTCTCGCAAAGCGAAATCCAAACAAGGGACCCCCCCGAAACACTACTATGCGGCACGGTCGATCGTCGGGATCCATTAGACCCTCGGCACTCGATTTATACATATACATATATTTTACTATATACATCCGGATCTATCTCCCGGAATGAGAATCCATATACAAAGTATTTATCAATACTTATCATTTTTATCTCAAAACCTTCCATTTCCCTTATCATATCCAGGAAATGTATTTAAAAGTCAATTCATTATCATGAATTGCTTTAACAAATCATATACCTTTTTAAAAGCCAGTTTTATTATCATAAAAATGCTTTTCCTTTTCAAAATATCCCATTTCCCTTTTTATATTCTAGAAATGTATTCAAAGCCATTTTCATTATCATAAAAATGCTTTGTTCATATCATATGCTTCCACATCCCTTCTTCCATCCGGGAAGTGTTACCGAAGCCAATTTATATAACCCATTTCCCTTCCTATATCCAGGAAATGTAATTAAAGTCAATCCATTATCATGAATTGCTTTAATATATAACGCGTTCTAAGACCGCCCGTCCGGATTTCTCCACTGTGCGCGCCCCTAAATGGCTATCATCTTCCAGGGCCTATCATAAGACAACTTGGGATCCTACATCGCAAGACATCGGGAAGCGGCCATGTGCCTGCGGGATAGTCAAGACCACACCCGGAATCTCCTAACCAGCGCAGAAAATATATATCAACAAACGCTCAGATGGCCTATAGGACTATATCCACCCTGCATTCATTAGCCAGGGGGCTTCACCATACGTACGCAAACTTCCCATATGATAGCGATTTAGAGAGGTGTGTATCCTCAATTTTAACAATTATGAAAATCATTTATTTACCGTTTTGAAAATATTCATTTTCATATTTTCAAAAATCATTTCCATCATAACATATATATATATACCTAAATCACACAGTATATACATATCCTATATATTCTTCCTAGAATATATATATAAACGGCCATAGTGGCCTATAGCATCTAGTGATGACCAATAATCCCAAAGATTCCCTTAAGGAATCATAATCATGCATTCATATATGCATAATACTAAACCCAAAGTATATTCTTACTTTGTTCAATACTAATTACCTCAATCATCTCTTAAAGGTTTATTTATCCTCAAAACCCTTATTTCGGAATCCCCATAAAAATTCCGATTGGTAATTCAACTCCCCATACTCTTAAAGGGAGAAAACTAGAAATTCTGACCTAAGCGAATCGATTCGCCCCTTTAGCGAATCGATTCGGGTGGGCGAATCGATTTGGTTCCCAATCCGAATCGATTCGGAAAGTATTCTGCAGACAGGTCTGTAAATGGCGAATCGATTTGGTCTGTACCCGAATCGATTCGGCCCATTGCAGAAACCCAATTCTCCTTAGGCGAATCGATTCGGCCTGTTCGAGGGTCACAGTTTGGGCGATTTCTCAAACTCCAAAATACCCAAAAATCAATCAAAATTCATTTTCATGGTTTCTACTCTACACAAAAAATCATCCCAAACATCTACACAATAATTTCTAGCCTTTATTTTTCCAATTTCCGATTTGGTTTCCGAGTTGGTACTTTCAACCCGGAGCTGCTATCTTGTAAAAATCATATCAAATCGTAGAAAAATCAGAAAAATACGCGGTCGGCGTCCACGCGACCGTATCGAAAAGATCTACAACTTTCGTGTTTTGGCCAAGAGCTAAATCATTTATCTTCTTAGCCGAAAATGACCCCAAAGGCTACGGGTTCACTATTCATTATCTTTCCCAAACTCCCAAACTCCATTTTTCTCCATTTTTGTTGTTTCTAACCTTATCCAACAACTCAACAAACATCTAATCTATGTTTTACAACTAACACATCAATTATTTTGGGGTATTAAATCATTTCTCTTAGTTTTAAACCCTAAAACCATAAAAACCCCAACTTAACATTTCAACCCATTTTTATACTCCATTAACATGGTTTTAACACTAAATATCATTAAGAGTTTACACTACATCAATATGTAAACTCATAATCAACTTTTACCCAATTTATTTTAAGGGTTCTAACCCTAAAATCATATTTATAACAAATGTGATATGAGATTAATGCACAAAAGTAAATAAAGCAAGTAAACACTTGCCTGGAGGATGAAATCCGATGGCCTCGAGTCGAATCCGACGGAGTTGGCCCAAATCTCCCTTTTCTCCTCCTCTTTCTCCTTCCTCTCCCTCTTCTCTCTCTTTTCTTTCTTTCTTTGTTTCTTCTTTCCTTTCCCTTTCTCCCTCTTTAAATAAGAAGAAAGGGGTTATACCCCTTAAAACCCAAAAACGACTCGTTTACCCAATTACGAGTTACTTTTACCTCTAAAATTATCCGAAACTCATTTTCGACAATCGGACACTCTTTTCCGACTATCTCGGACATTCCGAGACTCACGGCGTAGTCAAAATTCCCATCCGAGGTACTTTACCGCAAATCACTATTCCAACCCAAAATAAATAAATGCGGGTTTTCCAATTAAAAATCTTACCTCGTGTCGCTTTTCTCCACGACGACATATAATTAAAATATTTCGACCTATATAGTCCCAAAAATAATCACAACATCCTTCGAAAATCATTCAATCCTCGAAAATCCCAAAAATTACTATTTCGGGAAATTCCTCAAATCTCCAATTTATAATTAATTATGGAATTTAATCGTCTCCAAAAAGGACGGGTTGTTACACTCCCCCCCTTACAACGGAATTTCGTCCTCGAAATTCGGATACAACCAACACCATCTACCTAGGATCACTACAAATCCTAATACCTCAAGGGAAACGATACCAACCCAATGGTTCCCAACCATATGCTACACGACTACCACAATCGCAAAGTGACTCTTATACGTCACATAATACCCATCATCTATAATGCCTATCGTCATGAATTTCAACCTTATATACTACGCCCATTCTATTTCAGGCGGTATATAAAACCATCTTACCAAGGTTCCCATACAACTTTCTAACTTGTGCATATCTGCACATCCGTAGTGAACGTCTGACACGTAACACTCTCTCCCAATAAGGATCTCCTTTCCTCGGTGTAATACTCACCTATGGGTCCTTCCAACCCGCGAAATTCCAAACTCCTAACCTCGGTATCGCTAACTCTATCGAGCCTACATCCTACAATGTTACTATCTATGCGTTACCCTACCTACGCGAAACTAATATAATCCTAAGTATGTCCCTAGTGCCCAAGGCCACTCTCAACTCCCGACAATTTCTTGGTTTCATGCGTGGGACGTCTCGCCAAGGCGAAATCCAAACAAGGAACCCTCCCGTTACACTACTCCCTCGCGTAGTCGGTCATCGAGATATAGCGACCTAAGGCACACCAGCGGGACGTCCTAGATACTGCCTACGCTAAACTACGAACGCATTCCTACTATCTTATCCTTCCGCCCATACAGAAGGAAACCTAATCAATCGAAGTGCCCACTTTCTGCAGAAAGTGTCACGAACATAATACCCAAAATTGTATCTCCTCAAAATTTACCTTTTCATTAAGGCTGGTTATATTCCTCAACCCAATTTCTCCAAATTTGCCTTCTTATTAAGGCAGGGATATCATCCTCAAATCAAATTCTCTAAGTCCCACTCCACCCAACTACTTGTGGTGAGAGGACCAATTTAGTGCTTTTCCATAGCACAATATTTCCATAAACATACCATCATCACAGGGCTCGTAGTCTATAGTGGTTCATCCACACTATAAGACTAACCCAAATCCTTGCATCCTATAACAACTCTCCACGCCCGACGCCGTTAAGAGTCATGTGTGGAGTGTCTCGCAAAGCGAAATCCAAACAAGGAACCCCTCCACACATTAACCCTTGACTTCGTTGGTCATGGAGTTCCGTTAGTTCAACATGCAACCGGGATAATCCTATCCCTAAACAACAAAAGGTGGTCTGAACTCCTATCTCTAACTAAGAGTCACACCACCCAGCGCTCGCACTATTTCTAAGTCCTTGCGCAAACCGGTACTGAGCTAAACCTTACAGCTCAACAATAATCCTGTGGGCCTTAAATTATATCTATAAGGTTGCCACATATACCAACCAAAATAAGGAAGCCTATGCTCATCGAGGTTTCATCATTCCATAACAATAAAGGTGAACTCAACCTTTATCAAGGTGAGACACCAAAATAACAACTTGTTCCCTCCAGGAACCATGAACACGATGGACTTGTCATTTTTAGCCTGCTATCGCTCCAAAAATACACCATAATGTATTTAACTCATCATAATACCATACTCGTATAAACATATAGAACGAGTATCCCCAAACCAGATATATATATGTCTATACACAATATATCAACACCCGCCTTTATGGCGAATGAAGGAAAATAAAACTCCGCTATTGCGGACAACACATAAGCATACATGATATAATGTTATCGATACCACCATAACTCAAATTACCCACATGATTCTAGGGCTAACTAATACCGCGACTTTATCTAGCCACGGTAAATATACCTCCTCGGTTGAGGTAAAACTCATAACAACAACTTCATTTTAACAAATTCCCCGAGTGGATGTCCAACCACGGGGTCCTCGAACATACCCATTCTTTAGCGAGCCCATCCTTCTTGGAAAGGACTCAATATTCATTGCACCAAACTCACTTAGGTACAAGGTTCACTTAACCATAATACTCTTTATTCACCGTCGGCCTCTGGATGAACCTTAGGCGAATAATTCCCAAAACAACATTCTTCTCATCCTGCTGATTCATGGGGACTCACGGTTAGAACTATCCGTAAGATCCCTTTTGAACCCTAAATTTCCATGAGGAATTCGACTTTAGTATCACTCTCCACTTCAGCGGTACTCATAACTACTTATTATTTAGTAGTCGCCACCGAAATCCTTAACAATTACCATAGGGAGAGTGACCTCTACTAAGGTCCTCATCCCAACCTTCTACCAGCTTCCCCAGCTAAGCCTCACCTCCTACTGCCATCCAAGCTCCGCACACGATTCTCAAACGAGCGCATAAAAGATTTCTATAATCTTCTAACATGGCAGGAGAACGAAATCTCACAATAGAAATCAAGAATCCTAGTCCTGAGGCTCTATAACAAATGAGAGCAACGCTGAAAGCGTAGTACGTCCGCACAGATTCCTAAGGACACTAGAACCTGATGCTCTGATACCATCTGTAACACCCCGCCTAATAAGATACCGGGCGATCACTCCAATATTAAATTAAAACAGGAGTTTCATATGGATCATTCTTAGCATCACTGTCGAAAATCCATTTAATTACTAATATCCTATTAGGTGAGCGTTAAAAACTTTTATCTAACTACTCTTTTTAGCGACCAATTAAAAACATCCACAATTAAATGCGTAATTGAACTGAAATGAAAATGAAATAAATTAAAATAACCGAACACTCGGTCCAAAAATACAACCATATCGAATGCTGTACTGAAAGAATAAATAAATGCAATTGAGCCATTGGCTCGAATGTTTATACAGTACCTCCTATCTAGAGTACAACGATGGAAGCGGCTATCAAAAACCTGCACGCATCCACAGCTGCTGCAGCTGACGTCTGACTCGAAAGAATTTCCATCCAGGCGTCCCTGTGTCTGGACACCTATATATATAGAGTATAGAGAAAGAAAGGAGAGTAGACAAACGGGTCAGAGCCCGAATGTTTGAAAATATTTTGCAAGTGCATAAATGCTTTATTTTTAGAAAAATAGTTTTATCTCATATTTAAGTTTGGTATCGCACTCCCATGAGATACCCCTCACCTCTCCGCTAATAGTGCACTCCTAGCGCATCTATCTAGAACATTCTAGTTAAGCTACCTTGCTAAACTAGTCTATCACCCCACCACTATCTACCCTAGATAGTCCAAGTAATGTACTAAGGGCTAAGCTTCACCCTAGTCTCAACGATATGCCATGTTCGTGCGTGGGGTGTCTCGCAAAGCGAAATCCAAACAAGGAACCCCCCCGATACACTACTATGCGGCAAGGTCGATCGTCGAGATCCGCCAGTCCCTCAGTACAGAATATATATATAAATAAATATGTATACCACAAGTAATACTAATATTAGAGCACTAAGGATTAAACTTCTCCCCAGTCTCAACAAAGTGCCATATTCGTGCGTGGGGTGTCTCGCAAAACGAAATCCAAACAAGGGACCCCCCCCGAAACACTACTATGCGGCACGGTCGATCGTCGGGATCCATTAGACCCTCGGCACTCGATTTATACATATACATATATTTTACTATATACATCCGGATCTATCTCCCGGAATGAGAATCCATATACAAAGTATTTATCAATACTTATCATTTTTATCTCAAAACCTTCCATTTCCCTTATCATATCCAGGAAATGTATTTAAAAGTCAATTCATTATCATGAATTGCTTTAACAAATCATATACCTTTTTAAAAGCCAGTTTTATTATCATAAAAATTCTTTTCCTTTTCAAAATATCCCATTTCCCTTTTTATATTCAGGAAATGTATTCAAAGCCATTTTCATTATCATAAAAATGCTTTGTTCATATCATATGCTTCCACATCCATTCTTCCATCCGGGAAGTGTTACCGAAGCCAATTTATATAACCCATTTCCCTTCCTATATCCAGGAAATGTAATTAAAGTCAATCCATTATCATGAATTGCTTTATTATATAACGCGTTCTAAGACCGCCCGTCCGGATTTCTCCACTGTGCACGCCCCTAAATGGCTATCATCTTCCAGGGCCTATCATAAGACAACCTGGGATCCTACATCGCAAGACGTCGGGAAGCGGCCATGTGCCTGCGGGATAGTCAAGACCACACCCGGAATCTCCTAACCAGCGCATAAAATATATATCAACAAACGCTCACATGGCCTATAGGACTATATCCACCCTGCATTCATTAGCCAGGGGCTTCACCATACGTACACAAACTTCCCATATGATAGCGATTTAGAGAGGTGTGTATCCTCAATTTTAACAATTATGAAAATCATTTATTTACCGTTTTGAAAATATTCATTTTCATATTTTCAAAAATCATTTCCATCATAACATATATATATATATACCTAAATCACACAGTATATACATATCCTATATATTCTTCCTAGAATATATATATAAACGGCCATAGTGGCCTATAGCATCTAGTGAGGACCAATAATCCCAAAGATTCCCTTAAGGAATCATAATCTTGCATTCATATATGCATAATACTAAACCCAAAGTATATTCTTACTTTGTTCAATACTAATTACCTCAATCATCTCTTAAAGGTTTATTTATCCTCAAAACCCTTATTTCGGAATCCCCATAAAAATCCCAATTGGTAATTCAACTCCCCATACTCTTAAAGGGAGAAAACTAGAAATTCTGACCTAAGCGAATCGATTCGCCCCTTTAGCGAATCGATTCGGGTGGGCGAATCGATTCGGTTCCCAATCCGAATCGATTCGGAAAGTATTCTGCAGACAGGTCTGTAAATGGCGAATCGATTCGGTCTGTACCTGAATCGATTCGGCCCATTGCAGAAACCCAATTCCCCTTAGGCGAATCGATTCGGCCTGTTCGAGGGTCACAGTTTGGGCGATTTCTCAAACTCCAAAATACCCAAAAATTAATCCAAATTCATTTTCATGGTTTCTACTCTACACCAAAAATCATCCCAAACATCTACACAATAATTTCTAGCCTTTATTTTTCCAATTTCCGATTTGGTTTCCGAGTTGGTACTTTCAACCAGGAGCTGCCATCTTGTAAAAATCATATAAAATCGTAGAAAAATCAGAAAAATACGCGGTCGGCGTCCACGCGACCGTATCGAAAAGATCTACAACTTTCGTGTTTTGGCCTAGAGCTAAATCATTTATCTGCTTAGCCGAAAATGACCCCAAAGGCTACGGGTTCACTATTCATTATCTTTCCCAAACTCCCAAACTCCATTTTTCTCCATTTTTGTTGTTTCTAACCTTATCCAACAACTCAACAAACATCTAATCTATGTTTTACAACTAACACATCAATTATTTTGGGGTATTAAATCATTTCTCTTAGTTTTAAACCCTAAAACCATAAAAACCCAACTTAACATTTCAACCCATTTTTATACTCCATTAACATGGTTTTAACACTAAATATCATTAAGAGTTTACACTACATCAATATGTAAACTCATAATCAACTTTTACCCAATTTATTTTAAGGGCTCTAACCCTAAAATCATATTTATACCAAATGTGATATGAGATTAATGCACAAAAGTAAATAAAGCAAGTAAACAATTGCCTGGAGGATGAAATCCGACGGCCTCGAGTCGAATCCGGCGGAGTTTGGCCCAAATCTCCCTTTTCTCCTCCTCTTTCTCCTTCCTCTCCCTCTTCTCTCTCTTTTCTTTCTTTCTTTCTTCTTTCCTTTCCCTTTCTCCCTCTTTAAATAAGAAGAAAGGGGTTATACCCCTTAAAACCCAAAAACGACTCGTTTACCCAATTACGAGTTACTTTTACCTCTAAAATTATTCGAAACTCATTTTCGACAATCGGACACTCTTTTCCGACTATCTCAGACATTCCGAGACTCACAGCGCAGTCGAAATTCCCATCCGAGGTACTTGACCGCAAATCACTATTCCAACCCAAAATAAATAAATGCGGGTTTTCCAATTAAAAATCTTACCTCGTGTCGCTTTTCTCCACGACGACATATAATTAAAATATTTCGACCTATATAGTCCCAAAAATAATCACAACATCCTTCGAGAATCATTCAATCCTCGAAAATCCCAAAAATTACTATTTCGGGAAATTCCTCAAATCTCCAATTTATAATTAATTATGGAATTTAATCGTCTCCAAAAAGGACGGGTTGTTACAGAGGTGCGGGAGGACGAGGCGCAGGATGACGATGATGTGGACCTCGCTGCTTCATCACCGACACGTTCGTACTTCGACGATCCACTTCCCTATTTGACGCCCTCCAACAGACCATTATCGACAATTGGTTGGCCGAGCGTGTTCATATTGGACATATTTGATGGCCAGCGGATAGGGCGGGGGTTGAGGGACCCGAATATCGTCGAGGGTGGAATAGTCCATGGACGTGTGCTTCAACAGATGGAGTCCAGGGTGCTCGTCACGCATGTCATACCCGGGAAGGAGAACTCCCTATTGTGGTTGCGCGAACAATGCGGCACGACGTATATTAGTGGGTGCGTCAATTCGTATGTCGTGTGGCCTACTCACCTCCTCACATTTACCCAAGACATGTAGTAACATTATTTTTAAGTTTGTCCATTTTAATTATATTTGGATTATATCGTCATGTATATTATTTTTACTTTGAAGATTTGGATTATACTGTCATGAATATATATTTGCATTATCTTTAGTTTGTGTTGGATATATGATGTTTGGAACATGTACAACGTTGCTATAACAGGTACAAATATACTGTTGGGCAGTGGCAGTGGCCATACTGCCCAGCAGATTTTTTTTTTAAATTCTGCCCAGAATTGTCACGGGCTTGTCACGGTCAATGACCGTGACAATTTTTTTAAAAAGGGTCACGGCTTTGTCACGGTTATAAACCGTGACAAACGTGTCTCGGTCATTGACCTTGACACGACCGTGACACAAAACGCGAGTTTTTTGTCAAGGTCAATGACCGTGACCAAAAAAGTTGTCTCGCCTCGAAATGTCACGGTCATTGACCTTGACAAGGTGAATTTGTCAAGGTCAATGACCTTGACAAATGGGCAGATTTGGTGTAGTGGATGAGGGAGTTGAGATGTTGGTTGTTAATGGTGTGGAAATGGTGAGCGATTGTGGGTAGTGAGGTGAGGAGAGAGAGTGTTGGGTGATGAAGAAGAAGAAGGGTGTGGGGTTCAAGTGTATGAGGGTGTAGGGAAAGTAGGTGTGAGGGTGAGTGAGTTTGTTAGTTTAGGGTTATGTGAGTGTAAGGGAGTTATGTGTGAGTGTGTGTTTAATTTGAAGCCTTAAAATAAAACTAACTAAAAAAATAGTAAAATAAAATAAAAACCTAAAAAATAAAATCCTATTCTAAAATAAAACAAAGACTCAAATAAAAATGAAACTAGAAAGAAATAAAAATAAAAATAAAAATAAAATCTAATAAAATTAAAACTAAAATTCTAATTAAATGTAAAATCAAATAAAAAGAAATCCTAAAAAAATCTAATCCTAATAAAAATAAAACTAATCAAAATCAAAGTAAAATAATATTATACTAATAAAATAAAATCTAAAAATAAAATCTAAAAATCCTAAATAAATCCTAAAAATAAAAATGACTCAAAACTAAAAATCGAAAAAAGTAATAAAATAAAATAAAAAGGAAACAAACCAACACACACAGGGCTTTAGTGACAGTTTGGGCTAGGTTAGGGTTGGCTAAGGTTATGGGATTGGAAAATTTACTCCATATTCAGAACAATTGCCTTGAAATACGCGTTTGAACACCACAATGTGCAATTAAGCCTGCATAATTAACATTTAAGCACATAAAACCCATATTGTCGAGAATTAGCAACTAAAGTACGTCTATTCGGGGTATAAAATGTACAGTTTTGGGTGCTTATCACACCACCCCCAAACAGAGCGTTGCTAGTCCTCGAGCAATAAGATAGAGTGAAAGAGAAAGATAAGTAACCAAAAGTGTACCACTTTCACGGGCACTTGCGATTGCACTTAGCATGTGCAACAAGACTTTAAACCTATAGGTTGCCCTACAAGATGAGTTGTGTCTCGTGAGGGTTTGTCGGGAATATATCCATAAAATTCTTATTTGCAAAAAATTATTGAAAGGCAGTCAATCTCTTATTAGACATAGAATAATCGCACAATCCATCACAAGAAAAATGACTTCAGAAATACAAGCTAGAACGTGTAAAAAATTTAGCTCAGTAAATACTCAAGGCACATCCTTCCTAGAACTCAACGTGTGTAGTGTGAATCAGTCAAAATGGGTCAAGCATCATAAGAGTAATTCCTAGTTTGCCTTATCGGAATCAACGCTTCAACTTCAAATCTCACTAGATATAGCTCTCTCAAACGAACTCTCGAGATATGGGTTAGTGTATCGCTCTTGTGTGTGAGGAGGTGAATAAATGTAAGCAAGTTCAAACGTCTCACACACGTATAAGAAAGAACGAACAATTGAAAGAAAAATGATCTCATGAAAGAATGTTAATCACTATAGTGAGAACGTCGAGTTATTCACCACGTTGACTTTCATTTTCCCGAACACCTAGGGGAACATATGGATGATATATGGGTGAGGGGAAATAAAATGGGATGAGAAGGATATGATATGTAGGATGGATGGGATGATGTAGGTAGGATGGTATGAGGGATAAGGATGAATGATTAATAAAAGATGGATGGATATGTGAGAAGAGTGTATACACTTTAGGCACAAATGTCTTTATTACTAACTACAAACTCTCTTTCTTTTCTCTTCTCTCTTTTTTTTTTCTCTATATTTTCTCTTTTTTTTTTCTTTTTTGTTATTTTGTTTTTCTCTCACTTTTCAAACCAATATTGAAGACATTTAACATTTGGAATCAACACTCTTTTATTTGGAAATGATGATGCATGATATAAATGGAGATGATAGGTGATAGTGTGGGAGAATATATGGATGGTGAGGGGAATATATGGGAATATGATGGAAAAGCATGGGAATGTAATGAGTGAAGTGTATGGGTGAAAAATGGATGTGAAATGGAAAATTGGTAAGTGTATGGATGAACATTTGGTGATCGGGACAAATATCAAGACACGCGTTTCTTACAACTCGAAGGTGATGTCGTCCTCAGTGATCAAGCCAAAAATGAAGAATAATGAGATCATACAACAATTAAAGTGCGGACCCAAAGGAAGTTGAATCAACTTGTGACTCGGAGATTGCGTAAGACACTTTGAAAGGGTGAAAGGCACAAATCTCACAAGCTAAAGTCTCCACTAGTGATCCTTAAGGTTCTCTTTAGAATTTTAGTACTCCTCAACTCTAAACGTAATGATGTGATAAGTGCGGAAATTTTTGTTGAGTCTAGAAATTCATAGTGCAAAATGCCTTGTTACACATTACATAAGCTATTTTGAAAAAATATTCTCTAGCTTGATTCCTAGACTTAAAAAGATGGATGATTGAAAATTCACATCAATGAGTGAGATGAAAGAAACTCCACTAAATTTTAAAAATCAGGTTCAAAAATCAATTTTTTTCAAAAGAGGCACAATTTTGATAAAATTCTCCACCTCCAAATAAAAAGGAACATCGTCCTCGATGTTAGGTAAAATGATTTTTAAAATTGAGAGCATAAGGGAGGAAAGAGTTTACCAGAATGAACCGTTAATGAAGTGGAAAGATGTAGCCAAGAATAAACCTGAATAAGAAGTAATAAAAGAAAAAAATGTGTACAAGTCTATAAGCATGATAAAGCATAGGGTGATGTGAAACACCACCCCCAAACATGATGAGACTAGTACAAGAAACGCGGGCTACCTCTCGGTAGCGGTAAGTTTAATGTCTTCAGCCAGACCGAACCATTCTCACCCTAAAGATAAGATCTATGATAGCACGGAACGGCAAAAAATTTGGGTTATGAGAATCACCCCCAAACAAGACTGAAGCGTCAGTCTTGTTGGACACAGGCTAAAGTGGTCAATGCACTTGTATGGCAAAGTGCATCACGCGATGCAAAGCATCGGTGGACCAAGGGCGGGTGGGGATTAGGGTAAAGGTGAGGGGGGAAAGGTATGGGTCACGGGCCGTATTGAGCCGGAAGGTGAGGGCAACAAGGGCCCTATAAGCATGGTGCTTAAGTTGGTGAGGGAGGCAAAAAGGTTTGAAAAGTGTAATGGGATGGGCCTCATAAAATCACACGACCGTTCTATGAATGGGTGATGGTAATGGTCGCGCCGTGACATGCCAGGGAGCTGTCGATGGGAAAAATTAACACCACAAGGAAGTGGTGTGCATAAAGTAACAAGCTCGGTGTCACGGTGGAGAGTAGCACCAAAAATACTCTCATAAGTGGGGGATGGTTTTAGGTTAGGATCTACAAAGGTAGATGGAAACTTGAAATGTGCAAAATCAAGATCGAAACCAGGTGGTGGGGTAGAAAGGATAATGGGTGGGTAGGGTGGGACAAATGGTGTATCGGGTGGGATAAAAGGTGGAGGAAGATGATCCAACTCAAGAGTGGGAGACACACACTCATTGGGAGGAGTAAATGAATACTCACAAGGGAGTGTGGTTTCTACAGATGGAGTTGTCAACTTCTTCATAAGAGCAGCATCGGTAATTGGGGTGGGTGGGTAAGACGAGGCATTAAGATCCGAGATAGAGGGATCACTAGAAATATCAGGCTCAATGGGAGCCATGCATGGTGGGACATCATCCATATCCAGAAAGTTAGGAACTATCACGGATTCTATCTCAAAAAAATGATGAACACTCGTAGCCGGAGCTGACCTAGGATAAATTGGTTCCTCGGGAACACAAGGGTGAAGCTCGATAGGTGTAGACTCAGGCATTATTTTGGATTCGACGGGAAAGTGAGTGGGAACCACAAATGGGTTCGTATGAATTTTGCGGAAGCGAATCAGTCTCACTAATGAAAGGTAAATCAACACAATTGTCGACTTGGGGCCCGGACCATGGACTGGTCTCAACTTCAAGATTCTCTGGATGGTAGGGTTGGTCACACTCAGAATCCGTGTCATAAGAGAACACATCATCGTCACACTCGGTTGCAACGATGGATGGATCCATGGGAATGCCCGACACTCGGTTGAAGCGTTGATTCCGAAGAGGCAATCTAGGAATTACTCTTGTGATACTCGACCCGTTTTGACTGATTCACACTACACACGTTGAGTTGTAAGAAGGATGTGCCTTGAGTATTTACTTAGCTAAATATTTTTACGCATTCTAGCTTGTATTTCTCAAAATATTTCTCATACGATGGATTGTGCGACTATTCTATGGCTAATAAGAGATCGACTGCCTTTCAATAAATCATTTTACAAATAAAGAATTTTGTGAGTATATTCCCTGCAAACCCTCACGAGACACAACTCGCCCTGTAGGGCAACCTATAGGTTTAAAGGCTTATTGTACATGCTAAGTGCAATCGCAAGTGCCCGTGAAAGTGGTAAACTTTTGGTTTCTTTCTAAAATGAAAAAAAGAAAATATTTTTGGATTTTTGGAAGAAAGGTGGGGAAAGATATGGACTCTTAAATTGTGAACGAACTCATTAAAACCCAACTACCAAAAAATGAATTGGACACACACACAAGTCAAGAAAATTTCCTAACTAGCACATAGCCAATTTTTATCTTTATATTTAGTGAAAGGGTAGTCAAATTTTAATGAAATCCGCGGGCGATAAAAATCACGGAATTTATATGAGTGATCGCCTTTTGCAAAATGTGTGTTCCTTCTTTAATCACAAGATGCCAAGAGGCTTGCCACAGAGATTCTCCACAAGGCTACTACGATGAAACGATCGGCCGGTACGACGCTGGGGACAACACAAACCCGTTTTACTGGGCGACCGCACTTAAAACCCAGTTTCCCTGGACACTTTCGTGCCGCAAAGCGAACCGTTCGAGGGTTTGCCCGGTGGATATGACTCTACGGGTTATCCTACAAGTCAAAATGATCAAAAAGGGGCCTACGAACACCATCTCCTATGGGGCTATCTGGTTGATTGATTTTAAATTAGTGATGGCTAGGGTAGCACACAAAGGATAAGTGATTGAGTTGGGTGATGAAATCCCTTCTCGTGAGTGACCGGGCGTAGGTCTTAGTCAATTTAATTCATCATTCCATTCAAAATTAAATGCACGAATTAAATCACATAAGAGCACGGAGGATCACACAAGATATGAACTCGCTAACAAGAGGGCACGAGGGTATATAAATGTATCTCCCACGGTTTTTAGGTCGTGGGGTGCCAATAATGTTGAGTCGATCGGGGGGAGAATACACCAATCTCAGTTGGCCCCGGGAGTCCTACCGACCCAAGATAGAGAGGCTTCTAAATCCTCGCCTTTGGACGCCCTCTCTCTACCTTGTCCGGTTTCCCTATCACGCTTTCTTCAATTATTACAAATTTTAAATGGAAAATAAATGGTGTATCTATGCACTGCAATACAGGCAAGGTAATAAAATCCTAAATACAAGCCTCCTAAAATAATAATAAAAAATTGGTACTAAAATTAAAAAATGAAATACAAGTGAATCTCAAAATTTGGAAATCCTCTCAAGCACGTCCAGCTCCAAAGATCGGCAACGGCGCCATTTGATAGAAGTGCTTTTGTGTGTATTTTGTCGTTGCTTTAAAAGCTTCTTCTAATCAAAATCCTCAAATTACCTACAAATATAATAACTCAAGCATAGAGGTAAATAAGGATGTCAATCCTAATCTAAGGACTGAAATGCTAACATAAGAGTATTAAGAATATTATTAACTTGATCACTTTTTTTACTTTTGGGTTTTTCTATTTTTTTTTTTACTTTTTCAATATTAAAACAAGTTTTGAGGATGAGTGAATGTGACTAAGACTAATAACAAAAATAAGAGTAATCAAACTAAAATAAAGTGTGACAAAAATACTAGTGAGTGATGGAAATGAGTGAGAGTGTAATTAAATGAGAGAAAAATATTCAAGGGAAGAGAAATCCACCCTTAGTTCCCAAATCAACTAAACTTGTATTATTTTAATTTCATCAATTTCCAAAATATTTAATTAATTCAAAAGATAATTCTCATTAAACTAGTGAATTAATTAAATACTCTTTTAGAAAAGCAAATTTAATTCCCACGAGCACTACTCTAATTGAATTAAAATTAATCAAACAAATTATCCCCTAGGAGTAATTTGTCCAACTACTTTTAAATTGAAAGAAATTAATGAAATCAAGGGTAGATGAAAATTAGATTAATATTAAAATCAAATGATAGGTCTATCTCTAGCTTAAATCACTTGATCAAATATTAATTAAATTTTCATACCATTCTCAAGGTTGATTTTCCATTTCTCAATGTGAAAATAAAGTGGGGATCAAATATACAACTCAAAGGAAATTATCAAAATTAAAATTAACAACTAATTTGATTTGGATTCATGAGAATTTCAATCACCCCCTTGAATGGGGTGATTACCCCTCCATAATCATCATCCAATAAAAATTAGAAACAATTAAAAGCATGTAAGAAAAATTAAGGAAGAGATGATCAAACCAAAATTCCTCTTGAAATAGCACTAGACTTCAATTTTTCTACAATTCTTAATAGTTACACACTCTAACAAAAATTTCTCTCTACAAAATTTAACTCAAAAACTCTAACTCTCTCTACAATTTTCTCTCTCTATTCTTCTTCTCTCCAAAAGCTTTTTTCTTTTCAATAAGGGTCTTCATCTTCAATATATAGTAGGCATGGCACACATGGAGTTAAGGGGGATTTTTGAAAGGTTCATGGTGTAGGATAAAATGGGAAGAGGTTTTGGAATAAAGGTGAGGGTGTTTTAGGAATTAGAAAAGAGCATGTGGTTATGGTAAGGTCATGTGTAAAGGTGAGGATAAAATCTGATTTGTGTACACATGGGGGTAGTTTGGAAAAAAAAAAAGGATAAAGGTTAGTTAGGGGTATTTGGGTAAAAAGAGGGTATATGGATTTAAAGAAACATGTGGGTTATATGGCTTTGGGTTTATTTGGTCTTGTTGGGCATTTGGAAAGGCATGTCGTGACTTTCGTTTGGGAGATGGGTTAAAGGTTGAAATGGGTTTTGGGTTTTGTCTTGGATAGATGTGGGTTCAATGGGCTGAAAATTGGATCGATGAGAGAGAGGGGCCGGATCGGAGGTTTTAGGGCTGGCCTGTAGGTGGGTCGCGATCGGGTTGGTAAGCTGGAACGAGAGGGCGATAGGGTCATCAATTCCGACGAGAATCGTTGCCGGCAGGAGGTTGCGGGTTTGTTCTGCGCCGGGGTTAAGGAGGTCAGGAGGAAGCGGGGTTGCAGGTCCGGCGGTTTAAGTTTGCTGGCCGGCAAGTTGCTGGGGCGATTTCAGGGGTCACTGCCCGGGAGGGTCTCGTCGCCGGCATGGGTTAGTGGGACGCCGGACGTTGGCTTAAGGTCGATGAGGGAGTTGAGATGTTGGTTGCTAATGGTGTGGAAATGGTGAGTGATTGTGGGTAGTGAGGTGATGAGAGAGTGTTGGGTGATGAAGAAGAAGAAGGGTGTGGGGTTAGAGTGTATGAGGGTGTAGGGAAAGTAAGTGTGAGGGTGAGTGAGGATGTTAGTTTAGGGTTATGTGAGTGTAGGGGAGTTATGTGTGAGTGTGTGTTTAATTTGAACCCTTAAAATAAAACTAACTAAAAAAGTAGTGAAATAAAATAAAAACCTAAAAAATAAAATTCTACTCTAAAATAAAACAAAGACTCAAATAAAAATGAAACTAGAAAGAAATAAAAATAAAATCTAATAAAATTAAAACTAAAATTCTAATTAAATGTAAAATCAAATAAAGTGAAATCCTAAAAAAATCGAATCCTAATAAAAATAAAACTAATCAAAATCAAAGTAAAATAATATTATACTAATAAAATAAAATATAAAAATAAAAAATAAAATCTAGAAATCCTAAATAAATCAAAAATAAATCCTAAAAATAAAAATGACTCAAAACTAAAAATCTAAAAAAATAATAAAATAAAATAAAAAGGAAAGAAACCAACACACACAGGGCTTGGGTGACAGTTTGGGCTAGGTTAGGGTTGTCTAAGGTTTTGGGATTGGGCAATTAACTCCATATTCTACACAATTGCCTTGAAATACGCGTTTGAACACCGCAACGTGCAATTAAGCATGCATAATTAACATTTAAGCACATAAAACCCATATTGTCGAGAATTAGCAACTAAAGTACGTCTATTCGGGGTATAAAATGTACAGTTTTGGGTGCTTATCAATAACATTTATTGATCAGAAAAATTGTATGGATATGTTGGGTGTAAAGTCGATTCCATCCCGTCTACTTATCTGAGACTTTTCTAGGGTGATTCCTTTAAAGCAAGCCATTTAGGATCCGCTTATTAAGAGTGCGGAAAGGAGATCCATTTAATAAAGAGTTCCCTATCTAATTTACCCTCGTACTACGTATCTATTCTCGCATTACCAATTTCTGTTCCAGAAAGATAGATTCACTATTGAGGAACTTTGGGTGGTGCGGGAACAAAGATGGCTTTAAGTGTAGTTTGTTGAGATGGGCGGATGTTTAAAACTGGTGAAGGAGGGAGGATCATGAGTGAGAAATTCGGAGAAAGGGGTTAGGGAGGATTTTGTTTGTGTCTCTAATAACAACTTGGGATTACAGGCCGGGAGGAGGAAGATGAGTTCTGTGCGGATAATGTCTCCGTTATGCATTTTTGGGATGATTAGGATTGAGAGGAATATAAGGTGGTTTCAGGGAGAAGAGATTTAACCAACCAGACTCCGTTTCACCCTTTTGATCTCTGTGCATGTGTCGTTCAAGGAGGAGTCACACTATACGCTTATGTGCTTTTTAGGTTTTTTGGAGGAATTGTGGTTAGGGAATTAATTGTTTGTTATGTTTCACTTGCTCGGTGTAGAGGAATAGTTGGGGTGGGGGTGGGGGTGGGGGTGGGGGGGGTGTATCCTTATCCCTTTTTTGGGGTTTAAGCTCATCTATTTGATCTTTGTATATCTCTTGTATACGAGTTTTCTCTCCCTTAGGCAACATCATTTTAAATTCACTGATTACTTATAAAAAAAGGAATACATGGGTAAACTCAATCATAATGACATAAATATTCACATATATTCTCTTTCTATGCATTAATATGGTTTTTTATTCGAGATATTTGTTTATCTGGAAAGTAAAGAGGGGCAATGGTTATCGAATAAAGTGAAATTTAGTAAAGTAAAGGAAAATACCCCCCCCCCCCCCCCCCCGAATTTTTATAATGAAATCCAACATCATTGTCGATGACCCACTAATAATCTTAGTGACCCTTGCTTAGTTTGTCAATATGTTTATGTGCCCATATTATAACGATTACGGTTTTAGATAAGTCACCATTCTCGTCGAGTTGACACTCTTTGAACGAGAAAGTCCCTTATGAGTTTAGACTCCTTACGGATTCTTCCATGAAAAGACTGGTTTGCTATATTATTGAAGTTTCTCTTTACACATGAATCTCTAAATGTATGGAATATTGAGCTACAAATTTTAGGATTATACATTATATCAACTTGAAAAATAGGTTACCAAATTTGCGAAAAATGAAATGGAATGGGTTGAAAATTACTAAAAATCATAAATAAACAAAGCTAATAAAATATTTCTAAAAATTATTTAAGAAAAGAATAAGGGATTAAACTTACTTTTAAAATTGAAGAAACTGGAGACAATCTTATGAAGAAATTAGGAGAGGCTCTGTAATGCCCGTTAATTTTTATATGGAATTGATAATTAGTTAATTCGAAGAACTCGATATAATTAATAGGAATTCAGATTAATTATAATTTTAATGGTAAATTTAAAGTTATTTTTCTGAATTTAAAGTTAGAACAAATTAAAATTTGGAATTTTGGAGTTAATTAATAAGTGGTTAAGATTTTGTGGCCCTGGTCTTGGATGTAATAAATTTTGCGGGTTTAAATTGCAATTTTAGTAAATTATAATTGAATTGGAAGGATGGGGAATTTTGGGTAAAGATTAAAGTAAATTTTGTCTTTGTGTATTACTTGGGGGTCAATCTAGGATTTGTAATTTGAAAATTTAGAAATCTACATCAGCCATCATACATTGTCCTAATATGCGCCTAGGGCGTGGCCGCGAGCTTCACCACAAATGTCATGGGGTGCAAAATCGTGATTTTTTTTAGGTCGTGGACAGACAACGACTCGGGTAGGATCTCTTCTTTAATGTTTCATAACTTATACAAAATTGTAATTTTATTAAGCTACCAACCCTCATTTTCTCTTATCTTTTTCATAAAGAAATCCTAAATACTCTCTTGAACATTCCCCAATCAACAATTTTCATAAACCAAATCAAACACTCTTTCATGAAAATTTTAAGAGGAAATTCAAGAGAGGATTGAAAACATTTCCATTATATTATAAAGATATTTCAAATAGGTTTCGATGATAATTTTTCAAAGAATTCATCTCCCCCTTTTAAAACAAGTTTTTGATCATTTAACAGGCACGTTAACAAATCGGTGATCTATTTTTATATATATAATTGTTAATTTAACCCAAATTCTAATTGTAGACTTTAAAAAAAATAGTCAATAACCCATAGGGTGTTGATATCCATTATGATTGTTATCTATTTTGGTGAAATAAATCAAGTTATGCATATGAATTAAAGTGTATTGAGTTAAAACAAAGTATGTTAGTAAGGCGTACTGAATTAAAACAAGGGATGCATATGATCCTTAAGCTATTAACATTTATGTTGAATTTTATTATCTTTGTATGATTTCTTACCAAGTGTAAATGAATATTAAGAACGTACGATATTTAATAAGAGCGTGTTCCAAATATTGTACCTTATTCTTAGCATCATTGGTTGTTTCCTTAAACTATGATTGGGGGACATCCTATCGACATGTCGACAATCATCATGTCTTTTATTTTTCTCGACATGCAAAACCATCCAAATAAACCTTTGGTTTTTTATCATCTAATTATTTGTTATATTCAATTCGTGTAATCAGGATTGATATGAAGTATTTGTCACTTATGAGGGTTTCTACTAAAAGTTTTACTATTGTAGAGTGATTGCCTCATTAACATGTGGTGTCCCATGTCGTTCTAATGATTATAGCATTAATATGAGGGACTTTAGTAGGTTGATTGTAATGATTATTTCACTTTAGAAGATCCACTCAAAAGTCCTTAGTCATTTCATTAAAATGTTTAGGAGACCAGTCACTGACAATTAGGAGACTAAAATTGAGCCTTAGACTCCTTTGCTACTAGATGTTTTTGAAGAGGAGAGGACCCCCGATTTTTAAAATCTTATTAAAAAAAGTAATTTCCTTTTATAAATGCGAAGCGAGATGGTTCAATACAAACAAAAATTTTAATTTCTTTTCAGATTAAAATTAAACCAAGTGAAATAAGATTAAACATACACATATTTTTAATTTCACTTAAACCAACTTAATTCAACCCAAGTCCTAGAAATTTGCCTAAGTCATATTTTCAATATTACCAAATTAGGCCAAAACAATTTTATCAAATTTAGTGATGACTTGAATTAAATTAACATAAACAATATCCAAATTTATTTAGCACCGAATTAAACAAGTAGTGATTTAAACTAAATTTAATATTTTTTACCTAAGAATGCATTCTAGGTGAGTTTTGCAAAAGATAAAATAAACAATGAACCACTACGCCGCGATATACGAGGAAAAACACACAACGAGAAAAACCTCGGACGGCCTTAGCTTTAAGTCCACTAAGAATGGTTTATAATTACAACACATATGACTTACTTCCTCGACTCGATCCCTTTCAAGCCTTGACGCATCTTCTTATAAACACCTCCGCCTAGTCGACAACCCCGGAGCTCCACCGAAATCTTGGGCTTCACCAATGAGACATAGGTACACCGTCAACCACATATAGTGCCTTTCACCATGTGAGAATGCCGTAGCAAAACAAACTTCTTCTTCTTTGAGGGATTTAGAAGTAAACCCAAACAATCTATTCAATGCGGTAGAGAAAACCCGGTGCCAAAACTTCCAAGCAAGATGTATAAATATTGAAACTTGGAATAAACAATATGGGTGAAAACAAGAGTGTTTAATGATTTTTTCTTGAAAAATCGACACTCAAAAAATGAACTTTTACTTGGAAATTTGAACTCTCAAAACTCTCTCTAGGAGATGGAATATTATGAAAAAATTAAGTTCAAAATGTCAGTTCCCACACCTCTTAAGTCAGTTCAGAAGTTAGTGGGGAAAGGAAGTGGAGAAAGTGGAAAAACTGCTCAAAAACTGCAATTTTAATTTTCCGCCGAAAAACTGGTTCGAACGAGATTTCATTTGAACGAAGTCTCCTTCGAACGAAGTTCCAATGGCCAATGGGGAAATATCGTTGGCAAACTCGTTTGAACGACATTCTCGTTCGAATGATAATTTCGAACGAACTTCCAGAATGTTTGAATTTCGAATTTTAGCCCAGAAACCTTACTTTAAAGTTTTAATGAAACTTTCTCAAAATAAACAACAGTTTAAAAACAAAATACACCCATATAAATATTGTTCCAAGCTCCTATACATATATTAAATGTAACAACCCTTGCCTTTAGGAGGCTAATTTTGTACTAATTTACCGCATGAGGTAATTATATAAAATGTTGAGAACTGGAGTAAATGTTAATTGAATGAGTTGAAAGCTAACATTTATTAGATTGTTGCGTATTTACTATATGTGTATGTAAATATCATCATGTTGCGTGTTTTATAGTGTCATGTGTTTTAAATGACATTATGGTTTAAATGAAATCGGAACTTGAAATGAATTATAAAATTACCGGATGCCATTTTAGAGGGCCTAGTTAGTCCCGGAATGTGCGAGACAATCAAAATAAGTGCCATATTGTATTTTTAGGTTCCGGGCACTTTTGACTGGTTTTAATTTAAATGTGTAGTTACGAGTCATTTTATGGAGCATTAGCATTTTTAAGTTGGAGACTTGTGTTAAGCCCCGATTTTTTTTAGTCTTATAAATCCCCTAATTTCTCTATTATATGTCTTAAACATAGAGAGAAAAAGAGAGAAAGAGAGAGGAAGAGAGAGGAAGAGAAAAGAGGAGAAAGAAGAGAGATTTGGAGATTGAAGATTGGGATTGCTTCTACCAAGAGAAAATCTGAGATTTATACTTCAAGGCAAGTTTTCTACTTGCTAATATATGATTTAAGATGAGTAAATTGTGTGACAGTTTTGTATTAACATTTATGGATCAAAAATGGAATTTATGGTGTTTTAACCCTAATCTTAGTTTATGATGATGAAATTGTGGGTTTTAGTAGTTAATAATCATGTAGGATGATTTGGGGTAGTTTAATGTTGTTGGATGTGTGTAAAAATGGAAGAGATTTGAGTTTTGGGGAAAAACTAGGGTTTATCCATTCTTGGAAAATTCCCAGGGGCGAATCGATTCGGCCCTAGGGTGAATCGATTCGCTAAGGGGTCAGCTTACAGGTCTGCAAAACCTGAATCGATTCGGGTTAGGGCCAAATCGATTCGGCCAACTGCAGAATGTTGGTTTTGTCATCCAAATCGATTCTCTTTTGGGCGAATCGATTCGCTGCCTGGGGCGAATCGATTCGGCCCTTAGGCGAATCGATTCGGAATCAGGCTGTTTTCGAGTTGTTTTTCTAACTCAATTTTTATTCTTTTTCCTTAGGCGTAGGACCTAGGAACCTTCTTGTATGAAGTAAACTTAGAGTTCTAGAGTCCTAGATGAGTGGGGTAACCACCCTAGAATAGAATGGTTTATATGAGGTTGTTCCGAGGGTATGCGAATTAATGTTAGGGCATTCTTTTCTTTTAGTTGATTATTATGAGACTAGGAGTTATAGTATCATATTGGGAGACTTTAGAAGCTCAATTGAGCTAAGATAGTCTTGATGGTTTACAATAATACCACCAACGAATCTTGGGAGAATAATTTGAAAGTATATTTATTCATTGAGGTTATAATGATAAGATGTATTAAGTATGGATCCGGGTAAAATATGAGGTATTTACAAAAATGTAAATGAATATGGTATTGAATAAAACGAAACCTAAATATGAAAAAAGGGTAAATGAAAATGAAATGGAAATGGTAACGATTACGGTAAATGATAATTTACTTAATCATGAATATGGTAAATGATAATTTACTTAAACACGCCTCTCTAAATGCTATCATAAGGGAAGTTCGCGCGTGAGGTGATGCCCCCTGGCTAATGAATGCAGGGTGGATATAGTCCTAGACCATATGAGCGATTATTGTATGTTTCTGTGTTCGTGAGGTGATTCTGGGTGTGGTCATGACTCTCCCGTAGGCATATGGCCGCTTCTCGACGTCTTGCGTTATTGGTGCCGAGGTTGTTTTGTTTGATAGGCCCTGGAAGATGATAGTCATTTAGGGGCTCACCAAGTGGGGAAACTCGGAGGGGCGGTCTTAGAATCGTTATATGTATATGAATATAACAATTCTTAATCAAGTGGGACTTGATGTATGATAAATTCCATAAAGGGCATATAATAATGATTATATTCTTGTTAAGGAATGGAATGCCACAAAGAGCATATGATTGAGATAGAAGCCACAAAGAGCTTATAATTGTAATTATATTTTCCTGATAAGGAATGGAATTATGAAATGAAACAGTGTTCATGATGGAAGCTTTTAATTAATGTTAATCATCCTTAGTTTCCTGCATAACTGAATTAAACTTTTGATTAATTATATTGTCTTAGCTTATGCTTTAAATTGTGTAGGTAGATTCTTATTTCTTTTAGTCAAGATTTACTGTTCATAACTGTCATACTTTTTATTCATCTGGTGATCATATAAAACCGGTCCCTAACCCGTTCATATTTCTTGTCGTGCATGAATCTTACATCCGTTCAGGTGCTCCGCCGCAAGGACGCCCGTTCGGATTTTCCTATTCCGATGACTTTGGGGAGCTGTGATACTTTGCGGATATTACGGGATACTTGGTATAGACGTTTTCATTCTTGTACTCTAGTTATGATTGGGTCTTTTACTCGGGCGTGAGGCCCAAGCTTTTGTAATTATTTAATGTAATGTATTATGTAATTTACTGAACTTGTTTAGTATTATTGTATGAGTCTGTTGACCGACAGCATATTCGGTCCCTTATTGTATATTTGATGTGTATGTAATATTATATCTTCGGGGTTTCCACTTTTTTTTTTTAAATTGGGTTGTTTAAATTCTTTCCTTAACTTTAAAACCAAAATTTTTGGCAACCCGTTTTCTGAAATATGAGTGGTTATCCTGTATACTTTTTATTTTGTTGTGATGTTGAGAATGATTCCATCCATGATTCCTGTTATATTGGAGTATCGGGCTGGCCACCCCATATTTTGTTGAGCGGGTTGTCACATTAAAATGACTTCATAACTTAGGAGCAATGGAACCATGTTGATGACGTAGAAACGAGGCAAAATACACACGTCATTTGATGAAGCTTTAATATCTTGGTCGCTACGTCTTCAACTTTTGTATTTCGTAGGCTTGAAATATGGTCAAGAACTCTATCCTATGACTCAAACGTTTTTGTCCTGAATTGAGCTAAAACTACATTAAGACTCAATTGGTGAATTGTATCCTTACAAATCTCCCCCTTTGGCTATTCCGGGATAAAAACCAACAAAAGTCCTAAAGGGTAGTCAAGCTCTAGTAGACTGACAAAAATTTCCCACCCAAAATAAAAAAAATACAAAGCTTGACTCAAACAACCAAATGATCAATATCTTTGTCGGTTATTAAAATTTCCATAGCAGAATGCCTGCACACTTAATCAAACTATCAAACGCATAGGGAGTATCAAGAATATTAAATGCATAAAATAAATACTCCCCCTAAATTAATTCTCCCATTTATCAAAACAAAAGACCTACTTTATAAAGATGTCTCCCCCTAAGATAAATCTCCCCCAAACTAAGATACGATTATAATAGGTTTAGATACCATTTCTACCCCTATCATTCTCCACCTTTTTGTTCAGGAGTAGACAAAGGATAAAACTATTTTAAACATGATGCATAAAGTGATAAGAACATGAAAGTATACGGGAAACACTATCATAACTAATCCATACAAATGAATACCAACTATGATGCGAAAACAAATGATACCAATTTGACAAATAAGACTCTAAGCATGTGATATCTAACAAACTACGCAACAAACAAGGTACCAATTATGAATTGAGGCATAAATGGACTAGAAAGCAAGGCAAAGACCATTAAAATAATATCAAATACATGTATACATAATATATAAAAAATAGATACGAGAACACATATATAGATATAAACACCAAAATGGCACAAAATACAATAAGTTTTTCACACTCGTATGGCAAAAATGTGTCATATGGAAACGGAAGTGTTAGGGTGTGAACTAACAACAATTAAATTTAGACCCAATCACTTAAAACATGTTCACGGAGTTCTCAATTGATCACAAACTTCGTCACATTTGAATATAACCTCATGTGACAATATAAATTGAACTCAATGAACAAACATACACAATGCATACAAGCCTAACATGCTGATGATTCTACAAACCAATAGTGTCATGACATTGAAAGCACAACTAGGATAAACGGACATTGTGCAAACCGCTGATATACCATCCAATCTCCCTCGATAAGCATATATATTATTGAATGAATATATCAATTAAACATAGGCCTTGGCAATTTTTCTTTTTGATGTCATATTTTTCTTTTTAGGCCTTTGGACCACGTATTTCTTTTAGGTCTAAACAAAAGGGGGCTTACTATTCACAAAGGATAATAAATCCTTTTAGCGCCCTTCCCCATGCACATTAATACAAATTATTTTTTATATCTCACAAATCTCACGTGCAACGGATTTTGACATGCACTAGTCCTCCTTGGTCACAAAAATGTAGATGGAAAGATTGGTAGGAGAACACCTCACAAAGCTCAAATATACATATGAAATTAAAATTTCAAATCAACTCGTGCATGTGTGAATAGAGGCATATAAAAATAGAATCCATTTAATCAACACAAAATCCAACTACTCCATGTAAGCATGGTAAAGAACATAATGAGCATTGACAATCTAAACCAAAAGTTCTAGCCACATGGGAGCATAAAAGATGGGATTCAAACACAAGCATATGCCACATAAAGTGTGTCAAAATAAAATACACACACAAAAAAACCTTTTTGAGTTTTTGACATTTTTAACCAAAAATAAAAATATATACTCAAAAGACAAACAAAAAATCATTTGAATTTTTCATTAAGCTTAAATTACCAAGAGATAAAACCCAAATGATAAACAAAAATCTTTTTGTATTTTTCATTTAATGCAAATCAAAAGAAATATAATATAAAAGATAAACAAAACTCATTATTCTAGCATGTGATTGAACATGAAGCATAGACTAGAAAATGATTAAACATGCATACACCTAGCAATGATATATAATATCAAGCACAAAAAGCTAGAGTATACAAACAAAACTAACACATTCAACCTTTAAATTTATCAAGGGAGGTTTCATGTGAAAGCAAATGAGAATCAACAAATCTAATATCTAGCGCGTTTAAAAATGCTTTCCTAACCCATAAAGATGCATATTTAAAATGATGGGATTTGGGAACTAATGAAATGCTAGACATAGACTTTCTAGGACTTCTTTTAAGATCAAAACAAAATGACCTAAGGTGACCCTTTCTACCTCAATTCAAGCATGTGTAAACATGAGAAATTTTACCTAAGGTGTGACCATTTCTAAAGTCTTTGGATAAAGTTGACCCTCTAAAACAAATAATGGTCTTAGCTTTAGCAACGGAAATATTTGAACAAGATGAGCTAGAACCATTATCACAACTACTTGAGTCTTGTAAATAATTTTTCATTTTTAAAATTTTGGACTCAAGTAATAAATTAAAATCCTCAAATTTACGGGACTTCTTCTTTAAATTTTCAATTTCACCTGGAAGGTTGTCACGCTCCCCCTCAATGTGAGCAAACTTGTCCCTAAGAGTCGTTTCTCGACAATCACTCTCTTTCTTGGACTTTTCTAAAATATTAAAATTGTAATTTATGTCCATGAGCTTTTCATGAAAAATATCTTTTTGAGATAGCGAGGTTTGCAAAAATTCAACTTTAGCTTTAAAACAAGAAATTTCATTTTCAAGAAATTTAATTCTTTTTGGAAATCTCAAATTTAGTTCTCTAATTTTTTTCATTACACTTATTAAGCCCATTAAATTCCTCTAGAAGAGAAAAAACTTCATTATCATTAGAAAAGGACAAATTATCATTAAGTCATCCCATCGAGAGATACAAAAAAAATGAGAGTGAGTAAAAAAATGAACCACCTAAAAAATACAAGGAGTACAAAAATTGTAAAAGCCAAAAAACGGATCTTTAACGCGATAAATTAGCGCTCCAGCTCTGATACCACTTTGAGGAGGAGAGGACTCCCGATTTTTAAAATCTTATTACAAAAAGTAATTTCCTTTTATAGATGCAAAAGCGAGATGGTTCAATACAAACACCAAATTTTAATTTCTTTTGAAATTAAAATTAAACCAAGTGAAAGAAGATTAAATATACACATATTTTTAATTTCACTTAAACCAACTTAATTCAACCCAAGTCCTAGAAATTTGCCTAAGTCATATTTTCAATATTACCAAATTAAGCCAAACCAATTTTATCAAATTAAGTGACGACTTGAATAAAATTAACATAAATAATATCCAAATTTATTTAGCACCAAATTAAACAAGTAGTGATTTATACAAAAATTTATCTTTTTACCTAAGCATGCGTTCTAGGTGAGTTTTGCAAAAGATAAAATAAACAATGAACCACCACGTCACGATGTGCAAGTAAAAACCCACAACGGGAAAAAAAAATCGAACGGCCCTAGCCTTAAGTCCACTAAGAATGGTTTTACAATTACAAGACAGATGACTTACTTCCTCGATTCAACCCCTTTCAAGCCTTGACGCGTCTTCTTGTAAACACCTCTACCTAGTCGACAACCCCGGAGCTCCACCGGAATCTTGGGCTTCACCAATGAGACATAGGTACACTGTCAACCACACATGGTGCCTTTCACCATGTGAGAATGTCGCAGCAGAACAAACTTCTTCTTCTTTAAGGGATTTAGAAGTAAACCCAAAGAATCTCTTCAATTCGGTAGAGAAAACCCGTTGCCAAACACTCCAAGCAAGATGTATATATATTGAAACTTGGAATAAATAATATGGATGAAAACAAGAGTGTTTAATGAATTTTTCTTGAAAAATAGACACTTAAAAACATGAATTTTTTCTTGAAAAATTAAACTCTCAAAACTCTCTCTAGGAGATGTAATATTATGAAAATGTTATGTTCAAAATGTCAATTCCCGCACCTCTTAAGTCAGTTCAGAAGTTAGTGGGAAAAGGAAGTGGAAAAAGTGGAAAAACTGCTCAAAAACTGCCATTTTAATCTCCCGCCAAAAATCTCGTTCGAACGAAGTCTCGTTCGAACGGCCCTTCTAACGAAGTTCCAGTGGTCAATGGGGAAATCTCGTTGGCAAACTCGTTTGAACGACATTCTTGTTTGAACGACAAACTCGTTCAAACGACAAACTCGTTCGAACGACAATTTCGAACGAACTTCCAAAATGTTTGAATTTTGAATTTTAGATCATAAACTTTACTTTAAAGTTTTAATAAAACTTTCTAAAAATAAACAACAGTTTAAAAACAAAATACACCCATATAAATATTGTTCCAAGCTCCTATATATATATTAAAATGTATTAATACCTTAGGAGCAATGGAACCATGTTGATGACGTAGAAACGGGTCACAATACACACGGCATTTTATGAAGCTTTAATATCTTGGCCGCTACGTATTCAACTTTAGTATGTCATAGGCTTGAAAGATGGTCAAGAACTCTATCCTATGACTCAAACGTTTTTGTCCGGAATTGAGCCAAAACCACATTATGACTCAATTGGAGAATTGTGTCCTTACAGTTTTTGTTTGGTGGTGATGTAGTGGTATATAAATAGTTCTTTATTTTTCTGTGAGGTAAAGAGATTTTTTAAAAGTCTTTATACTTTGATGGTATTTATGTGTGTATATTTATAATGATGTACTTATCTTATTTTAGACTCTAATGATCTTTGTTCTTTGTATTCATAGCGGTTTTGAATCACTTTTGATCCATGTTATGGATATTGATTTAGTTTTTTAGGTTAAGATGTATACATATTGATATGATTTATGCCATTTCATTTGTTTATTAGCATTTTTTTATTACATATAATTTTAAGAATCAGTAATGATCGGGAATGAGAAGATCAAGGATCCCTTTATCAAGGTATATTTACGTAATTTTTTAATCATATTTTTAATATACTAGAAAATATTATGCTTGAATTCACCCTTTACAGAACTTTAAGGAGCATAACAATGACACCACAGTACATTGTAAAGTTATCTTATCAGAGGATAACTTCATAATGAAAAAACAAGAGGGTTTGTATGATAAATTTAAGCTCACCACTAGAATAATCACAGGTAATATGCAGCTCCTTGACACGAAAGGTGTAATCAAGAAATATGACACCCCTGAGAGGACGGAGGGGACTCTTAATTTCTCCCTCTTCGTAAATTAGTCCCCAATCCCATTTTCTCTTTTGTTTTGTTTAGATCATTTTTCTTGTAGATCCACTTTTGAGGCTTTTTTTTTTCTTTTGGCTATTTTTGGTAAAATATATTGGTGACTTTGATTATACACTATCACTTACATTTCACTTGCCATATTTACACAATCGAATTTCTCTTAAATTTTTGCATTTGCGGGTCAAGATATCTATAGTTACTCTTACTGTAAACATTTAATTTTTTAGAAAGTATTTACGTTCGATGTTAACTTTGAAAGTCGAGATTAACTTAAATATCTACTATAAGAGTATATAGTTACTTTTAAAGTAAATATATATAGTTTTGAAATACTTTAACTTCCCATGAATATTTTCTTCTTCTTCTTCTTCTTCTTCTTCTTCTTCTTCTTCTTCTTCTTCTTCTTCTTCTTCTTCTTCTTCTTCTTCTTCTTCTTCCTATGTCATTGTTGTTGGTGATGACGACATGATAATTTTACTTTTAGGCGTTGATGTTCATTCTTACTGTAAATATTTTTTCTGATAGTATTTAGTTTCATCACCATCATCATCATCTTCATCAACATGATTTCTTTTATCTCACAAACACGCACATGTGCACATACGCAGATGGGCCACACATGTATCGATAATAAACAGTTGAATTTTTTAGTATAAAAGCAATTTAACTTTTTTCCCATGAAAGATTATATATTTAAACTTATGCATGTAACACCTCGAAAATTCAATGATCTTTAATTTGATTATTTTCGGGAGAAAAAACTTCATTTTATTGGGAGAAATTAAATTCATGATTTGAAATATTTTTAAGTTAGAGGATTTACTTAACTTGGCGAATTGAGATTTAAGGATTCGTATTATTCGTGTGTCACACTTTTGAGGTAAAAAATGGGAGAATGTTATAAATTAATTCGGATGGCAATTATGAGTGCACGTTTGAGTCCGGATGAGTCGAAATAGTTGGAAAAATTACTCAGGTGTAGTAAATGGGTCTTGGGGCATTTTTAGATATAACTAGTGACACAGGGGAGTGTTTGGGCCATTCTTATTGAATGGTGATTTGGATTAAACGAATTAAACCTGGAAAGGAAAATTATCGAACCTGAACCTATAGATTTATGGATAAATTTGTCTATGATCAAGGTTTCTAGGATGTTTAGAACCTACTATTTCATGAATGGGATGTTTATTATGATTGGGGAGACATGGGAGAAGGTATGGAAAAGCTTGAATGGTTAGAAATGGCAAAATAGAGCCTCGAAGAAGACAAGACCTGATCTATCAATCGATCGATGGGTCTCATCGATCGATTGACGATCTGTAATTTTTGGAAGATCCACTTGTTTAACATAAATGTTAGATTTATTTGGGATTAAATTTTAGGCATAATTGTTAATGAAAAATAATTATGGACTTACTTTCTAACAATTATAGGTTGATATAATTGGGTTTTCGAAAGGGTAAATAAGTGGTACATTTTGAAGGAATTTAGTGAAATAAATTTTAAATATTAAATAACGGGCCAAGCGAGTGAGTCTGGGTATATTGGTTGAGTAACGCCAAGATAATAAATAAATTAATGCGTGATCAATTCAATTGAGTCGAGATATTGACTTGGGTGATGTAGGACTAGTGCTATGAGTGTTTAGACACGGATTTAGTTGAGTTAATTTATTATAAGGTTATGTGATGAATTATGGAGTATTTGAAATTATAAGGGTGATAACCCTAATATGTGGGATTTGAGGGGAAAGTTCTACATGATGAGATTTCGGTCTAGTGATGCAAGTCCGAGTGATTTGGTTGGGTGACCCAACTTGAGTGATAAATATATAATTGTGGGAATTATTTAAATAATCAAGTCGGATTATAGACTTGGGATTGTTAGGCTAGTGTTACAGATTTTTTACATGGGAAGCCTGGATTTAATTTATATACGCGGGGATGTGTTGTATATATATATATGATTTATAAATATTTGTGTGAATAATATTTTTAGAAAAGCATACCTACTCTAGTGCTATCATGGGAGGTCGCGCGATGTGAGTGAATCCTCTGGCTAGTGAATGCAGTGAGAGTATAGTCCCCAGGTCATAGCGTCTGTGGTTAGGGATGAGACGCTTTGGGTATGGGTCGATCTCATTTTTAGGGGGAACTATGGCCTCCTCCTATGCGTTTTATTTTTCTGATTCGGAGCGCACCGAGCCAGGTATCCGGGTGGATGAGTATACCCGTAGATGATAGCACTTAGAGAGCATCCTATGAGGACCTACTTAGGAGGATGGTTACGTCTACGACATGTGTGTGAATGTTGTAATATGATGTTACGTATATATGGTACATTTTTATACTGTTGAATACATTATGAGAATTTTACTAATTATATAACTCGGTAAAATGTTATATGGTATTAATTGAGAAAATATTTAAATAAGTTAGCATGAATAGTAACTTATGCATCGTATATTATACTTACTTGGGTTAGAGTAGTGGGATAAGTAGGGTCTATATTACAAGGATAGTTACGGGGTAGATAGCTAGATGGGTTATATAGAAGGACATTAGGTGTGGACATTAGTTGAGAGGTGAGTCGGTCCTCAAGAGAGTGCGATACAAACTTAAATATGAAGAGCATTCATGCATTTTAATTTACTGCAATTTAATTCACTTGCTAAATATTTTCAAAATATTCTGGGTTCTAACCCTTGCTATAAAATATTTTCAAAATCTTTTAGGTGTCCAGCCACAGGGACGCCATAATTGTTCTATTCCAGGATTACCCAGTTGCAGCATTTGTGGATGTTGCAGGACTTTGACTTAGCTGCTTCAGTCATTTCATTCATAGAGTATGATGCAATCAGTATTTCGTTATGGCATGTCACCCTAGTTATTCCATTTTATACGAGTCAGTTGATGCACTCATTTTATTATTCTTGTGGTTTATTTTTGTTATTTGATTCGTAGTCGGTGGTTGTCTCGGCAAGGATTATATTTATTCTTCCTTAGTCGTGTTTGATTTATTGATTGCGTGTATGGTTTATTGTATATTCTTTCGCATGTTATTAGTGAGGTTAAGTAAAAGGATAAAATTTGACACCATGTCTTTTGAATACTAGGTGGTTAGTAGGTTTTAAATAGTTTTCTACAGTGATGCCAAGAATGAACCAGATGAGATTCCTCTTTAATTTGACATAAGACATATCATTGTATTTTATTAGACGGGGTGTCACAATGCACTAATTTAAAAATGACTTTTAATAATTAAGTGAAACTATTTTTATACATATTTGATCAAACCTCATTTTTGGATGATATATTATACTTTACGAATGAAAAAAATCTATACAATATAGTCATCCATTCCTATAACTTTTCATGCCACGGTGTCTCTACAACCAATTCAACACTAGATTACCATAAAAAGTTTTTGGATTTTTAATTTCATTATAATTTCTCTTTGTATGTCTTTTAAATAAGTATACATGAATGTAAGTAGATGTTATACTTAATAACACATCACAACTAAGATATTTGAATTTTTCAATAACGCATATACAAAGTAAAATATGAAGAAAATCTTTTACACTAGATTGGCATGCTTTATTTATTTTTATTTTACTTCGTAAGGTATTTTTCATACCACGAGGTGTCCGGGCCAGCTTACGCGCACCTCGACTAATCCAAGCTTACGGTTCATGGCGACCGCTGACCAAGCATTATTTTGACACTGCCAGGGATCGATCCAGGGATCGAACTGCGGACCAAACCCAATCCACCCCCAAACAGTGTCCCAGTGGTAGCCTTATACCACTGGCATGCTTTATTTCATCACCGGTAAGATGAATCCGTACCTAAAAGGAACATCTCACATTTTAGTTTTTTAAAATATTTTTGTGAACAACCCATCCATTGAAGTTTTGAATTATTGATTTCTAATGTCAATTTTTTTACGAGTACAAGTATCTTATGATAGGTTTATTGTTTTTAGTTATTTTGTGTGCATAATATTTTCAGTCATATAAATTTTTATAAATAATTATTATTATATAATTATGTAGAGTGTTTTTTTAATCAAAAGTTATTTTATATTATAATACATAATAAGGTTGCACACACACGCATAACAACTATATATATATATATATATATATATATAGTGGGAGAGGGGAGGTATCTTAGGTGGGATTTCTATGCCACTCTCGTTGTTGTCACACAATTGGAAAGGGGGAGATATGTGGGTTTATAATAGGTAGCACACAAAAGAGTTAATTTGGCAATTGTTGCAACTTTAAGAAATTAGGATTGTTCACTATAATTTGTAGACCATTATTACTGCAGACCACTGTTCTAAAAAATTCGTTTAGGCACGCTTAAGCTTAAGGTTGGGGAGAAACGCCCCGCCTTAAGTTTTTTACGCCTTATTCTTGGCAAAACCCTTAAGGCACACGTTTTTCTAATAACAACAATGCTTTAGTGAAATGATATCACCTTTTAAAGAATTTTTTAACTAACCGGATCATTTTCTCATCCAAAATAATCAAATAGTATTTTAATTTGCATATAGTTAGACATATTTTTATGATATGTACAATTTTTGTATTTTAATAGCCTTGTTGTGGTTAAAAAATATTAAAATATATTAAGAAGACCTAAACGCCTTCTCACGCTTTTTTACGCCTAAGACCCTCTTAGACTTCTAAAGTTTAAGGCTTAGCCTCCATGCCTCGATCACCCCCGCATTTTTTAGAACCTTGTTCCAGACTAATCATAAAGATAATGAAATTTTCAACAAAGAGTTAATAATATATGTCCTCTTATGTTTGGGGTATTATGATTTGAATCATGCTGTTTTAATTTTCTCAATTAGGCCGTCAAAGTACCATATTGTTTCACTCCATTAATAGAATTTGCAGGTGACACACTCAGTGAGGGACTAATTAAGACTAAACAAACTTCAAGACCATCCCAAAGCTTGAAAACACACTCAATAGCAACCAATACCCACTGTCAAACCAGCAACAAGAATCTCCAAACACCAACCCCATAACACAGTAAGAAGATCAAGAGGAGGAACCACATATGCGAAAGAATAAACCCATTGACTGAAGAATTATATTCACTGACCAACAAATATAAGAACTTTAACCAACTTCTTAGATCCACAAAAACTATAGCCAAAAAATAACATCATCAACTTTGACTACAAGAATCCAAATTAAGGCAACTACTGGAACAAAGGTGCGTTGCATTCATCATCAGACTTCTCCCAAGCCCACAAATATAAGAAAACTAACCTTCTTCTTAGATCCACAAAAGCTACAAAAAAAAAAACTAACATCTTTAACTTTGACTATAGGAATCCAGTAGAAGACAACTGCTGAACTAAAGGTTTCGTGCATGAAACATCAGATTTCTCCTTAGCCAACAAAGGTAAGAAAACTAACCTGCTTCTCAAATCCATAAAAGCAACAACAAAAAACTAACATCTTTAACTTCGAATGCAGTAATCCAAAAAGAAGACAACTACTGGAACAAAGGATCCTCTGCAAGAAAAATAGATACTAGGGATGACATTAATCCGTCCCCAAAAGCATTTGTACCGTCCGAAAAGATATTTAGGACGGATTTTGCCACGGCTAAAAACCGGCCTTTATAGTCAGTGTCGTAAATTTTTTTAGGGAAAAATATATCCATACTAAATTCTAATTCATGGACGATTTACATTTGGCGTAAGGGATGGAAAAACCATCTCAAAATGTATTCCAACGAAAACATTTCCACTCCCGCGCAAAGAAGTGGTCGATTTATTCGTTTCAAATAATTCATAGATTCTGTAAAAAATATTAGGACGATCTATAACTGTCCCAAATGAAAAAAAATTGCATACATATTATATTATCGTATGTTGTATGGTGCAATGATAAATAACATGTAATTTATATTACAAGTCAATTCATACAACCACAAACCTAATATATTAACTTTATTCATTGAAACACGTATCCAGTAACAAATTCTTCCATTAAACTACATCCAACAACCTAAATTGAACCTTTAAATCATCAAGTGCAAACAATTGTCGCATCTAAAGTCAAAATTCTTAAATGATTACAAAACCATACTAAGTAATAAGAAATCAAATTGTTATAACAAATTTCATCCCTAAATTAAGATAATTGTTGATGTAAAAAACTAGATTTGATCTAATTAATTAATCACAGATAAATATGAATAAAGAAATAAGACAAATGGTTTTTAAAGTGGTTCAGCCTTAATGAAAATAGCCTACGTCCACTGTCTTGTATTGCTGAGTGTTTTGCCTTGATCTCAATTATGATCGCAAGTGATCAATTACCCCGTTATGGAGGGTGTTACAATGTATTTATAGCCCTTGGGCTGTCCGTATGAATAGACAATATGCCATTATTCATATACATCTGTATATAATAAGAATGTTCATTGAATCTGTCTGTTCTTGTCGCTTGATCTTCCTGGCTAGATGCTCTGTATGTTGAGTATCTCGACGCGTTGAGTAGCTCGAGGTGTTGAGTAGCTCGGCACTATGAGTTGTTTGGTGAATATATGTTTCTGCCACGTAAGATGACACGCGTCTTCATATAATTGGTCTACGTCAGCTGACTAATTTTTGTATCAACCGAACCTCCCAATGTTTTACAGTTGAGGTTGACTACGAGAGTGTGGAACATTATTCCCAGAAGTTGCTCGGGCACATTTACCCAGTATTGTTAGATTACATATTTCCAACACTTGTGACATTTAATTACTTTGAGCGCGAAATGGAAAACTTGTAAATATTTTGAATCTTTGACAGACGCTTGGATAGTTGTGCCTTTTTCATCAGTTAGCCGCTAGAAACGTAATCGTCTTTTCTAGTAATCATTTCTTTTCTCTCTTCCCGACGCAGGGCATTTAAAAGCAATAGCATCAAATCATCTTCCACCTTTTGCTTTTTAGATTTCCAAACTCTTCGTATTCTCACTTTCTTACGATCGTTCTTTCTATCACCTGCCTTAGCAGATTTCTCAGTTTCCTGTAAAAACTTCTTCCTTCTTCTTTCTTTGCTTTAGCCACCATAGTTTATCTTGTCTAATCGTTGAATAAGTTCCGGTATGATTTTATAATTCCCTCTTAGGTTACTCTAAAGGAACCTCCTTGACCTTATGATTTATTTTCTTTAGCTTAGGGACACTAGTTTCCCTCCATTTTTGTAGCGGAATGTGGTTTTTCTTTCCCGACAAATCCCCTGTATTTGGATTTTTGCAAATATTTTGATATTGTTCCTGCAAGAGTAGCTCCAAATACTTGTAGGGTAGTTAATGGCGTACATAGGTTGAACCAAACATATGAAACTCGCTTAGAAATTCCTGAAATTATGTACTGTTATAAATGGGTTACCAGTGACACTACTTTTTATTTAAAAACTAGGTTTTCAAATAGAGCTTTAGTGGTCAATCTCCCCGATGCTAATAGGGACTATTTTGATCATGGGGTTGTGATGAAAAATTGGCAACACCCCCCATTAAAAGGAAAAGATGTGTATCAAGGTCCCACATGTCCACTTAATGGCAATGGGATAGGTTGTTTTTAGTTTTTTCAATTTAGCTTTGTTTATGTTTGATGAAATGTGTCACTGACACTCATTTTTTATTTGTTGCAGTTGATAGTAAAAGGAAACCTCTAAAAGAGAGTGACATAAATATAAAAAAATTGACACTTATCTCGGGTTTGCCTCAGTACATTAATAGGGAGCACGTGAGGTCTGCTTCTTATTTACTGAGCTATAAGAACAACACTTCATCTTTTATTGCTCGCCCTCTTTCCCCTCCTATGGTAATTGATCTTGATAAAGTACCATCATCTCGAGCAACCGTGGAAGAATCTTCGTCTGATTTGGGTACCTCTATTGTTGATCTGATGACGAACAAGAGGAGGTTACCTGAGTTCTTTACCAAATCTTCTCCTGGTAATGAAGGGGCGAAGAAGAGAAAGGACAATGTTCCAACTGACAGAACTGAGAAGAATGATGTTTTTTTCTCATGTAAAGATATCAGCAAGAAGCCTCCTGTTGCCCCTAAAGAGGCAACACCTTTGATTGAAGTTGTTATCCCAAAAGAGGCAATACCTTTGATTAAAGAAGAGGCAGCACATGTGATTGAAGGTGCTCCTTTGAGGAGGTTGAGGAGGGGTCATGCTGAAAGACCTGTGGATAATGTTGCCCAACCTGCTGGAGTTGGGATTTCTTCTCTAGGGGCTAGCACTCTAACCATCCTTACCCCTACCTTGGCAAATAAATTGATCAAGTCAGGTACTCTCCCTGACTGTCGAGCTGCTGAAACTTCAACTCCTCGGGATAAGGTTGTCAATGTAGTAGCTCAACTTCTTGCATCAGTAAGTGGTGATGATACTTATTTTTCTAATTTTTTATTGCCACGTTCATCCTCTGATTTGTGCCTTTCTTCTTCTTACAGTTTTTGGTGTACTTTGACAATATCGTGGAGAAGGATGAAGTCATAAAAGCTTTAACCTCATCTAGTGGAGTAGAGGAAGCCCTTGATGGGTTGTCCAAATCTTTGGTAGAGTCCCGACAGAAGTACGAGGAGGATAAAGATGCTTAGGAGAGCAAAATTAAATCTGCCGAGGCAGCTCGACAACAAGCTATTGAAGTGGCCAAAGATGCTGACACAGCTCGAAAGGAGGCAATTACAACTCAGAAGAAAGATGATACAGCTCTGCAACAAGCTATAAATGCTTCCAGAGAGGTGGAGGAGAAATTGAAAGTCGTCATTTCCAGCAAAGTGGAAGCTGATGGCAAGCCTAAAGAGGCTGAATGTCATAAGAAAGACCTTGAGGAGCAGGTGAAGTCTACTGAGGAGCTTTTAAGGGAAAAAACTTCCTCGGAGAGGGTGAAGAAAAAATCTACTGTGAAGAAGTCCTTTAGCTCTGACTGGAACAAAGGATGGAATAAAGCTTTAGCTGTTGTTACTTCCCAGATGGAGTATGCAAGTTTAAAATACTTCAGAGATGGATAGGTTGCAGCGTTGAAGGAGTTGAGTATTGCTGACGATTCTGAACTGTTTTAGAAACACACTCATGGCCCTCCTTCTACTGTTGAAGAATAAGAATAGGATGAAGCTGCATCTGATGAATCTTTTATGGTAATAGTATAACACACATCTGTTGCTACCCTTCCTCAATCATCCGAGTAAGTTCAGTAGGCTACAACTTCTATCGAGTAACGCTAATGCCTCCGAGCAACCAACTCCTTCATCCAAGCCGGATGAAGATGTTGCAGGAAATAAGGAGAAGGTGTAAAGTTGTTCGACTCTATTAACTATGTTATTTTTCCCATTTTTTTGTAACTTTGGTTATCGTCTTGTGATCAATAAAATGGACTTTATTATTTATTCTGAGTTATCTCCTGTATTTGCTCGATCCATATTGTTGTTGATCCATTTTTATTTTTTCTTGCTAGTTTATTATCAGGATGGAACTCTTGTCAGCGCATGATACAAAACTGATGAAGAAGTGTAATAATTACTTCAAAGATGGACTTGCAGACTTCACTAAAGCTCAAATAATTGATATCCTTGGATCTGGTGCTTCTGAGAGGGAAATTGATGCCTACCAATATTTAAAGTGTTTGATTGATCGAGTTGTGGCCAATAATATGGCTTACTATGAAATGATTGAAGATCTTCAAGGAACAGTCGAGGAACTTCAACTTCAGCACAAGGAAACCACAACACTTCTGCATGAAGGTTATGAGAAGAAGTACCAGTAGTTGAATGCTGATCGGGGCTATGACAAGTTCATTTTAACACACAAAAAGAGAAAAAGTGTGTTTAAACTTGAAGTTGAGGAGCACAGAAACATTGCCAAACTGTTGGAGGAGGAAAATCTTGCCTTGCAAGAAGAACTGAGAAAACTAAAGTCTGCCTTTTCTTCTAGAGCTCTGGTCCCTGTTAGTGATGAGGGTTTTTCATTTTTGGAAACTAAAAACGCTGCGTTGAGAGAAGCATTAGAGGCTCTAAAATAAGTCAGACCTACATCTTCCTCGTGGGGTAGAGAAAGAGTTGTTCAGAGAAACATTGAAGAGACTAGGACTCAATAAGCCTTAGTAAATCAGGTTTTCAACTGAAAGCGAAAAATCCAGCTCTGGTTGAGATGTCCCAAAAACCACAAAGTCTTACCGAACAACTTTCCAATCAGAGCTCTGCACTGGAGAGTAAAGAAAACTTGGTGAAGAAACTTCATCAGCAGCTTGAGATATTGACTTATCAGTTTCACAAGCAGCCTAAAGAGTTTTGGATGGAGGGATACAATGAAGCTCTATGCCATCTCGATGCTCGATTGAAATAATCAAATAATTAAGGATAAAAATAGGGATAGGTGAATACCTTGACTGTGATGAAGATTGAGTAAGGAAATTCCTTATGGGATTGGTATGAGCCTGGATTACTTGATATGCTTAATCCTCCCTTTAAACTGGATGTCAGTTGGATTCCAGCCCGTGCCAATCCTCAGTGTTAGATTTCTAAGTATTTTGGAGATTACCATCTTCATGAAGATTTTAAGATATCTCGACCTCAACATCTTCTTGATCTACCAAGTTCGAGCAACATCAAAATGCTACGAATATAAATTTTATCAATTCTTCTTATGCTTTAGATGACCCTCCAGCTGAAATGGATCATGTACCTAAATCAGAAGGAAAAAAGCCAATAGAATAGGAAATTTGTATATTGTTAGTAATTATTAAATGGCAAGTGAATCCATTGTATGATATTTGTATTTAATGAAGAAAAGTTCATCCTTATGCCATTGTCTTTCCTTGGACCTAATTTGTAAGATGTTTTTTCTTATTACCTTTTAATGAATGTATATAAAGGGACAATTTGTCCTATTTTGTTTTAATTGCCTAGATAATGGAACCTTGCCCCATTTGCTGCCTAGTTGTAGTGACTTATCACCCATAAGTGCCTAAGCAATTGAAATATTTTCATCCCATGTTCCTGCTTAGTTGTAGTAATCTTATCAAGATTACCTTGATGCCGAGGCAGTAGATTCCCTATGAGATCACTCATCTTTTTGCCTAGTTTTGTATGCCCCTTGAGGTCACCCATAATTAAATAGGCCTTGCCTTATATGATTGTTATGCTAACATTGTTGGTTCAGTTTATTGATGCCGACCAACCTTAGTTGGTGGTTGCTGATATGCCGACCAACCGTAGTTGGTTGTTATTAATATGCTGACCAACCTTAGTTGGTGGTGTAGTGTGTAGCACGAGTACTCCGAAAAAAATTTGAATAAAAAGGAATATGGTGAAAATATCATTTTTATTCATATTGAAAGAAATAGGCTACATGTGAATCTGTATTACTGATAATATTTGCGTCGGTGCTATGCATTCCATGTATTTTTTAATTCTTCTCCCTCTAAAGTTTATATTCTGTAGGTCCCGGGTCAAACAAGCATTGTAACATGATAAGGCCCATGCCAGTTGGCCTCCAGCTTGTTGTGCTTTTGAATCACTTTCTCGAGCACATAGTCGCCCTCCTTAAGGTCACATTTCTTGACTCTTTTGTTGTAGAACATGGCAGTTCTTTGCTGGTAAGTTATGTTCCTGATTGCCACATCTTCTATCACTTCATCGAGCATGTCCAGGTCTAAACGTCTCATCAAATTGCTCACGGGAGAGTTAAAATTGATCACCCTGTGAGTGGGTAGGCCCAGTTCAGCTGGTATGACTGCTTCACTTCCAAAGGCTAACATGTAAGGAGATTCCCCCATTGATGTTCGGGGAGTTGTGCGGTAAGCCCATAACACAGAATGCAGCTCGTTAATCTAATTTCCATTCGCATCATTTAGCCATTTCTTCAACCCATTCAACAGAGTTTTGTTGGTTACCTCCGTTTGCCCGTTGCTCTGGGGATGGCCTGATGCAGAATGAATCTTTTGAACATTGGACTATTGATAGTATAAGGCGAACTCCTCATTATCAAATTGGGTACCATGATCAGTGATGAAAGCATGTGGCAGACCATATCTGTAAATAATATTCTTCCAGATGAACTGATAGACCCTTTCATATGCCATGTCCATGAGAGGTTTAGCTTCCACCCATTTTGTGAAATAATCAACAACGACCACTAAGTACTTAAATCATCCTCTGGAAGTTGGCAGAGGACCAACCAAGTCTATGCCCCACATGGCAAATGGCCAAGGGGAAGTGATAGGTGTTAATAATGCCTGAGGAGTTCTTCGTATAATTTAAAACCATTGACATTTATCGCATTTCTTGGCGTAGGTTGTACAATCAGCACGCATCATTACCCAATAATATCCCTGCATCGTTATCCTCTGTAGGAGAGTTCAGCCTGCTACATGAGCACTACAAAACCCTTCATGAATTTCCTCTATTAGATATTTAACTTTTGATGGATGAACACATCTCCATAAACCTGCTATCATACCTCTTCTATATAGAACTCTATTATTTAGCACGTATCGAGCAACTTTAAACTTCAGCCTCTTGGTTGCAAGTTGTTAGTTGGTAAAATTCCTTCTTCGATATACGCCCTGATAGGATCCATCTAGGAAGGTCCCATATCCAAAGTGATGAATCTCACTATTAAATCTTTATCAATACTCCAGTCTGCTAATATTTTGATAGGAATCATTCTTCATAGCTCGGTGCGAGTAGCTGAGGCTAACCGAGCTAGTGCGTCAGATCTCGCATTCTCTAATCTTGGTATTATGATCAATTGAACCGCTGTAAAAGTGGATAAAATCTCCATAGCTTTGGCGTGATACCTAAATATTAAGTCTCCCTTTGCCGTATACAACCCAAGAATCTGATTTACGATTAACTTTGAATCACTAAACACCATAACTTGCTCTGTATTCGATGTTTTGGCTAAACAGAGGCCCACAATCATAGCTTCATATTTAGCTTCGTTGTTGGAAGCTTTGAATTGAAAGCGCAGAGCATATTCGATATCCAATCCATCTAGATTGTTAAGAATTATTCCGGCTCCGCTGCCTGTGGCACGCGAAGAGCCATCAATATACAGATTCTATATAGGTACATAACTATCAAACTCTTAATCTGACAAAGTTCCCTGATGGAATATTTGGTACTTCCTTTTATCATCTCCCAATACTGGACTGTTATTCGATGATTCTTGTTGCTCGGTGTCTATCCCTTCCGGCAAATATGCTGATGGAAGTTGATCGGGGATAGTCTTTGATGATCCCCCAATATTCATGGGTTGTTCTGCATTATACCCTTATTGGTCGGAGGTGTATGGGTAAGTGAACTCCGTAATGAAATTTGCTACCGCCTACCCTTTGAGTGAAGACCTTGACTCATACACGATATCATATTCACCTAAACCCATCGCCCAATACATCAGTCTTATAGATTTTTTAGGTTTGTGCAATGCCTGTCAGAGTGGCATATCAGTGTACCCCACTATGGTATGGGCCTGGAAGTATGGTTTCATCCTCCTGCTCGCCTCGATCAATGCTAATTCCAGCTTCTCCAACCTTCGATATCTAATCTCTGATCCTCAGAATGCTTTAATTGTATAATACACCGATTTTTGCACTCTGTCCTCTACTCTTATCAACGCTGAACTGATTGTGCTTTCTGAGACAACAAGGTACAAGTATAATCTTTCTCCTATCAGCGGCCTGGACAGCAATGGAGGTGTCCCCAAATATATCTTCAACTCTTGAAATGCCTTCTCACATTCATCATTCCACTCGAAAGTTTTTCTGAGTGTCTTGAAGAAAGGAAGACATATGTCCGTTGCTCGTGAGACAAACCTGTTGAGACGTGCAACGCGCCCTGTGAGACTTTGCACTTCCTTCTTCGTAGTTGGAGATTATAGTTCCAGCAGATCTTTAATCTTCTCAGGATTTGCCTCAATGCCTCGCTGATTCACAATATACCCGAGAAACATGCCTTCTTGTACGCCAAATACGCACTTAGTCGGGTTCAGTTTTATCTAATATATCTCCAGCTAGTCAAAAGTTTGGCTAAGGTCATCTATACGATCAACGGCTATTCGTATCTTGGTTAGCATGTCATCGACATAAACCTCCATGATTTTGTCGATTTGCTCTGCGAACACCTTATTCATTAGCCGCTAATACGTTGCACCTGCATTTTTAAGACCAAACGGCATAACATTGTAGCAGTATGTTCCCCTTGGGGTAATAAAATAGGTACTCTCCCTGTCTTCTGGATTCATCTTAATCTGGTCATAGACGGAGTAAGTGTCCATGAAGCTCAATAGTTCGTGCCCCGAGGTAGCATCTACCAACTGGTCTATTCGGGGTAGGGGGAAGTGATCTTTTGGGCAGGCTTTGTTGAAATCTATGAAGTCTAAGCACATCCTCCATTTATTGTTCTTCTTTTTTACCATGACTACGTTAGATAACCATTCAGGATATTTAACATCTTCAATAAAATAGGCCTTTTACAGCTTCTCGACTTCCTCCTGTGTAGCTTGGTTCTTCTCTGGGCTGAAGACCCTCTTCGTTGTTTCACCAGTTTAACCTCTTTATTAACACTGGGTTTGTGGCACAGGAAGGCTGGGCCTATCCCCGGCATATCTTCATGACTCCACGCAAAAGCTTACTTTCTGTCCCTCAACAACTCCACTAACTCTTGCTTTGTTGCCGGGTCTAATGAAGTGCAAATTTGAGTTGTTCATTCTCGTCGTTCGTCATCCAGAATAACGTTCTCTGTTGCTTCCATTACCTGCCCCTTCATGAGCTTTGATTCATCTCTAGGGTCCAGTGTCTCAATCTCTAGATCTTCTAACTCGTCCACTTGGTTGGTGGTGGTCTTTTTCCTGGTATCCTCTATCTCTTCTTATTCGGTAGATGAATAGTAGCATTCCCGATCTACTTTCTGATCGCCCCTTATAAGTCCCACACCAAAGTTGGTCGAAAACTTCAAGCACTGATGTACCGTGGATGGCACGGCCTCGAACTTTTTCAAGCCTACTCTTCCCATGACTATGTTGTAGGCTGAGTGGACGTTTTTGTCCATAACGAAAAAGCGTACTTTTTCGTTCTGCAAGTAGGCCAGGTGTCGATAAGCATATCCAACTTGATCGTCGCAAGTGGAAAGACTTTTTCGCCAGTGAAACCTATGAGGGGTCTGTGATATGGCTCCAATTAGGCTAGTTTCAAGTTTAAACTTTTAAAGCAAGGGTAGAACATGATATCTGTTGAGCTACCATTGTCTACCAATGCTCTTAAGATGACCACATCCTTCATCCTCATCTTGACCACCAAGGGGCCGTTGTGAGGATACAAGACACCTTCCAGATCATTTTTGGAAAAATCGATGACCAGTTTATCCTTGTTCACCTTCCTCGAGCGATCCTCTTTCGCTAGATTTATTCGTTGTATATAGAAACAAGCTTGAGCCTCATTGAGGTAAGCTTTCCTTTCCGCAGTGTGATCCCCACCTCCTGCATCTCCACCTGTAATCTCATTACATTCCAATGAACCGAAATAGATTGAAAATAACTCACGCTCTGATTGCCTTGGCTTTTTGGGGAGGTTGGGGTCATCCTTTGGATCATCTTTATGGTCCCTTTTCTTGTCATCTCTTATTCGACGAGGAGATTTAGACATTTGCCTTGCTTTCTCGTTGGTCTTCCCATCATTCTGGCGATCAACAAACCTGCTCAATTTCCCTCGTCTAATGAGCGCCTCAATCTCATTCTGGAGAGTTATGCAACGCTTGGTCGTGTGGCCATGATCTCTATGGAACTCACAATATTTGCACTTATCCCTCTTTTCAGGGGCTCTCCTCAATTTCTCCGGCCAACTCAGTTCTTTGCTCTTCTCGATCTCCTCCAGAATATGGTTTATATCCACCTTTAAGGGAGTATAATTCCCATACTTCCTCAAGTCCTCTATCGACTCTTTTCCTTTCGATTACTTGTTGACCCCATTATGCTTTTGATATTTCCTCTCAGATTTACCTTCAAATTTAGTCTCTGCTTTTGTATCAGCATTCTTCTTTACAACCATGGCTTCTTCGGCATTCATGACCTTAGCTGCTTTTGTCGTCAAATCTGCCATGGTTCTGGGGGGATCTTTGGCTAAAGTATAATACAACTTATTTGGTAAGAGACCACTCATTAGATCTGTAATGGATGTCTTCTCTTCGTAATCAATTACCTCCAGTTTCTCGTTGTTAAAACGAGTGATATAATCCCTGGTGCTTTCTCCTGCTTTCTGCCTTACACTCAGTAGATGTGCCACTCTCTTGACTGGCTTCGCACCAAAACAGAAGTTTCCTATAAAGTGATCTGCCAGTTGATGGAAATTAGCAATCTACCCCCGAGAAAGGTTGTTGTACCATATTTGAGCTGACCCCATGATAGTTCCTGAGAATGCCCTGCACCTCATTTCATCAGGAACTGCATAGATATCGACAGCAGCTTGGTACTGCTCTATGTAGAGGACATGATCAGTTTTTTCAGCGTAATTCGGCATAACTATCACTACACCAAAACTGGCGATTGGTCTCGACCAAAATCCCTGACCAAAACTGTGGGTCGCGGACTTGGTCCGTGACCATTCTGGGCGCGACCAATTTTGTGGGTCGCAGCCTAAGTCCGTGACCAAAAAATGGTCACGGCTTCCAGTGGGTCATGGTAGATGGTCGCGGACTTGGTCCATGACCCATAGCCCGTGACCCACACCCGTGACAAAAACTGGTCGCTGACTTTGGCCGTGACCCACAACCGTGACAAAAATTGGTCGCGGCCAAAGTTCGTGAACCCACACCGCGACGCAAAAAAAAAAGGAAAAAATTGGTCGTGGACTTTGGCCGTGACCCACAACCGTGACAAAAATTGGTCGCGGCCAAAGTTCGCGACCCATACTGCGACGCAAAAAAAAGGCAAAAAATTGGTCGCGAACTTTGGCCGTGACCCACAACCGTGATAAAAATTGGTCGCGGCCAAAGTCCGTGACCCACGCCGCGACGAAAAAAAAAGGAAAAAAACGATCGCGGACTTTGGTCGCGACCATTTTTTGTCACGGTTGGGGGTCATGGACTTTGGCCGCGACCATTTTTAGGCGCGACGGAAAAAATAAAAATGGTCATGGACAAAGTCCATGACCATATTTAACTATAATTTTAAAAAAATATCCTTTTTTGGTCCAATCCTAAAATCGGGGGTCCTGTGACTGCACGGTCGGTTGCTACATGTAACGTTGGATACATACGAGATGTTACAAATATTTATTATTGGCAAAACAATAAAAAAATCACAAATTGCGAATCCGGAATGTTGTTAATATACAAATATATATTTACAAATTTAAAAATATTACACGTCTTAATAATTAACAGACCAAAAAAAAATTGGGCAGAGTTTCCTCTATTTTTTGGACATTCCAAACCCTGTAAATATAAAACCAGCTTATTATAAAGCCCGCACGGCCATAAAATTTAACAATCAAATTATTAAATCCCGCACGACCATAAAACTAAATGCCCACAACATTATATAAACAATCTTCGTCATGCAGTAAACCATTGCATTCTTCATTTGTTCCACGTGCAAAAATCCTACAAATTATAGGATACAAAGAAAAAAACGATATTAGTAACCAAGGAGTATTACAAAAAAATTATTCAAGCTGAAAAATTGCATATATGAGTTATAATTATCAACATATCAATGTTTTTAAGACTAAGCCTATAAATATGCAAATTCTCATTGTATTCCCAAATCGGGAGTCCCGTGATCGCGCGATCAGTTCCTACGAGTTATATTGATCCCGTGCGAGGTGTTGGCGCGACTCACAGGGCCGTTCGGATCTTTGCCCTCTAACCCATTTTTTAAGCCTATGTCTAGAAATTTTCAAATTCTCATCGTATTCTCAAACCAGGAGTCTCGTGATCTCGCAGTCAGCCCCTATTAGTTACACTGGTCCCGTGCGAGGTGTTGGCGCCACTCACGGGGCCATTCGGGGGCCTATTCGGGTTTTCACCCTCTAACACCATTTTTTAAGCCTAAGTCTATAAAGTTTCAAATTCTCATCATATTCTCAAACTGGGAGTCCCGTGATTGCTCGGTCAGTCCTTATGAGTTTTATTGGTCCCATGCGAGGTTTTGGCGCCACTCATGGGGCCGTTCGGTGGCCGGTTCGGGTGTGCACCCTTTAACGCCATTTTTTAAGCCTAAGTCTAGAAATATGCAAATTCTCGTCGTATTCCCAAATCGAGAGTCCCGTGATCATGCGGTCAGTTCCTATGAGTTACATTGATCCCGTGCGAGGTGTTGGCGCCACTCACGGGGCCGTTCGGGGGCTGGTTCGGGTTTTCACCCTCTAACGCCATTTTTTATGCCTAAGTCTAGAAATTTTCAAATTCTCATCGTATTCTCAAACCGGGAGTCCCATGATCGCGTGGTCAGTTCCTACGGGTTACATTGGTCCCGTGCCAGGTGTTGGCGCCACTCACGAGGCCGTTCAGGGGCTGGTTCAGGTTTTCACCCTCTAACGCCATTTTTTCAGCCTAAGTCTAGAAATTTTCAAATTCTCGTCGTATTCTCAAATCGGGAGTCCCGCGATCGCGCGATCAGTTCCTACGAGTTTCATTGGTCCCGTACGAGGTGTTGGCGCCACTAACGGGGCCGTTCGGGGGCTGGTTCGGGTTTGCACCGTCTAACGCCATTTTTTAAGCCCAAGTCTAGAAAATTTTAAATTCTCATCGTATTCTCAAACAGGGAGTCCTGTGATCACGCGGTCATTCCGTACGAGTTACATTAGTCCCGTGCGAGGTGTTGGCATCACTCACGGGGCCGTTCAGGGGGCGGTTCGGGTTTTTGCCCTCTAACGCTATTTTTTAAGCCTAAGTCTAGAAATATGCAAATTTTTGTCGTATTCCCAAACCGGGAGTCCCGTGATCGCGCGATCAGTTCCTATGGGTTACATTGGTCCCGTGCCAGGTGTTGGCGCCACTCATGGGGCCGTTCGGGGGATGGTTCGGGTTTTCACCCTCAAACGCCATTTTTAAGCCTAAGTCTAGAAATTTTCAAATTCTCGTCGTATTCTCAAACCGGGAGTCCCGTGATCGCACAGTGAGTTCCTACAAGTTACATTGGTCCCGTACGAGGTGTTGGCACCACTCACGAGGTCGTTCGAGGGCCGGTTTGGGTTTTAACATGCTAATGCCATTTTTTAAGCCTAAGTCTAAAAATATGCAAATTCTCGTCGTATTCTCGTACCGGGGGTCCTGTGATCGCACAGTCAGTTCCTACGAGTTATATTGGTCCCGTCCGAGGTGTTGGTGCCTCTCACGGGGCCGTTCGGGGATTGTTTCAGGGTTTCTCCCTCTAATGCCATTTTTTAAGCCTAAGTCTTGATAATTTCAAATTATCCCCGTCTTCTCAAATCGGGGGTCCCGTGATCACGCGGTCAGTTCCTACCAGTTACATTGGTCCCGTGCGAGGTGTTGGTGCCTCTTACGGGGCCGTTCGGGGGTTGTTTCGAGGTCTGGCCCTCTAAGGCCATTTTTTAAGCCTAAGTCCTGATATATGCAAATTATCCTCGTACTCTCAAACCGGGGGTCCCGTGATTGCGCAGTTAGTTTGTACGAGTTACATTGGTCCTGTGCGAGGTGTTGGTGCCTCTCACGGGGTCGTTTAGGGGTTGTTTCGGGGGTTTCGCCCTCTAATGCCAATTTGTAAGCCTAACTCTAGATATTTTCAAATTATCGTCGTACTCTCAAACCAAGGGTCCTGTGATCGCGCGGTCAGTTCCTACGAGTTACATTGGTCCCGTGCGAGGTGTTGGTGCCAGTCACGGGGCCGTTTAGGGGTTGTTTTGGGATTTTTCCCTCTAATGCCATTTTTTAAGCCCAAGTCTAGATATTTTTAAAATTGTGACAAAACTATCATATAAAAACACTTGAATAAGAGAACAAGATAGTAGATGTCATACCTCGTAATGGTACATAGTTGTAGATTCAAGAAACTTTCCATAAGCATATACTACCTCCTTTGTGTACAGCTTCAAACTACCCTGTAAGAGTCACACATCTTCTTAATGTCAAGAATGGGAAGGCCAAGTCCCTCAATGAGTACATCACGAAGTTTATTAAGGATAATCTTAAGGTATCTTACTATGACGAGAAGAAAGCAATAACAATTAAATGCATAAATTCAATTTTTGTTGCAATTGTAGAAAGCATAGATGTAAAGAAAATGACATGTAGAGATGAAAGGTTAGGTTAGCATAACTGAGATTTTTCACTTGTTAAGGATTGAGTTAAGTGTAGTTTGGACATGAACATAAAGAGAGGAGATTAGCACAAGAGAAACATGTACATAATCATCACTAAAATGACAAATCAAGTCTAATTCTGGCCCTTTGAAAGACATGCTCTAAAATTTCAATAAATTCTTACATTAGCTTTTCTTTTTACTTTGTGCCCCCACGCCCACCCCCCTTTAATATTTTGGTGACCCGAAACAAATGGTAAAGAAAAATAAGAGGGAAAATGAGAAGAAGTAATTACTATTGAATTAAAATTATAGCAAGTTTTTAGGAGTCTTTTTTTTAGATCCAAACATATTGGTGTCGTCGTGGCGGTTGAAGAATCTTAACATAATTTGTCTTGAGAAAAGTTGGATTTGTTGAGAGGTTTTCATTACCAGTTTCCATGGTGGACCTTTTTTTCCACTGCTAGAACATTATTGCATATTCCAGCTATTTATGATGATTTATAATCTACTTGAGGATTGATTTGGTGTTATTAACAACAATTTCAGCAACAACTAATTTCAGCAACAATAACTAAAAATTTTAGCGTACTCAAAAGGAATGGGGGCTACTAAAAATTTTAGCATACTCAAAAATTTCAGCAACAATAACTAAAAAAGTATTTAATAACTAAAAAAGCAACTAATGAGATTTATTGGAAAAAAAAACTCAAAAAGGAGGAAGGGGGCTGCTCTTTCTTGCGTGTTGTGTTTGCGCCCTCTTACTCTACTATGGCAGTAGAGTGCAGTATCGATGCTTGCTGCGTTTGCGAGTCAGGGAGAGAAGATAAGATAGGCAGGGACGGAGATGGGAAGTGTGAGGGAGAGAAGAGAAGAGAGGCAGAAGCGGTGCTTGCACTTGACCCTGTTGACCCCTACGTGGAAATTCTAAAAGCCTTCAAAATCTCAGGAAAACCTCCCAAAGCCCCTATTGTCATCATTGTTCAATGGAAGCAAAGTTGAACTGCATAAGGCAAAGTTGTGATTCAAGATGAGGAACACCCAACATTGATCTCATATGGAAGCAAGGCGCATACATAATAGCCTGGCATCCGAAATAAAAAACTCTGAGCTTTTGGATTGATGTCACCACCCTGGCTTTTTCAATAATTAGAGCACCAATCTACCAGGCTTCCCATTATGGTAGCTACATATGAGGCTGACAAAAACTTTTCTTAAGATAAGAAACTAGCAAGATATGTAACAATGCTCATTCTCCAATCTTGGGGATATACATGTAAAAATATCTGCAAGTCTACTTGCAAACATTTCACCCTAATTTGTAGGATCTAGTGAACAGGCATAGAACATGACAAACTGGGCAAATTTAGACTTGTATGCATTCAACACAGTACTTTGAAAATACAGGAGAAGAATTTCAAAAACCTAAATCAAACGACCACTTTCATTACAGGACTCGAGGTGTTCAAATATGAGCACCATCAAGCTGTCTAAGTTATCTGCAAGATTAGGTAGCTTGGATATTTTCAATCCGGGACACACCTAGGCTTTGAGGGGGACCTTGGAGCCTCAGTTCATCTTGCGCCTTTAATATCTATGTTGTGAAACTAGGTATGTTCTACATATATGTATTATCTCGCAAATGATTCTCAAAAGTTAGCTTATTGTAATTATTAAGAATCCTATCCTGATGACAGACTCAAATGTATGATTGATGCAAATTCAGGATTTAAACTTAATACGAATTCGGGATTTCAAAAGCAGAAACAAATCAAGAACAAAATATCCATGTTGGTAATGAGTTTCTTGCTATTTTTTGGACTTTGTCAAAGTATTTGTTCTTTAAAATTGTTGAATTTAGGGGGGAAAATTGTTTCCTAAATTAATTGGTCATCTATGGATCATGTGCAGGATTCAATTCTAATACTTAAGATGCAAATACGAGACAGCACCTAAACCACCTTATGTAGTGTCATATGCGCAATTATTTTCTAGAAAGCATATTGAGTTTTGTGACATAAATAGTCAAATATAAATGATTACTTGAGAGGAATTCTTCGGGGGAACCGTAGTCGGTGATGCTCTTCTTATCGGTGGGGGTGATCATGACAGCGAGGTTACTTGTAGTTTCGAAGTTGTCTTCGTATCTAAGAACGTACTTTACTTCCTTGCTTGGGTTCCATTTCGTGGGTATTGAGAGCTTAAATCCTTCTCCATCATAAGGCAAGAAGACTGTGTTTGTCTTGGGCTTCCCAAACAAATTTTCTGCAATTAGCCATCACATTATTTAATCAATTAAATTGTAAGAGTCGTGTTTATAAAAGATATTATATTCAATAGAGTGTAATTTTAACATCATCTGTGGTAGAAGATTTACATTATGTAATGTTAAATTATACTATCTTTGTGCCGAATTACATATTTTTAGCAGTACAAAATTTTATTACCTTTATATGTTTGATGACTCCGTAGTATTCTCATACTTTTAGGGGTATTAGATGAAAAGTTTCCATCTAGAAGGATTCAAATATTTTTCTTAAAAAGCACCTGAGTCATTTGATGTAGCATCTGCATGTATTAAATCGGGGGTCCCGTGATCGTGCGATCAATTTCTACGAGTTACATTGGTCCCGTGCGAGGTGTTGGCGCCTCTCACGGGACCGTTCGGGTTTTTCCTCACTAACGCCATGTTTTTATGCCTAAGTCTAGAAATATACAAATTATCATCGTATTGTCAAATCGGGAGTCCCATGATCACGCGGTAAGTTTCTACGAGTTACATTGGTCCCGTGCGAGGTGTTGGCACTACTCACGGGGCCGTTCGGGTTTTCGCCCTCTAACGTCATTTTTTATGCCTATGTCAAGAAATGTGCAAATTATCACCGTATTCTCAAACCGGGAGTCCCGTGATCGCGTGGTCAGTTCCTAGGAGTTACATTGGTCCCGTGCGAGGTGTTGGCGCCTCTCACAGGGCTGCTCGGGGGCTGTTTCGAGTTTTCCCCCACTAACGCCATGTTTTTATGCCTAAGTCTAAGAATATGCAAATTATCATCGTATTCTCAAACCGAGAGTCCCGTGATCGTGCGATGAGTTCTTACGAGTTACATTGGTCCCATACGAGGTGTTGGCGCCACTCACGGGGCCGTTCGGGGGCTGTTTCGAGTTTTCGCCCTCTAACGCCTTATTTTCAAGCCTAAGTACTCATTTTTTCAAATTATCATCGTGTTCTCAAACCAGGAGTCCTGTGATCATGCATTTAGTTCCTACTTGTTACATTGGTCCCGTGAGAGGTGTTAGTGCCTCTCACGGGACCGTACGGGGGTTGTTTCATGTTTTCACACTCTTACGCCTTGTTTTTAAGCCTAAGTCCTCGTATTTTCAAATTATCATCGTGTTCTCAAATCGGGAGTCCCATGATCACGCGGTCAGTTCCTACGAGTTACATTGGTCCGGTGAGAGGTGTTGGTGCCTCTTACGGAACCGTACAGGGGCTATTTTGAGTTTTCACCCTCTAATGCCTTATTTTTAAACCTAAGTCCTCATATTTTCAAATTATCATCGTATTTTCAAATTGAGAGTCCCATGATCGCGCGGTCAGTTCCTACGTGTTACATTGGTCCTGCGCGAGGTGTTGGAACCACTCACGGGACTATACGGGGGCTGTTTCGAGTTTTCGCCCTCTAACACCTTATTTTCAAGCCTAAGTCCTGATTTTATGAATTATCATCGTGTTCTCAAACCTGGAGTCCCGTGATCACGCGGTCAGTTCCTACGTGTTAAATTGGTCCCATGAGAGGTGTTAGTGCCTCTCACGGAATCGTATGGGGGTTGTTTTGTGTTTTCACACTCTTACGCCTTGTTTTAACGCTTAAGTCCTCTTATTTTCAAATTATCATCATATTCTCAAATCGAGAGTCCCGTAATCGCTCGATCAGTTCCTACGAGTTACATTGGTCTCATGAGAGGTGTTGGTGCCTCTTACGGGACCGTACGAGGGCTGTTTCGAGTTTTCACCCTCTAACGCCTTGTATTTAAGCCTAAGTCCTCATATTTTCAAATTATCATCGTGTTCTCAAACCAGGAGTTCCGTGATCACTCAATCAGTTCCTACGAGTTACATTGGTCCCCTAAGAGGTGTTGGTGCCTCTCACGGGACCGTACGGGGGGTGTTTCGAGTTTTCACCCTCTAACGCCATGTTTTTAAGCCTAAGTCCTCATATTATCAAATTATCATCGTGTGCTCAGACCGGGAGTCCCATGATCGCGCGGTCAGTTCCTACGAGTTACATTGGTCCCATGAGAGGTGTTGGTGCCTCCCATGGGACTTTACAGGGTCTGTTTCGAGTTTCGCCCTCTAACGCCTTGTTTTCAAGCCTAAGTCCTCATTTTTTCAAATTATCGTCGTATACTCAAACCGAGAGTCCCGTGATCGCGCGGTCAGTTCCTACGTGTTACATTGGGCCCGTGAGAGTTTTCAGTACCTCTCACGGGACCGTACCGGGGTTGTTTCGAGTTTTCACCCTCTAACGCCTTGTTTTTAAGATTAAGTCCTCATATTTTCAAATTATCGTTCTATTCTCAAACTGGGAGTCCCGTGATCGCGCGGTCAGTTCCTATGTGTTACATTGGTAATGTGAGAGGTGTTTGTGCCACTCACGGAATCGTACGGGGGTTGTTTCATGTTTTCACCCTCCAACGTCTTGTTTTTAAGCTTGAGTCTTCATATTTTGAAATTATCGTTGTATTATCAAATCGGGAGTCCCGTGATCGTGCGGTCAGTTCCTACGTGTTACATTGGTCCCGTGAGAGGTGTTGGTGCTACTCACGTGATAGCACGGGGGATGTTTCGTGTTTTCACCCCCTAACGCCTTGTTTTTAAGCTTAAGTTCTCATATTTTCAAATTATCGTCGTATTCTCAAACCGGGAGTCCCGTGATCGCGCAGTCAATTCCTACGTGTTACATTGGTCCCGTGAGAGGTGTTAGTGCCTCTCACGGGACCGTACGGGGGTTGTTTCGTGTTTTCATACTCTAACGCCTTGTTTTAATGCTTAAGTCCTCATATTTTCAAATTATCGTCGTATTTTCAAACCCGAAGTCCCGTGATCGCACGGTTAGTCCCTACGAGTTACATTGGTCCCGTGAGAGGTGTTGGTGCCTCTCGCGGGACCATACGGGGGTTGTTTTGAGTTTTCATCCTCTAAAGCCTTATTTTTAAGCCTAAGTCCTCTTATTTTCAAATTATCGTCGTATTCTCAAACCGGGAGTCCCGTGACGGGACATACTGAAATTAGAGTGAAAACATCAAAAATTGGGATGCAAACCATTTAATTTCGGTATGTTAAGCATAAAAATTTCTAACCGCCTTCAATTTATTTTATGAATTTCTGTTTTCCACACTACGTGACAATACCAAAGCACATACCGCGAATAACTAATTCAGAACAATAGTAATCAAGGACAACCCAATGCATGTAGTGTATCATATTGCCCCCACCTTTAGCCACCATGTTACTCACATAATATAACCATAAAAGCAGGGATAAAAATGTTAATTTGTCAAATCTCAAATTTGAAACAAAAAACAATTATTTGAAAGAAAAAAATTAAAATACCTTACCTTAGGTTTATGTATGAGATACACGTAAAATATGATGTTCAAACTCAGATTACCTTATCGATCTTGCAAAACCATCATCCAAAACCTTGAATCAATCCTGAAACAAAATAAACACAAAAATATTGTCTTGAGATCGAACAAAGTTCCCTAAAAGAGAAAAAGTCAAAAATACTTAAATCGAACCTTCCTTTAGAACTAAAATCATTAAATATTGCCAATACTTAATCGAAATAACACAAATAAATCAAAACCACCCAAATAAGGGAAACGAAAAGTCATAATTTAAAACCCATTGGCCGCGAGGAGAGGAGGTTGGTGCTGAGAGTGGCACCGGGGTGAGGGGGAGAGGAATGCAACAACGCAGAGAAGTAGACGAAAACAGGGAGAGAGGGGACTGTAGCGGGGAGATGGGGAGGTAACGGGGAGAGGGGGAGGCAGCGGGGGTAGGTTATAGAGGTGTATCTAAAATGAAATGAAAACGAGGTGAGGGGGAGAGCACAAAATAATTAGTTCAACTAAGCATACAGTTATACTAAGCATACAATTAGTTGTATGAGTATAGTAATTCTAACATAGCAATTCCTAATATATCAGGTCCTAACATAATTAGAAGGTCCTAACATACAGTTATACTAAGCATACAAGTCCTAACATCTTGTGTATGGATACTTGTGCATTTGCTCACCTGATTTAGAAGACAAACCCCCTTCTTGTACAGCAAAATTTATTGGAAATTATCAAACAGTCTCTCAAAGTAATTAGGATGCCCGAACTAAAATTATTTCGTAACCTTGCTTGAACCAAATTTGCATCCAACTTTTTCAACCTGCTCATATTACGTTTTATAAATGATAATTATAACAAAAAATGAGTCCATCTATAACATTTTATAAAGAAGTTGATAGCCATATTGAGACACGCACACCGCGGAACCTCCAAAGTAAATGAAACACCTCAAACACAGTAAAAATACACGAGGAACTCCCTCAAGTAGTTGTTTAACTTATCGAAAAGTAAATTGGTTTGCAATAGAAATCTAGTTCTTTATGGACATTTTATCCAATGTTTGACGAACACAAGATTCACTCGAATCAAAATGGCTTTAAGATTCGCTCGTGTCAAATCAGTTGAAAAAAAATCCTCGAGTGGCTTCACCCGCTCGCAAATCAGTTTCAAATTTAGGATTGAGAATCCAAGAAACTGTTGAATGGGCTCCTTCATGGAGAGTCTCGAAAAAAAAGTAAAAATAAATGATTCCCAAATTTTAACCCATGAGGTTTCCATCGAGAACCTGATGTGCAGAGGCGCAAAAAACCCAAATAAAAATACAAAAACATCCTCATCAACAAATTTAACATTTTTGCTAAATTGAAAAGTTCATTTGGAAGCAGTTGTAAACAATATGTCATATGACAACAAAAACCTTCACACCCACTATTACATATACAGTGAATGAACAAGTTTTTACTAACATGTCAAATCTCATGCTTCACAACCATAAACATGCTAAGAAAGGAAAAAACGAATAGCAAGTTGGGAGGTCTTGTTTCTATTCCTAAAGTTGTACAAATTGTCATCAAGATAAGCAAATATACATTTCATAACCCAAAAACTTGACATAAAAGCAGAAATGAACTGCCCATCCATGTTATGAACATAATTAAGATCAAACAGGACAAGAAATAAGAAAATTTTAACAACATGCTTGAGTTAAACACTCATTACCAACTCTCAAGCCTAAATGTTGAAAATGTTTTCAACGTAAGTTGCTGTTGTCGCTTACTCTACCTCACCTGCACTGCTCAATGAACATGTCACCAGATTGTGCATACATAGACACATAAATATATATAACAAACCTGAAGATATGTATAACTAAAAGTTTTGTACTGAAATACAAAATACGAAAGAACTGTACTCTACAGTTTCTGTAATCTGATACTGCTTCAATGGAACTTTTACACTAATTCAACTTCCCAATATGTATCTCAATAGGCCTACTAAATAATATGAAATTAGCGAAGGCTGAAACCGAAACAACTAAAATTTCATTCGAAGCGAGGAATTTTTTCAGTATCACCAATCAAGTCGTTCAACTACATAACACATATTAACTTCACAATACACTTTAACTACCTATATCATAGGGGTAACTGCTTATCTTGTTGACAATTTGTTTAACGATAAAGCGAAGGCACAGAAAACCCAAATACAAATAAAAAACATCCTCATCAACAAAAACAAAAACATCTTTTACTCGAGCAGTACAAGATCTGAGGGAAATAGTTCAATAACAACTTTAACTTCTTATACATTCTTGTATACACATATCAAACTTTTAACATATTTGAACATAAAAGGGTTAATATGCTTGTAGATTCTGAGATTTATACCTTTCCCTCGACTAGATTAAACATCTTTAAATGGATCACAGATAGAAAACACACAAGGTAATAACGAAAAACTTAGAAACCCAAATACAACCTAAATATGAATCAAAAACTAAAATATGTAGAAATACCTTTATCTTTGGAGAGAGAGAGAGAAGCCATCATCGTTTGATGAGAGAGAAAGAATCCATAGCTTCGTCTTTGATGAGAGAGAGAGAGTAGCCATCAATGTAGGGGAAATGCCATTAGCAAATAGAGGCGGGCAAATGAAAATGAGGCGCATGTTTTATTTTTTTAGGAATGACATGGTCACTGCCTGAAGCCTTGACCCACCATCGCAACCCGTTATTTCACCATCCTGTTGCTGGAATGAAGAATGGTCACGACCTACAGCCGTGACCCCCATGCGCAACCAACACAAAATACTCTATTGAGGGATGGTCACGGCCCATAGCCGTGACCCACACCAAGAAATGGTCATGACCCCCAACCGTGACCCTCAATTTGTGTGTTTTTTGCTTCGTCATGCCTTTGTCACGGCTCAAGTCCGTGGCCCATCCGTGACCAGTTTAGAGGGAAATTTGGCGCCAAGATGGTCACGCCCTGGTCATGGCCTCAGTCCGTGACCCACAGTGGTCAGGGATTTGGTCCGTGACCACTTCTAGAGCATCGATGATTTAGTGTGGTAATAAATATGGTCACGCCAAATGTTGAGTTCGTCACGGCCCAAGTTCGTGACTAGTTGGTCACGGACTTGGGCCATGACCCACTGGGCATGACCATTCATAGGATTTGGTGTAGTGTAAAGGAGCTTTAAACTTTGATGGTGTGGGAAAATACATAATTACTTGTACGAAGTGTGATCCCTTGACAAAGGTTCTTTGGAGAGGATTTCTGGCCTTTGCCATTTCCCCTAACCTATCTTTTAACCTCTGAATGGAGACCTTCCATACGTCATTTCCAGGCTCTGATCTATTTGCCCAAGCAACAGATCTCGCTGAATTCTCCTCTTAGGATCTTTCTGTACGAGCTACAGGGCGTGATTGGGCAGAACTTTCCCTTAGATCATTTGGTCAATGAGAATTTCTCGACGTGATTCTAGGAGGATTTCTATTCCTCTTGGGGCCCAAACGATCAAAGGGGGAAACTCCACTCAACCTTTCCAGGGCATTTGTTCGTTTCGGCATTAAAGTAGCATTTTCTTGAGAGTCCATGACTCTTATGGGGGATGTCCGACTAGGCTGATAGGAGGGATCGCTGGACCTCTCAATATGATGCGATTCAGTATGCTTGGATAAGGAAGCACGAGGGAACAAAGTATACCTGGATCTCGAAGACGGCAGGTGAGTGTGTCTATAAACGCTTCGCTAGCCTGACGGGGCAGGCATTGCATTTTGAACAGTTTGAATGAGTTGTCGCATGGTATCCTGCATAGTTGTTTGTCCCCTGGCTAAGCTGGCCACTATTCCAGTGAGTTCATTGACAGTTAGAGGAACAAACGGGTTGGGAGGAACTCCGTCATTGTTCCTATTGCTAGATTCTGGGAGCTCAGCCATGTATAGTGAATTTGTTAGTAAAAAATGCTACGTATAGTCGTTCCCACATACAACGACAATCTTTTAATGTAAAAAACTAGATTTGATCCAATTAATTAATCACAGATAAATACGAATAAAGAAATAAGACAAATGGTTTTTAAAGTGGTTCAAACTTAATGAAAATTGCCTACGTCCACTGTCTTGTATTACTGGGTGTTTTGCCTTGATCTCAATTATGATCGCAAGTGATCAATTACCCCGTTATGGAGGGTGTTACAATGTTTTTATAGCCCTTGGGCTGTCCGTATGAATAGACAATATGCCGTTATTTAATAGACATATACATCTATACATAATAAGAATATTCATTCAATCTATCTGTTCTTGTCGCTTGATCTTCCTGGCTATATGCTCTGTACGTTGAGTAGCTCAGCGCGTTGAGTAGCTCATCACTATGAGTTGTTTGGTGAATATATGTTTCTGCCACGTAAGATGACACACGTCTTCATATAATTGGTTCACGTCAGCTGACTAGTTTTTGTATCAACAATAATAAATATGTAGTTATGCAAAACAACTTATCTTAATATCATACATATAGTAGCCATACTAAAAAACTCGTCTTTTCTACTGCTTGTACATAACATGCAATCAACAAATAATCATTTATCAATATAATCATTTTACTTATCAAAAAAATAATAATCATTTATCAAAATAAGATTATAGTAAAATAAAATTTGTATAGTAAAATAAAATAACTAAATATATTGTTTAATCGTATCGACAACTCTTTATATTTTTTAAATAAATTTGGCAGAGTCTCCTTTATTTATACATGAAAACTAACTTATTTAATCATCACAATTACATTCAGCAACGCAATAATAATCTACCAATTTCAATCCTTTCCACATATTCAATACAATAGTATTTTTAAATGTAAGTTTAATATTAAAGTCCTTCCGTCAGACTCATGTCCAAGTATCAACACTACACTACACAACATAATTGTGTAGTGATGAGAAATGAGAATACCTGATTAAGTTCCCTACAACTGTATATTGAAAATACTTGAAGAATTATCTCTATAGTAAAATAAGATTATACTAAAGTAAATTTGTATGGTAAAATAAAATAGCTCTAAATATATTAGTGAATCGTATTGACAACTCTTAATAACCTTTAAATTTTTTTGATAGAATCTCCCTTGTTTATACATAAAACTAAGAATCACCACAAAAACCCTCACGACCATTACACATCAAAAACAACAATCTCGAATGTCACCAACGACAATATCTAAATCATCTCCATGGTGTGAACTATTGACTTGTTCATATGTTTCACGTGGATAAAAGATAACGCTGAAATTTTATCAGGTGAAGAAGATAAGATATAAAATACTAAAGATATCAGTAATCAAATACTGTTTAAATGTTTGTATTCAAGCAAAACAATTTCGTATACTTATGAGGTCAAAGTTATAAGATTTTAGCATTATCATCATATACTAAAATTGGGAGTCCCGTAATTATGTGGTATGTCCCTATGAGTTTTATTAGTAACATGCGAGATGTTCTTGCCCCTTATGGGTACGTTCGGTTGCTTATTTGCATTTTCTCCGTCTAACAAAACATTTTCAAGCCCAAGTCTTGAGATTCACAAATTATTATCATATTCTCAAGTCAGTAGTCCCGTGGCTACTAGTCAGTTCCTATGAGTTACATTTGTCCTGTGTGAGGTGTTTGTGCCTCTTATAGGGCCATTTGGTGGTTGTTTTGTGTCTTCGCCCTTTAAAGACATGTTTCTAAGCCTAAGTGAATATATTTTAATTTACTGTCATATTCTCAAATCGGGAGTTCATTGGCTATGCAGTCAGCTCCTACTAGTTACATTAATGTCGTGATCCCGTGTGAGGTATTTGGGTCTCTAATGGGGCCGTTAGGGGGCTATTTTGGTTCAGCGCCCTATAATGGCATGTTTTTAAGCCTAAGTATAAATATGTGCAAACTATTATCATATTCTCAAAATGGGAGTCCCGTGATTATGCATTGAGTTTCCACAAGTTATATTTGTCCCGTGTGAGGTGTTCGTGTCTCTTACGAGGCCATTTGGTGCTATTTTGCATTTTCATCCATTTAATGGCATGGCTTGAAGTCAAAGTATTGAGATTTAAAAATTATATTTATATTCTAAAATCGAGAGTCGCTACTACGAGTTAAATTGGTCATGTGCGAGTTATTCGTGCCTTTACGGGCCATTTAGTGGATGTGTTGCATTTTTTTTCTTCTATTGATAAGTTTTCAAGACTAAATCTTGAGATTTGGAAATTATCATCATATTCTCATTCCGTGAGTCTAGTAGCTAAGTGGTGAGTTCCTATGAGTTACATTGATCCCATGCGAGGTGTTTGTGACTCTTAAAGCCCCGTTTGGTGGTGGTTTTGTATTTTTTTTCCTTTAACGACATGTTTTTAATCCTAAATGTAGATGTTTATAATTTATTATCATATTGTCAAACTGAGAATCCAGTGACTAGACGATTAGTTCTGATAAGTTACGTTGGTTCGTGCGAGGTGTTTGTGTCGATTTTTTTTTTTTTTTTTTGGGGGGGGGGGGGGGTAGACATTTTTCTTTATAACAACTTGCTTTCAAGACTAAGTCTAAATATTTGTAAATTATCATCATATTCTAAAACTGAGAGTCCCAAAATTATGCGGTTAGTTCCTACAGGTTAAATTTATCACATGCAAGGTTCTCGTATCTCTTGTGGGGCTGTTTGGGGATTGCTTTGGGTTCCCCCCATTTAACGATATATTTAAACCAAAGTATAGATATTTGTAAATTTTTATCATATTTTCTAACTGGGAGTCACATGACTATGCAGTCAATTCCTACGAGTTACATTGATCACGTACGAGGTGTTCATGTCTCTTGCCGGGCAGTTTGGTGTCTGTTTTTCATTTTCGTCCTTTAATAGAATTTTTTTAAGACTGAGTGTAGATATTTTCAAATTATTATCATATTCTCAAATCTGGAGTCCACTGACTACGCTGTCAGTTCATATGAGTTACAATGGTCCCGTGTGAGTTGTTTATGTCCCTTAAAATTATGTCGGCATGTTTAGGGGGCTATTTTGGATTTTTTCCTTATAACGGAATATTTTTAATCCTGAGTCTAAATATTTATAAATTATCTTCATATTCTCAAACTGGGAGTCTTGTGACTATGCTGCCAGTTCATTCGAGTTACATTGGTCCTGTACGAGGTGTTCGAATCTCTTGCGGGGCTATTTAGAGTTGTTTTGGGTTTTCGTCCCAGAATGGCATGTTTGTAAGACTAAGTATAGATATTTACAAATTATCATCATATTCTGAAATTGGGGGTCACATCACTATGTGGTCAGTTCCTACCAATTACATTATTCCTGTTCAAGGAGTTCGTGTCTCTTATGGGGCCGTTTCGATTTTTTTTTTCCATTTAATAGCATGTTTTAAGTTAAAGTATTGATATTTTCAAATTGTTTTCATATTCTAAAATCGGGAGTCCCGTGAGTACTTGCTCATTTCCTACGAGTTACATTGGTGGATATTTTGCATTTTCACCCTCTAACGATAAGTTTTCAGGCCTAAGTCTTGAGATTTGTTACCAATCACTGTATTCTCAAGCTGAGAGTTTCATGACTATTATGTTACTTTCTACGAGTTACATTGGTCTCATGTGAGTTATTTTTTCCTCTTACATGGCCGTCTGGAGACTATTTTGCATTTTCGCACTTTAATGCCATGTTTTTACACATTTACATATTATTGTCATATTCTCAAACATGGAGTCTAGTGACTCCACGGTCAGTTCCTACAAATTACATTAGTCCCGTGTAAGGTGTCTGGGTCTCTTATGGTGGCCGTTCGGTAGCTGTTTTGAGTTTCTTCCTATAACGAAATATTTCTAACCCTAAGTCTAAATATTTCTAAATTATCATCATTTCTTAAAACCGGCAGTCTCGTCACTTTTTGGAAATTCCTACGAGTTACATTAGCCCCGTATGATGTGTTTAAGTCTCTTGTTTGGGATACTTGGGGGCTATTTTTGGTTTTTTCCCTCTAATGTATGTTTTTAAACCCAAGTCTAGAGATTTGTAAATTATCATCATATTCTAAAACTCGGAGTCTCTTGACAACTATGTGGTAAATTCATATGAGTTACATTAGTCTCGCACGAGGTTTTTGTGCCTTTCACGGGGCCATTTAGTAGCTATTTTTTTTATTTTCTCCTTGTAATGTCATGTTTTAAGCCTAATTCTATATATTTTCAAATTATTTCCATCTTCTCAAATCAGGAGTTTTATGATTATGCAGTCAGTTCCTATGAGTTACATGAGTTCATTATAAGGTACTTATGCCTCTTACAGGGCCGTTTGGTGGCTATTTTGATATTTGTCATTTAACGACATGTTTTTAATCCTAATTCTAGATATTGAAAGTTGTCATCTCAAATTTGGAATCCCGTGATTATGTTGTCAATTCCTAAGAGCTATATTGGTTCCATGTGAGGTGCTCATGTCTCTTACGGAGTCTTTTGGAGGTTGTTCTTTGTTTTTTCCCTTTAATGTCATGTTTTTAAGCCCAAGTCTGATATTTAAAAATTATAATCATGTCCTCAAATCGGGAGTTTCGTGAATATGTCGCCAGTTCCTACAAGATGCATTGTTCCCATGCAAGGTGTTCGTGCCTCTTACATGGCCGTTTGGTGATTTTTTGCATTTTTATGCTTTGTCATTTTATTTTAAACATAAGGCTAGATATTTGCAAAGTATTGTCATATTCTCAGACCGGGAGTCTCATGACTACGCAGTTAGTTTCTATGAATTACATTGGTCCTGTGGAAAGTATTCGTGTCTCCGACGAGGCTGTTTGTGGGTTATTTTGAGTTTTTACTCTTTAATTGTATTATTTTAAGCCTTAGCATAGATATTTGCAAATTATCATTGTCTTCTAAAACCGGGTGTCCTGTGACTATTCGATCAACTCGTATGAGATATAATGGTCCCGTTCGAAGTGTTCGTACAATTTACGGGGCTATTTTGGATTTTCACCCTTTAACGGCATGTTTTTAAGCCCAACTCTAAATATTTATAAATTATTGTCGTATTCTTAAATCGGGAGTCTTGTTACTATGCAGTCAGTTCCTAGGAGTTACATTAGTCCCGTGCAAGGTGTTCGCATCTCTTACGGGGCCGTTTACAGTTGTTTAGGGTTTTAAACCTCTAAAATCATGTTTTTAAGCCTAAGTCTAGAGATTTGTAAATTTTTGTTATATTCTACAATCGAGAGTCTCGTGACTACATAGTCACTTCCAACATGTTACATTGGTTTTGTGCGAAGTTTTTGTGCATCTTACAGGGCCGTTTGGTGGTTGTTTTTCATTTTTGCCCTTCAACTGCATGTTTTTAACTTAAGTCTCTATATTTGTAATTTATCATCATATTTTTAAAGCGGGAATTTCGTGACCACGTGATCAGTTCCTGCGAGTTACATTAGCCCATGCGATGTCTTCGTGTCTCGTTTGGAGATATTTTGGGGTTATTTTAGAATTTTTGTACTTTCAGGACATATTTTTAAACTTAAGTCAATATATTTACAAATTATCATTATATTCTAAAAGCGGGAGTCCCGTGACTATGTGATTAGTTCTTACGAGTTACATTGATCCCATGTAAGGTGTTCATGTCTTTTATCATTTTGTAAACTTGTCTCAACATTATTCAAGAAATTCAATGGATTGGTAGTAAGGTATGATTTTTTTAAGAAATCCAAGGATAGTTCACCATTGAAAGACAATGATGATTGTTGATGTAAAAAATTAGATCGCTCTAATTATTCAATCACAGATAAATAAAATGAGACAGAGATTTTTAAAGTGGTTCAGCCTTATAAGAATGGCCTACGTCCACTGTTATGTTATTGCCGAGTGTTTTGGAATTCTTGATTACAATTTCTTTCAAGAAATTCCGGTCCCCTTGAATGAGGGTGATACAAGGTATATATAGCCCCTAGGCTGTTCAGGAAAGGTTGATTCATTAAATGATATACATATGAAAGGGTGATTCATTTAATGCTCTTTAAGGGTGTTCGTCAAGGTGATAAGCATTCAATGAATAGTTGAACTGTTGATTATCTGGCAATCAATGCTGTGGTCGAGATGCAGCTCGAACCACCTTAGTTGCTCGTCGTTCAGGAGTTCCTCGGAACGTTAGAGTTTCTCGGAGAACTGAAGTTCCTCAGAGCGATCATGACTTGGTCGGGGAAATGAACTTCCTCGTTGCTATTGTGCCACGTAGATTGACACGTGTCTTCTTATTATTCGTCCACATCAGCATACTAATTTTGGTATCAACAGAAGCCCCCAATGTTTTATATTTCGAACTTTGAGGAGTATGGAACATTCTTTCTCGGTATATGGAAATATTAAATGACCTTCCTGGGTTTTAGGAGAATTTTCTTTGTATTTGAATTTCCTTCCAAATTCCCGGAATCCGCCTTTTTGCCTTTTCATAAGCGCTTCGATCTTCGTGCACTTTTTTTCCTTTTAGCCGCCGGTAGCGTAATAGTTTCCTTTTTTTAATCATTTCTTTCGCCGCTTCCCAACGCAAAGTATTTAAACTTCTTAGGTAATCATACCGTCTTCTACCTTTTCCAATTTTCTTCTTTCGAGTTTTCCATAGCCTTTCTTTCTCTTGTGCGTTCATCCTTGTTTTCGTTCGTTGTCAACAGATCTCCCTTTTCCTGTAAGATTTTCTTTCTTCTTCTTCATTTCTTTTTATTCACCATGGTTTATATTGTTGAATCTCTTAAGAAATTCCGTTCTGACTTTTCTATTCCTTCTTGGGTAACTTTGGAGAGTCTTTCTGAACCTTCAAGTTATTTTGATTTGGCTGAGGGACATTGGTTCCCTAGCCTCTTTATTGCTGAATGTGGATTTTCTTTTCCACCAAACCCTTTGTGTTTAGAGTTCTGTCAATATTTCGATGTTGTCCCTGCAAAAATAGCCCCCAACACATGGAGAATAGTTAATGGGGTGTATAGGTTAAATCAGACTCATGGAACTCGTATAGGAATTCCTGAGATTATGTACTGTTATAGATGGGCTGTTTTAGACAATGTTTTTTATTTAAAAACTAGGTTTTTGAATAGGGCCTTAGTAGTCAACCTCCCTGATGCCAACAGGGATTATTTTGAACACGGGGTAGTTATAAAAAATTGGCAACATGCCCCTTTGGTTGGAGATGCAGTATATGAGGGTCCCAGATGCCCCCCTTATGGCAATGGGATAGGTTATTTTCATCTTATTTTATTTTTTGAAATTATGGTTTTATTGTATTTGACAAAATGTATGACTGATATTTCAATATGTTTTTGTTTGCAGTTGACAGCAAGAGAAAAACTCCCAAAGAGTCAGAAGTTAATATAAAGCAATTGAAACATATCTGGAATTCGCATCAGAGGGTTGCAGACGAGCACATCAGGTCTGCTTCATATTTGTTGCAGTACAGGAGCTACACATCATCCTTTAATGCCCGTCCTGTGGTCAGCATTAGTGACCCTTTGCCAGCTTCTGAGGAATCTTCACCAGAATCTCACATTCCTCTAAGTCAGAAGATGGGCAAGAGAAGAGTTCCTGCTCTCTTTGAAGAAACCTCCTCTGCTGGAGATGGAAAGAGAAATAAAGCTGATGTCCTAAAGGGGACAAAGAAAGTGGATGCTGCCCCTTCTGCTTCTCTTCAGAAGGCTGCCGAGAAGCCCCCAATGGCTCCGAGCAAGAAGAATGCACCTATGGAAGTGGTCCCAACCAAAAGTTCTTTGGTTGAAACTGCTGAAGTGCCACTGAGGAGATTGAAGAAATCCTCCTCGATCACTTTGACTGAGACCATTCCCCAGCTTCAAACTAGTGGAGCTAGTGTTCCAACCATTATTCCTCCGAGTTCTGCGATGAGCTCGGTAAAGACTTGGACTATTCCTGAAGTCCGAGGGATAGAAGAAAACATGTCTAGGGATATGCTGACATCCCTAGCTACTCGTCACATTGCTTCAGTAAGTTTCTCGTATCCTGAATTTTCCTTTCTTTCAGTTAATATATATATCTCGGCATTGACTTATTGTTACCTTCGTTTTTAGCTAGTGAGTTGCTTTAACACCATAGTGAAGAAAGATGAAGCACTCAAGGCTTCTAGCTCCTCGTCTGGAGTGGAGGATGCTTTTATGGGTTTGGCCCAGTCTCTGAAGGAATCCCGTCAAAAATACGACGAGGATAAGAGTGAATGGGAGAAGAAGTTGACTGCGTCTGAGGCAGAAGAAGTGCAATTGGGAAAGAAGGTGAAGGATTTGGAGGGAGAGAATAAAAAATATGCCGAGAAGCTCACAAGTTTTGGAGAGCTTGAGGATAAATTGAAATCAGGTGAGGAAGAGATGACCCTTCTGTGAGAAGTAAATCGCCAGAAGGAGGAGGTGGAGGCCAAGTTGAAAGCCACCGAGGATCTTCTGTCCGAGAATCTCTCCTCGGAGAAAATGAAGAGAAAAACAGCTGTGAAGAAATCCTTTCGAACTGGTTGGGACAAAGGATGGGATAAGGGGGTAGCAGCAATGATGACTCAGGTGAAGTATGGAAGTTTGAAATACTTCAATGATGGTTGGGTTGCTGCCTTGCAGGAGTTGAAGGTGAGCGAGGACTCCGAGCTATTTCAACAACATCTCCCTGGTCCTCCTCCAGTTATTAAAGATGAGGATGAAGACGAAGCTGCATCTGAAGAATCTTCAATGATAGTGGGTGATCAAGTTCTTGCTCCATAATCCAACCAGACAGCCACCGAGGAGATTTCGTCCTTGCCTGCTCCTCCAGAACAAGTCCCAGCTTCTACCAATCAAATCATTGTTCCCACCGAGCAACCAAGCTCCTCGTCCCAGCCTCCCGAGAAAGTCTTGGGAGACAAGGAAAAGGTGTGAAGTTGTTCGGTACTCTCTTTCTGTTTTTATTTTACTTGTACTTTGTATTCTGAGCGATGTACTCTTTTTGATGATGTAATAAAATCTCCTCTTTTTGTTCCTCTACATTGTTGATGCTCTGTCTGCTTTTTTTATTAACTCTTGCCTTCTCTCCTTTATTAGTTTATGGCTAGAATGGAATTGATATCTGCCCATGATACAAAGCTGATGCAGCAATGCCATGAATATTATAAGGCTGGTCACACAGACCTGAGTGTATCAGAAATTGCTGACATCCTTGGCCATGATGCTTCAGAGCAAGCAGTTGAGGCTTATCGGTAACTGAAGGATTTACTTGATCGAGCTGTGGCCAATAATGTGGCATACTACGAGTTGACCGAGGAGCTTCATTGTACCCTAGAAGATCTTCAGAATCAGCACAATGAATCAATTGCCCTGTTGCATGAGGGGTATGAGAATAGATATCAACAGCTTTCTTCCGAGACAGGCCACAAAAAGATCATTGCTGGGTACGATGTCAGGGAGAGAACCCTAAAGGGTGAAGTTGAAGCCTGTAGACAGATTGCCGAGCTGCTGGAGCAAGAAAATAATAATTTACAGAAAAAGTTGGCAGACTATAAGTCTGTAGCTTCATCTTCCACTGCCTTGGTACCGGTCACCGATGAAGGATTCTCCTTCTTAGAGGTTGAGAATGCCAAATTAAGGCAAGAGTTGGATACTTTGAGAATGTCTGGTACTTCTGCTGCTGCTCGGGGGCGAGGAAGAGGTTCTCGTGGTCGAGGAAGAATTGCTCAGAACGTCATCGAGGAACCAAGTTCTCGACCTGCTCGGGGAGGATCAAGAGTTCTTAGTCGTAATGTTGAAGAAGCTCGTACTCGATCAACATTGGAAACTCAAGCATTCCAATTGAATGCGAAAGATCGGGCTTTGTCTGAAATGTCCAAGAAAGTCCTAACTTTAGAGGATCAACTTACTGCGACGAAGTTTGCTTTAGAGAATAAGGACATTTTTGCCAAAAACCTTCATGAGCAATTGGAGAGATTAACTTTCCAATTCCATAAACAGCCCAGGGAATTTTGGATGGCTGGGTACAACGAGGCACTATTCCATTTAGATGCTCGTATCCAGAATGCCAATAATGAGGGCTATAAACAAGGCTGGTTGAATGCCTTATGCGTGTTGAAACTTGAACAAGGACATTACTTGTGGGACTATCATGATCCTGGGGTACTTGACTTGCCTATGACACTGTTCAATTTGGACAAGGAATGGATCCCAACTCGTGCCATTCCTCGGAGCTTAATTGCACAGTACCTCGGTGACTACAGTTTTCATTCTCAGATCGAGGTATCTCGTCCCGAGCATCTATTGGACACACCTTCAATAATGAACGTCAGAATGATGAGGGACTTGAATTTTATTAACTCTCCTCAGACTTTAAATGATCCACCTGCTGGCGAGGAACCTATTTCAAAAGCTGAAGGAAAGAAACCAATAGAGTAGGGATCTCAATATAATAGTTAGTACACATATGTGAATTGTAATTCGTTTTGAATTTTAATGAAAGACTTTCATTTTCTGTTTGCAAATCTGTATTGCTATTGTTTTGTACTTGTCTAACACTTTTATATTTATGATTGCATAACAATACTTTGTGGTTCATCAACCAATCTAGTAATAAAAAGTTACAAGTATCAGTAATGTTGCTCGATAAAATAATGAGTATAAAAATGTTAAAAATTCTTCCAACCAACCAAGCTTGTTAAGTTCAGCTTGTCAACCAACTACAGTTAGTGAGAATTTATCCTCGACTAATCATACTTGGTAAATTTTTTCATAAAATGTGTCCGACCAACCAAGGTCTATAATTTATCCTCGTCGACCAACTACAGTTAGTGGGTTTTGATCCCCGACCAACCATACTTGGTTCAGTTTGGAATATTTTGTATTTTCTGGAATAGCTTTACCTTCCGACTAACATAAGATGGCAACTGAGTTCGAACTATCAGTGTCCACTAGTTATTTTACCAACCGGAGTTGGTCACGCTAGTGTATGCCTCCTAACCAAAGGAGTATAGTTTGTTCTCGCCCTTTTACCAACCGGAGTTGGTCGTGGGTCTGAACTATCGTCTTCCACTAGTTATTTTACCAACCGGAGTTGGTCACGCTAGTGTATGCCTCCTAACCAAAGGAGTATAGTTTGTTCTCGCCCTTTTACCAACCGGAGTTGGTCGTGGGTTTGAACTATCGTCTTCCACTAGTTATTTTACCAACCGGAGTTGGTCACGCTAGTGTATGCCTCCTAACCAAAGGAGTATAGTTTGTTCTCGCCCTTTTACCAACCGGAGTTGGTCGTGGGTCTGAACTATCGTCTTCTTTTTGCTATCGAGCAGCGTAGTGTACCACACTAGTATTCCCCGAAAAACTTTCAAACAAAGGAGAGAAAAATGGTGAAACATCATCGTTTTATTCATACTTATGGAACTGCTTTACATTTTACATCACTGATAATACTTGCGTAAGTGTTCAGCATTCCAAGCATTCTTGAATTCCTCTCCTTCTAGAGTTGCTATTCGGTAAGTTCCTGGTCGAACAACTTCTGTAACTCGGTAAGGTCCATGCCAGTTTGCTTCCAATTTATTGTGCTTCTGAATGACCTTCTTTAGCACGTAATCTCCTTCTTTTAAATCGCATTTCTTCACCCTCTTGTTGTAGAACAGAGCTGTTCGTTGTTGATAAGCAGCATTCCTAATGGCTGCCTCTTCTCTAACCTCCTCGAGCATATCCAAATCTAATCTTCTCATCAGGTCACTGACTGGGGAATTGAAATTCAGGACTCTATGTGTTGGAAGACCCAACTCGGCAGGTATTACAGCTTCACTTCCAAATGCCAGCATATATGGTGATTCTCCAGTTGCTGCTTGGGGAGTTGTTCGATAAGCCCATAATACTGACTGTAGCTCATTAATCCAATTAGCCTTAGCTTCACTTAGCCTCTTCTTCAAACCATTTAGTAATGTTCGGTTCATCACTTCAGTCTGTCCATTGCTTTGAGGATGGCCTGGTGCTGAATGAGTCTTCAAAATGTTTGATTGTCGACAATAGGCAGCAAACTCCTCGTTATCGAATTGTGTTCCATGGTCTGTGATGAAGGCATGAGGGAGACCATATCGACAGATGATGTTCTTCCAAACGAACTGGTACACCTTCTCGTACGTCATATCAATAAGGGGTTCAGCTTCTACCCACTTTGTAAAATAATCCACTGCGACGATGAGGTATTTGAATCTTCCTCGGGTGGTCGGCAGTGGTCCAACTAGATCAATTCCCCACATGGCAAATGGCCAAGGGGAAGTTATGGGTGTCAACAATGCTTGTGGAGTACGTCGGATGGAAGAAAATCGCTGGCATTTATCACATTTTTTGGCGTAGGCTATACAATCAGCCCTCATCGTCGGCCAGTAGTATCCTTGCGTCATCACCCTTTGCAAAAGTGTACGACCTGCTACATGAGCTCCACAGGACCCTTCATGGATCTCTTCAATCAATTCTTTCACCTCGGAGGGATGTACGCATCTCTACAAACCTACCATAATTCCTCGTCTATACAAAACACCACTAGTTAATACATACCGAGCAGCTTTATACTTCAATTTCTTGGCAGCGAGCTTATCCTCCGGTAATTCTCCTTCCTCAATATATGCCCTGATGGGATCCATCCAAGATGGTCCTAAATCGAGGGTAATAATATTCATTGTCAAGTCTTCATCTATGCTCTGACTTTCTAATACTTCAATTGGTATCGTTCTTCGCAGCTCGGTACGAGTAGCTGATGCTAGTCGGGCCAGTGCGTCTGCTTGTGCATTTTCCATTCTTGGTATTCTGATCAACTGAATCGCATCAAATTCTGCCAATAATTCCATCACCTTTGCATGATACTTGACCATTAATTCTCCTTTAACTGCATATGTTCCCATCATTTGATTCACAATTAATTGAGAATCACTGAATACCATCACTTGTTGTGCTTCCATAATCTTTGCTAAATTAAGACCTGCTATCATGGCCTCATATTCAGCCTCATTATTGGAGGCTTTGAATTAGAATCGCAAGGCATATTCCATGTCAATCTCGTCTGGAGTGTTCAAAACAATCCCTTCCCCACAACCTGCTGTGCAAGATGAGCCATCTACATATAATCTCCATATGGGTAACCCTTCTTCAAATTTCTTATCTGATAGAGTTCCTCGGTGAAATATTTGCTGCCTTCTTTCATCCTCCCCTGGTACTTTTCGCTCCTCGTCGACCATCTCTTCTCGCTCTTTTACCAACCGGAGCTGGTCTAAGTTCGAAATTGATGATCCTTCTACATCCACAAGTTCTTTTACCAATCGGGGTTGGTCTGAGCTTATGTCTGTTGATTTTTTAACATCCACTCGTCCTTTTACCAACCGGTGTTGGTCTGGGCTCATGTTTGTTGATCCTGTAGCATCCACAGGTTGATCAGCGAGCAACTTTTGCTCCTCGGGGGTATCCGGATAAGTAAATTCTGCTATAAAATCTGCTATGGCCTGCCCTTTTAGCGATGATCTGGGTTCATACACAATATCATATTCACCGAGCTCTATTGCCCAATACATCAGTCTCCCTGATTTTTCTGGCTTATGAAGGGCTTGTCGCAACGGCATGTCGGTATACACGACGATGGTATGGGTCTGGAAATATGGCCTCATTCTTCTACTTGCTTCAATTAACGCCAACGCCAATTTTTCTAGCTTTGGGTACCTGATCTCTGCACCTCGGAAAGCCTTACTTGTATAATAAATTGGCTTCTGGACTCCATTCTCTACTCTGATCAATGCCAAGCTGACTGCATTCTCTGATACTGCCAGGTATAAGTATAACTTTTCTCCCATTACTGGCCTGGACAATAGTGGAGGTGCTCCCAAATATTTTTTCAAGTCTTGAAAGGCTTTTTCACATTCCTCATTCCACTCGAAAGTTTTTCGGAGTGTTTTGAAGAATGGAAGGCACCTATCAGTTGCTCGAGATACAAATCTATTGAGCGCTGCAACTCGTCCTGTAAGACTCTGCACTTCTTTCTTCGTCGTTGGAGATCGCAACCCTAAAAGAGCTTTGATCTTTGCTGGATTTGCCTCAATGCCTCGCTGGTTGACGATGTATCCAAGGAACATTCCTTCTCGTACTCTAAAGGTGAACTTCATCGGGTTGAGCTTCATCTGGTATTTATCCAGTTGATCAAAGGTCTGACCTAAGTCAACTAGATGATCAGCAGCTTTCTTGCACTTTGTCAGCATATCGTCGACATAGACCTCCATATTGCAACTGATTTGTTCGGCAAAAACCTTGTTCATCAGCCGCTGGTATGTCGCTCCTGCATTTTTCAAACCAAAAGGCATAACATTATAACAATAAGTTCCCCTAGGGGTAATAAAAGAAGTACTTTCCCTGTCTTCAGGTTTCATTTTGATCTGGTTGTAGCCAGAGTAAGCATCCATGAAGCTGAGCAGCTCGTGTCCCGAGGTAGCATCCACTAGTTGATTAATTTTGGGCAATGGAAAGTGATCCTTTGGGCATGCCTTGTTGAGATCGGTGAAATCAACACACATTCTCCATTTATTGTTTTTCTTCTTTACCATCGCCACATTTACTAACCAGTCTGGATACTTCACATCTTCAATGAATTGGACTTTCTGGAGCTTGTTGACCTTCTCTTGAATAGCTTGATTCTTCTCGGGGCTAAATACCCTTCTTCTCTGTTTTACAGGCTTGATCTCCTTGTTCACATTGAGCTCATGACATAAGAAGTTTGGATCTATTCCTAGCATGTCTTCATGACTCCACGCAAAAGTTTTCTTCCTATTTCTCAAGAAAGTTATCAACTCTTGTTTTATTGAAGCATCTAACGACGAACCTATCTGAGTTGTTCGTTCAGGATGTTCATCGTCCAGAATAACATTTTCTGTAGATTCCACCACCTGTCCTTTTACAAGTTGGGATTCATCTCGAGGATCCAGTGTTTCAATTTCTGTACCTTCATCCACCTGGTAGGTAGTGGTTTTTTTCCTTGACTCTTCAAGCTCTTATTGCTCGGCAAACGAGTAATAGCATTCCCGGGCTACTTTTTGATCACCTTTCACAACTTCAACTCCAAAATTTGTTGGGAATTTTAAGCACTGATGTACTGTAGATGGAACTGCTTCGAACTTCTTCAAACCAACTCTTCCCATGATGATGTTGTAGGCTGACTGCACATTCTTATCCATCACAAAGAAGCGTATTCTCTCTGTTCGACAAGCAGACCAAGTTCCAATGAATATATCCAACTTGATCGTCCCAAGTGGAAAAACTTTCTCGCCAGCGAAACCCAGAAGAGGTCTGTGATAAGGTTCCAAATGGGATAATTTTAAATTCAAGCTGTCAAAGCATGAATAGTACATGATGTCTGCCGAACTACCATTGTCTACCAGCACCCTTAAAATCACTACTTCTTTCATCCTCATTTTGATTACCAAAGGGTCGTCGTGAGGGTAAAGAACACCTGCCAGGTCGTTTTTTGAAAAGCCAATAACCAACTTCTCTTTGTTTACCTTCCTCGGACGATCCTCCTCGGCCAAATTTATTCGCTGAATGTACGAGCAAGCTTATGCCTCTCCGAGGTAAGCTTTTCTTTCTGCAGTAAGATCTCCTCCTCCTGCATCTCCTCCTATAATAACATTACAATCAAATGACCCAAAACGTATGGAAAATACCTCTCGTTCTGGCTGCCTTGGTTTCTTGGGAAGATCGGGGTCATCCTCGGCATCATCTTCATGGTCTCTCTTCTTTTTCTCATCTGCTCGACGAGGAGATCTAGATCTCTCTCTAGTTCGATCATTATTTCTTCTTTCACCTCACCGATCAACATACTTCATTAGCTTTCCTCTTCGGATGAGCGTTTCAATCTCGTTCTGAAGAGCTATGCAATTTTTGGTCATATGACCATGATCTTTGTGGAACTCGCAATATTTATCCCTGTTCCTCGCATCAGGGTCTGACCTCAGTTTCTTCGGCCACTTTACCTCCTCGCTATTCTTGATTTCTTCCAAGACATGATTAATACCCATTTTCAAGGGAGTATAATTATCGAATTTCTTCAGGACTTCCCATGACGACTTATTATTTCTGGAACGCTTGTCACCGCCATTGCCCTTATGCTCTTTATTCTTAGACTTGTCGACTTCCACCTTGGTGTCTTTATCCATATTCTTCTTTGCAGCCATAGCCTCCTCGGCATTCATGATTTTGGCCGCTTTTGCCATCAATTCTGGCATAGTTTTAGGTGGATCTTTCGCCAAAGTGTAATACAACTTATTAGGCAACAACCCACTCATCAAGGCGGTGATTGCTGTCTTTTCCTCATAATCTATGACTTCCAGCTTCTCGTTATTAAAACGAGTTATGTAATCTCTAGTGCTCTCACCAGATTTTTGTCTAACACTTAACAAGTGTGCCACTCGTTTTACTGGCTTTGCTCCAAAACAGAAATTGCCGATGAACAACTCGGCCAATTGAAATAAAGTTGAAATCTTATCCCGAGGAAGATTGTTGTACCATATCTGGGCAGCTCCAGTAAGAGTTCCCGAGAATGCTCTACATCTCATCTCGTCGGGGACGGCATAGATGTCGGCAGCAGCTTGATATTGCTCTATGTGTAGAACAGGATCTGTCTTTCCATCGTATTTGGGGGTCACCACAGGGGCTTTAAACTTTGACGGTGTAGGAAAATTCACAATGGCCTGGACAAAAGGTGTCCCTTGAACAAAAGTTCGTTGTAGGGGATTCTTCGCCTTAGCCATTTCTCCCAATCTATCCTCCAACCGCTGAAGGGATCCTTTCCACGCTTCATTTCCTTCCTCGGACCTATTGGTTCGAGCAATTGATCGTTCTGAGGTAGCCTCCTGAGATCTATTTTGACGAGCAACTGGTCGTGATTGTGCTGATCCTTCTCTTAGATCTGATGGTTGTCGAAAACTCCTCGACATGGTCTTAGGTGGACTCCTATTCCTCCTAGGGCCTAATCGACTGAAAGGAGATGCCCTGCTCAATCTTTCCATGGCACTGATCCTCTCTGGAGAGAGAGTAATACGTTGATCAGTATCTGTGGCCCTTATAGATGAAGTTTGGCCAGGTTGATAAGAGAAGTCATCTGATTCCTCATTATGATAGGGCTCAGTACGCCTGGATCGTGAAGAAAGTAAATTGGTTTGCCTCTGACCACTTCGCTGTCCTGAATGTGCAGGTGCACCGCCATGAAGGGTTTGTATGAGTTGCCGCATTGTCTCCTGCATGGCGGTTTGTCCTTGAGCCAAATTCGTCATAATCCCGGCCAGATCTGGAGGTGCAGAGGGATTTGGAGGATTTCCAGCATTTCCAGCGTTTCGATTACTAGATTCTGGGTTATCTTCCATTGATGATGAATGATTCTTGGTGAAAAACGATAACAACAGTCGTTTCCCACAGACGGCGCCAATCTGTTGATGTAAAAAATTAGATCGCTCTAATTATTCAATCACAGATAAATAAAATGAGACAGAGATTTTTAAAGTGGTTCAGCCTTATAAGAATGGCCTACGTCCACTGTTATGTTATTGCTGAGTGTTTTGGAATTCTTGATTACAAGTTCTTTCAAGAAATTCCGGTCCCCTTGAATGAGGGTGATACAAGGTATTTATAGCCCCTAGGCTGTTCATGAAAGGTTGATTCATTAAATGATATACATATGAAAGGGTGATTCATTTAATGCTCTTCAAGCGTGTTCGTCAAGGTGATAAGCATTCAATGAATAGTTGAACTGTTGATTATCTGGCAATCAATGGTGTGGTCGAGATGTAGCTCGAACCGCCTTAGTTGCTCGTCGTTCAGGAGTTCCTCGGAACGTTAGAGTTCCTCGGAAAACTGAAGTTCCTCGGAGCGATCATGACTTGGTCGGGGAAATGAACTTCCTCGTTGCTATTGTGCCACGTAGATTGACACGTGTCTTCTTATTATTCGTCCACATCAGCATACTAATTTTGGTATCAATAATGATATCATCTTCTTTCTAATAACTTATGTGTGATCTTGTTTTTTTTTTCATCGTGATTATCCTTTTTTGGGGTTTGGGGGTGGGATTGGTTGGAGAGTTGTAAAGCGAATTGGATAAACGAATGCTCCTTTTGTTTTACCCTTGTAATATTTTTTTCATCCTTTTTTAATTAATATTAAATTGGTAAATTGATGTTGTGATTAAATCTTCTCGGAATATGAATTTGCCAAACTTTTTTTGGGGGGTAGGGGTGGGGGTGCAAATTGGATAAATAAGTAGTCCTTTTATTTTACGCTTGTAATCTCTATTTCATTATAGTAAATAATAGGGTAGGGAAAAATCAAACTATAAGTCAAAATGTTATTTCTATGATCCTTTTCCTGTCAATGTATTTCTAATTAGTGATGTGATTTTGCATTAGTATAATGCATGGATCTTACAGAGTTTATTACTAATGGTTTTAAATTAAAATCATGTTCAAACTATATTTGTATTCAGTTGTACTTGATTTTATTTTGCTTGCAATAAGTTTAACCTTTAACTAGAAAATATAACATTGAAATAAAATTCTCAATTAATAATAAATTTTTGTACCATAACGCATCGTTAATCATTTTAATGCTTTATTGAATTGTTACTCTTGGGCACACTAGTTGAGTTAAAATTCATTCATCAATTATTGGTCTTTCTCGAAGGTTGTAAAGCATGCTGCATGCTGTCCACTCTTCGATTCAACAAAGTATTTTAAGTACTTCATTGGGAAAAAAATATATTTTCTCCTTACTATTAAAAACTCAGTTTACAGTACATGATAATTACACCTTAACCACCTTGACTTATTCCGTGGTACTATTTTTGTACAATCTTTTTTAATCAAATGAGACAAAAAGTCCCGAGGGAATTTCTTAGAAATAAAGAATCAGAGCTGCTCCAACTCATTGGGCTGATAAGTTGACTAGATTAATTCTTCTTAGCCACCTTTGATTACTAAAATTGTTGACATGGCGTTATAGCTGGCCGCAATGGGATGTGAGGAGGCAATCTGCTGGGCCCTAAATTCTAGTACTTTTAAAGAGGTACTTTAATTAATAAAATATAAAATAAAAGATAATTATAATGACCTTTACAAATTCACATAAAAATAGTTGAACCCCGTCATAACAATTGCATAAGATCGACATAAAAGATTTTTTCTTGATCGGTTTTACAAAATTGATCTTAAAAAAATATAAATTGTCAAAATATGGGAATGAAACCGAGACAATTGAATTTTAACAAGGGTTAATTATACTTGGTTTTCTCGAATTTCACTCCCTTGTCACTTCATCGGATGACATCGCTCGAATTTCCAGTTTATGTATTTGACGCTCTAAACTTTTAAAATAACTTCAAATAATCATCAATCGTTAACACCGTTAACTTTTTAGACGGAACAATATTGCACATAATTAGTTTTGAGGGTATTTTTGTCCAAACCAATATGTTGACTAGTATTAGTGTATTACTTGAAGTCATTTTATAAGTTTAGGGAATTAAATCCACTAAGTAAAAGTTCGGGTGGTGAAGTGACAAGGGGAGTAAAATTTGGGAAGCCCAAGTATAATCAACCTTATTAACAATGCTATATCTTTTAGCATATTTTCCATACCATGGGCTCTTGGTAAAGTTCAAAAGAAATTTTTAATAGAATGAAAAATTGAAGACTCACTTTCAAGGTAGGTCATAGTGACCCTCTTATCTGATCGATTAAAATATTAAAATAATAAATAAGTAGTAGAAGTGAGTTCTACTGTATTTTTATATTTTGATGAGTCAAGTGAAATGGTCACCATGACCCTCTTTAAAAGTGGGTCTCCGAATTTGAAAGCATTTAGATAATGTCCTAATGAACAAACAATAGAGATGCAAAGTTGTCCCTTTGAGGGGTGCTTCTAAAGTGAGCCACAAACTATATATATATATATATATATATATATATATATATATATATAACTTGCTTCAATACATATGATGTTCTAGTTAAAAAAGATTTTGGTTCTACCAGCAATTTCATTTTTATATGGTCTTGTTAGACTCCTTGCATTAAGGGTTGTACATTAATTTGCTCCCCCTAAAAAAGTCTTTTTTTCGTAATCTGCAAAAAGACTTATTTTTATACCAATATACATAGACTTACATGAGACGGGGTTTTCGCATTTGGAACTTGTTATTTGACACTTATTCTTATACAACACCATTCGTAATTCACGCCAAACACTTTTTGTGTTGCTGGGAGCTGGGGGTCATAATTCTTAACACACACTCGTTAATATGATAAGAACTTAGCGGGATTGGGTCTAGTTTAAAATGGTTGTCATTAATGCACTAACTTATAGACAAAAATATATGATGAGTGGCATGAATCTGGTTAGAGACCCAAACTTGATGTAGTGACAAACGGAGACAGAGCCAGGAATTTTCGAGGGTAGGGGCTAATTTATTGGTGAGTTTTGGGGGGGTTGGTGGCTGTAGCCCCCGAGCCGAATTTTTTAAAGTTATTTTTGAGTATTTACCAAAAAGAATGTAATTTATGTAATCTAATTGAAAGAAAAATAAATATTTAAACTAAGATTTCGGCCCCAAATTTAAACAAACAATATCCCCGATTATCTTAAAATTAGTCCTAAAATATAAATTAACAACAATATCAAAGCAAACATTAATATTAGAACCTTAAAATAAATCCCAGTTCTTGACATCAATATAATGAGTTCGATGCAAGTTAAATAAATTTTTTGATTATTTCTACATATGCCCTCAAATACTTTAAAAATGATTTTTTACACCTATATTTTTACAAATGCCTATAACATTTTATTATAAAATTCTCCATTGCATAAAAAACTATAACATTTGAATCTAAGATTACCTTAAAATTGAGTCCCAAATTTTTTGTCAATATTAACCCTTAAACTAAAGGCAAAGGAAATAGAGAGGAAGAGTGAAGATATACTTGTCAAAAATTGGAGGAGGGATTTCTAATGGAGGAGAAACAAATTTTAATGTGTACCAAAATTGAGATCCTAGGAAATGAAACTACAAAAATATAGTAAATGAGATGAATAATATATATTCAAAGAAAAACAAATAAGTTTCTTATCCAAGTAGAACGAAAAAAGGTGGTTGTGAACTCCTTTTGTCTTGTAATTTCTGGGACTGGGAGGGAGTGCTTGTGTGGAGAAGAAGAGAGAAGGAAAAAATCGGATGCGTGAATTGTGTGGAGAAACAAAAACTTTTAACTTTAGATTTTCATTATTTACATCTTTTTAACCTAAATTTTATAACTCTCGACTTTTACCTCTAATATTTTTTTGGGCATATAACAAATAGTCCATCGAACATTTTTTTTAATACATGTTTAATCCAAGCGCTTTTATTTTGTTACAAAAAGTTCTTCACCACATAAAAATACTCAAATAAAGGGGGGAGGGAATGTTGTTACTGTGAACCTTTAAAAATAAGATAATGTTAGGTAAATGAGTATTTGAGAAACTTTTTGAAACAAAACAAAAAGGCTTCAACTACATATGCATTAAAAAATATTTGAGGAACTTTTTGATAATTAATCCATATTTTTTTAAGTACTTTTTTTTTAAATCCACGGGGTTTTGAACTTGCACATGCCCCCACCTCCCTCCACCCCATATGACGAATAGATAATTTGAATCCAACATGGCATGAAACCATCAACACCGAATTATAAATGAGCTGAATACGAGTTACATCATCTTAACATATAACCTATAAGACGCTTATAGAAAATAAACATGACACAACACGACACAACACGACACCATTAATTGTGAGCCATGTAGATGATCTAACAAACACTTGGAGAGTTATTTTAATCAATTAGTGTTAAATTCCCAGGTCAATGTTAACTAATCAGTGTTATACCTGGTCAAACCTATGCTCCAATTCACAACACTATAAAGCTAAGGACTCGCAACATATTACCCATCTCAAACATAATACTCAATTCTCTAAAAATGGCAGCTCAAAGGTCATTAGCTTCATACAACTCAATCCTCGTAATCTTGGGGATGTTGGTTTTGATGGGAATATCTCTAGGGGAAGCACACGAAGGACATGCTCACGGCCCATCTCCTAGCTCTGAACATGACCCTAATCACATGGGCCCTTCCTCTCCTAATGCTGCTGCTGGTTTCTCATCCAATTTCTTCATCTCACTTGTATTTGCTTCATTGGCCACCATTTTCTTCAACTAGTTTCTCTTTACACTATGTTTGCATATCAGAATTTATAAAGGAAAATGAGAAAGAAATGAAAAAACAATACATGCTCCGGCATTTGTTTTTTCTTTTTCTTTCTCTAAAATTTTCGTTTATACTTTTTGAGATTCATGCATAGCAATTAGGATAAATTGCAAATAAACCCTTGAACTATTACATTGAGTGCAACTAAGTCCATAAACTGTTAATTTTGGAAAAAAAAAATATATAATCTTGAAGCAATGTACACGTTTCGGGGTTTATTTGTAAATTAGCCTAATATTTATGGGTTTGCTTTGCGTTTGGATATTATGGTTTCTGAGTGTAAAGAAGAGACGAAAGGCAGCAGTGCCAGATTTGTGTGGGTCATGGTTGTTGTTGGATTTTGTTGATCTTGATCATCTCATAGTTGTTGATTTTTTCTTAATAATATTATGGCATTGATTATTTTCTTTTCTTGATGTTTTGATTAAATTTTCCATCATCTTCGTCGATGGATCTAGCTGACTATTGTTTTTGATCATTCAATAAATACTGTTCTGATTAAATAATTAATCAAGCGTTATAGTTGCATACATATAGAAGAATTATGCACGAAATGTGAAGCATAGGTTGTATTTCCATGAGACATTCAGGGGAAAGAAAAAATGTCGGAATGCATATTTTAAAATAAAAATATGTTAGTATTGCACTCTAAACCATAACATTTCATAGATCTTAACTAAATGAGGCGAATGAAAAAGAGAATTATTTCAAAGATAAGTATTAGCGCAATAATATTAAGGTCGGTTGTATTGAGAATCAACAATTGTCTTTGCACAAAATTAGAATACAAAAAATTTATTTGGACAATTAATATTTAGTCAATATGAGTGCGGTGTATTTTTTATTTATTCAACCTTATGTTGTTATGATCCAAAGACTCCATCTATTTTTTTCGAAAATTTATTTTATTAGGGAAAGTTTTTTATGATTAGGGTTTTACGTTATAGGGTTACTTTTTTTTTTAGTGTTTAGCAATTTATTTATCTATTTATTTTAGGTTAAGGACTTAAATGTTTGAGTTGATGACGTTTTAGTCCATCAAATTGGTGGGATTCCCACTATAGTCCTCAATGTTTCAAAAGTATCACTTTAAACACAAAATATTGGATCTAGTATTTGTCAAGCCTGAGTTTTTACGGACTGCTAAATATGTAAAAAATTAAGGGCCATAAGAGAAAAAAGATATCGGCGACCAAACCTAGAAGGCTCTACAAAAAATTAATTCATTTTATATCTTCATTGAACATTATTTCCTATTGTTTATTGTTTAAATTTTGTACTAATGTTTTCAAATATAATTTTTTTATCTTTCGAAAATTACTAATTACTACAAATATTTTTTAAATTACATAAAAATAATTTATTAGAACTTCTTTGAATAATAATGTTTTCATTTTTTTTGTTTTACATTAATACGTTTATAATTACCCCATTTTTTAGTGTGGTACCTTTCACTAATTTTATTTTGACTTAATTACATTTTGCGTAAAATATCACATATCACTTTTTGTTGCAAAATTTTCACATTTAGCAATGGAGAATGTCTTTACTTAAAAATGAATTAGTTAAAGATCAAACTCAAAATCCGATAAATATGTACATATTAAAGTCAAAAACACCCTTCAATTTTGTACTTATTTAAATAATTTAACACCATTAAAAGTTATATATATATATATATATATATATATATATTAGGGAATGGTCTTTTACTATTCCAAACGATCTAATGGTTGGGGTTTATCCAACTTCTACTATCTAAGAGCCGCACATGGTGGCATATCATAAGGTGAGACATATGACATGAAAAATGGGAGAAAACATGTGTGATCCCTATAACCCCCAAACATGAATCCCTAAATGGGACAAAATTGACTCCAACCCTAATTTTCTCCCTCTATCACCCGTTTGGACCCGTAATCGTCTCCTAGAATTGCTCGATGTACTTTTTATTTTGGCTTATCGCGTTATATAAAGACACTTGAACGTGACTGCTTCTACGTATTTGAAGACAAAGTTGAAGACTTTTAGAAGACTAAAGAATCGTTCGTCTCAACAACATTCAAAATAGTTATTGTTACTTTGGTGAAGTCTTTATTTTTCAGGGGATTTTAAGAGTTTGCATTTCAAAATTATTTTTAAAATATATTATAAGGAAACTTTGGAAATTTTGGCAACTCGTTAGAATGAGCTTACCTTATTGTTTGAACGAGGTACACGAGGTTGTTAGAATAAGGTTTCCACAATCGAATGAGTTAATTTATCTGGAATGTCGTTCGATAGGTCGTTAGATGCTAGTTCGAATGAAAACGGGTATGCCGTTCGAACGAGGTACTAAGTCATTCGAATGAACGCACGATTTTTTTTTAATTAGATCTAATCCAAATCTCTAATGTTTATCCTTTTACAACCAACTTCCTTAAAATAAATATGGGGGATTAAAGTCTTCAAGAACTCTTTTACAAGCTTTTCCACACCCTTTTAGAGTTCCATTTGTGATTAAACTCTTCCAAAAATTAACCAAACTGCTTTAAAATTTAGAGATCACTTTATCAAATCAAGAAGAACACTTTCATTGTTTAAAGACCATGCAGAGTTCATCTCTATTACTGATTCGTGGAGAAAAGAATCTACTACTGAAGAAGAAGAAGGCTAATCGGTGGATACTGAGGGAAGATTGCTTCTTGTGGGAGGTGTTGGATTATGCCATTGCTATAGAAGATTTGAAGAACTGCACGTCATACTTAGTGAGCTAAGTAGTTTGTAAGTCGACTGCATATGTTTAATCTTGTATACTGCGAAAGTAGAGATTTTTGCTCGAAAGTTTTTTTTTTACTTCTTCGCGTCTTTACTTATTTGGTTTGGCAAAAAAAAATATGGACTTCATCTCCGCATGCACACTAAATTAATTCAAAGATAAAATTTAGTAAAATTTAACCTGTGTGTAATTGGCCTAATATACGAATCATTCCATAGAATTCCATATTCTCAAATTAGTATCAGAGTTGGTTACATTAAAATATTTTGTGATTCTTTTTACATTTTTTATATTAATTTTTTAAATTGGTGATTTTTAAAAGTTCGGATTTTATGGATAATTTGTATATTAGGATGCCTATTTTGATGGGTAAAATTATGCGTACTGAAAAGTTAGGATGAGGCTTGCTTAAAAATCTATTGATGAAAGGGTCTCGCTTGTTTGTGAAGGAGGGTGGACACCAACCACTGCGACCAATGACAATGTTGAAAGTCCAAAACCTATCTTTGCATGGACAAAAGATGATTTTCAATGGATCAATTTTAACTCACGCGGTTTAAGTGTCATTTTTGGAGCCGTCACCCCGGGTGAGTTTTGCCGCATTATGACGTGCTCCACGTATACAGAATCTTGGGATACCATCCAGCTCACCCCCGAGTGTACTAATGCTCTCAAATCTTCTAAGCTGCGAAATCTCACCACTCAATTTTAGACTCTTACTATGCTAAAGTCTGAGTCGGTTGATGAATGGTATGCACGATTGTCTAATATCATGAACTCTAGTTTTAATTTAGGTGAGAGAAATCTTGAAATGCGTGTAGTTAAAAAGATTTTGAGATCACTTTCGGCCCGTTTTATTCCTAAGGTTATCGTTCTTAATTAATTGGGATCTTAGAAACACTTAGGCTATAAGAACTCGTAGGAGACCTTCAGACGTATGAAATCGACATGTTTTCCAAAACTGTTAAACCTAAGGATAAGGGAATTGTATTAAAAATTCAATCTAAAAGGAAAGAGGAAGCGTCGTTTGACTGCATGTATAATTTTTTATTTGGATGAGTTAGCTCTTTTTTGCAAAAAAGTTCAAAAAATTTCTCAAACTTAGAAAATAAAATACTTTTGAAGAAAATAAGAGTTTTGAGAAAGACAAAAAATATAAATTGATCAAGAAATTTTTTGAAAAATAAAGAAAAGATTACCCTAAGAAAGATGAAGAGAAATGCTATGAGTGATCGGGTAATGGTAACAAATCTCACACGTGTCCCACAAGATTAAAGAGACAAGACAAAGGCAAAATTGCCTTCAATGACACACTTAGTAATAGCGATATCAAGTCGGTGGATTCTAGGGATGAGTCGTCGTATGGACGTAACTTCACCACGTTCATGGATAGTCATGTTAGTATATCTATTACACCTCACACCGATGAGGAAGCTACTAAACATGATGGCCTAAAAAATGATTCTAGTCAGTTTGGAGAGAGTGAGAGAGATGATATTTTAAGTAAGATCGAGAGTAACCTTCAACATGCTTACACCGAGCTTTATGCTGAGTCCTTTAAAACGAAGAAAGAAAACAAAGGTTAAGTGCATATAGTTTTATCTTTATAAAATGAGTTGAAAGAGGAGAAAAAAGAGAAAGAGTCCTTGGTGAGAATTTCTTTAGGATAGAGAGCCATTTTAGTTGATAGGGACAATTGTGGCTTAACCAACAAAGTGTCTAATCTTATGAAAGATCTTCAAGTATCTATGGAGACTCATGTGAAAATTGAAACCCTTTTATACCAACTTGAGAAATATCTTGAACGTTCTCGAAAGGTCAAGGTTACTATAGGGGTACATGGAAGAAGGCTGGAAAGATGTTCCTCGATTCCGCTTTAGGTTTTAGGGAGAGACAAGGAATAGGTTATGATGATGAATCCACTTCACATACGACACTTTATGAGCCTCGACCTAAATCATAAAAGAGAGTTCAACCTAAGAAAGATAACCAAGGTAGACCCAAATAAGCCTATGTTTTCACCTTTTATAAGAGAAGAGGTCACCTTAGGGAATTTTTCTACAAGTTAGGTATAACTAGACATACACAAACTCTCGTGCACCGTTATAACAATGTTGTTATTCTTAGAGAACAAGTTAAGTTCCTAGTCGTGACTTTACAAATCTTAATGGAAAAATTTTAACGTATGTATATGGCATTTGATAATGGTTTTAATGCTCCAACTAGAGCCAATAAAGACATGGGCAATAAAAAGGTTACATCCACTGATGATGCTGGGAATCAGCACCACCAGGTGAGGTATTTTGCAAGCTCAATATAGGTGTAACAATGGAAACATAGCAGTGTAAAGAAGATAAGAATGAGGTGAGGAAAAGGGGGATAACACCTGAAGATAAGTGGTTCAGCCAATTTGGCCTATGTCCACTGTGAGTGTGTGTGAGTAATATCACTGAAAGAAGGCACTAATGGCCATGGATACAACCTCTTAAGCTCTCTCTCTCTCTACAGTATGTATTTAAACATAGTTTTAGCTAGGGTTTTAATATCTGGATCCCTTTGCAAGGTAGGGGATGATCCCTTTATATAGTGCCTAGGGGGTGTAATTTACCCCTTATGCATGTAATGTGATGTGTGTAGTTTCCTCACCAATGGGGGTGTGCCACCTGTCATGGCCACATGTAGGCAATGATGATGAAATATTCTCCCACATGTGGAGAATAATCTTGTTATAACTGATTTGTGCCCAGGTGTCCTTATCCAGATGTCAACAGATGCTCGACAATCATGTTGTTGAATGGCCTCGGCCTAGGAGAGGCCGAGCTATAAAGGTTGGATGTCCGCTCAATCCGCGAAGTGTCATGAGGAATCTCGGACTGATGTCAGCCGAGGTATATGCTAGGGTCGGCCTGAGCCGAGGTTAGGCATGTGGCATGCTGATGTTTACTAATACCTCTGGTAACCTCGGCCCAAGCCGGGGTAGGATCCATGATGAAGGTGAATCGGTGGCTCCTTGTTATCTCGGCCTACTGATGGCCGAGGTTGCTATTCCTGGGTACTTGAGGGTGCTGTTGATATCTGCGACGTGCGTGGTATCCTTGGGGAGGTGCATGTAGTAATGTCGGCCGGGGCCGAGGTAGTCCTGGCCGAGGGATGATACCGGTGGTCCTTACCCCTTATTGGGCCTACCAATGTCTCGGCCACCATCTCGGCCGAGGTTGGTATCCCTGGCTGAGGTTATACTTGGGCATATCAATCACCCCCAGCCCTTAGTCATTTGAGAGAGCAGGTGGCTAGGGGATTCTTGCCTCCGAGGCCTGTTCACCCCAAGGCCAACACTTGCGTGACACCTGTCCCAAGCCAAGGCGTGCCCACTTGGTTGGCATGTGCTGTCAGTTGTCCTTTGGGCTTCCCAAGGCAATGATGAGCCTTGGGAATTGTGCTCAAGTATTTAAAGGTTAAAAACCTTTCTTCTTCCCCATTTCTCTCCTTCGCGCCCAATTTTCTGCAACTCTCTCTCTCCGAAGCTCTCTCGTTCCAGCGCTTGTTCTGCAGGGGAATACCTTGTTTCTTGCGCGATTTCTTCTATTTCATTCATCAACTCACCCTCAGGTACCTCCCCCTCTCCATCTCCTTCATTTTGGCATTTTAATTTGAATTTTCCGGTGAGGGTTTGAATTTTTCGGTGAGGGTTTGAATTTTCCGGTGAGCTAGGTTTTTTGCAAAAGTTCTTTGGTTTGATCTTTGGTCCCCTTAATCTTTCAAGCCAAACTCGTTTGTAGTTTTTAGGATTTTTCCTCAAGTTTAGGGTCTGCCAAAGTTTTGGGTCGTCCCCAGATGCTCAGACCCCTGTATCAACTTCTTGAAGACTTCCCTTCTCTTAGAGAAAAGACCTTAGAGAAAATTAGGCAAATAGAGAGAGCTCAGGAAGAAGCTCGTAGGTCACAGGAGTTCCCTGTCAGACCTCTCTTTCCTCCACCTCTCAAGGTGGTATACCCTCGTCCACCTGAGAATTTCTATCAGACAGACGCCTCTGCCAATAACTTGCCGATGTCTGAGTCTGAGTCTTCCACCTCCGACCCGATGTCTGTGGACTCTTTCCAAGAGGCCATGGACTTCACTCCTCAGCCTGGTCAGGACCCTGACCAGGCCGAGGTTTCCAGCCGGGCCTCGTCCCAAAATGGCACAAGTACCTCAAGTTCTTCAGAGGTTGAGCTTGTTGGGCCAAGTGTGGCTGTGCCTCCCATTCTAAATGCCATCCCACTGTCGGCCGTTACTGGGGCCGAGTTTGCTCAAAGGTTCCCTGGTCACCCGTCTACGTCTGCTCCAGCCGACGTTGAGTCTGACGACGATGAGGATGCCGAAAGTGATGTTGACACATCTGAGGCGGCCGAGTATGAAAGCACAGTTACTGAGGTGGATCTATTGCACTTCAGGTACTTATACTCCATCAGTCCCTCTATCCACTTAAGGAGACCTCTGAGGGAAGAGAAGGCCTACCATGGTCAAGATGGGGAGATCTGCTTGTACGAGAAGATGTTCAAGTTAGGTTTTCGTCTTCCCTTTCACCCTGTCATCAGGTCCATCCTTTCCTTCATTAACTTGGCCCCCTCACAGCTCTCTCCCAATGCTTGGAGACTTATCATAGGGGCCATTATCTTGTGGAGGGCTGTCCATCACTCTGACCTCCCAGTTTAGGTCTTTGCTGGCTGTTACGTCCCCACCTCGGCCAAGAATCATCTGAGCTACTATCACTTCGTGGCTCGGAGGCCTGAGAAAAAGATGCTCTTGGTCACTCAGACCTCCAATCATAATTGGAAACCTCGGTACTTTTTTGCCTCAGGGCTGTGGGAATTTGGCCCTTCCATTCCCTCTTCCGTTCATGAGCCGAGAATACCCCTTAAATGGGGAAAAGTCACCATGTCTGCTAGGGCCGATCCTGGACTAAGTGTTCAAAATGGCAAAAAGGTGAAGGCCCTGCAAGATCAAGGGGCCCATGGGATGTTTGTCAAGTTCGAGCATCTGTTGACCCCCCAGTACCTCTCGGGGACGAGCTTAGGTGGAAGTCCCCTAGTTGACTTTGGTGAGGATTTTTATTTTTATTTCAAGTCTAACCTCTGATTATACTTACTTTATTTCTGAGTCTTATTTTTTCATTTTCGTAGAGAGACCACCAGGCATTTCAGACGAGTTGTGGGAGATGGCAGCTCCAAGCTTGGCTAGACTTGTCAAGAAAACTGGTTTGAGCGCTCCTCCACCTGCTCCCTCAACATCCAAGTCCAAGAAGAGGGCCCCTGAGGTCCATCCCCCTGAAGATCAGAGGCCGAGCTCCAGGCAGAAGAAGACTTCAGACGCTGCGATCCCTATCACAGCCGACACCTTAGCTGCTCGTCTGGACCAGCTGAAGCTTACCGGCAGCGTGGTCGGAAACAGCAGGCAGGCTATGGATGCCCTTGCCAACGTGATGACTGATGGCCACAAGCGCTTTTACAGGGCCATGGACACTCATATGCTGGTTGTGTTCGGCCTCCACAGAGCCGTCCAGGTATGGCTTATCTTTTTGTCAATATTTTTCCAAAGTGCAACCTCTGAAGTTACTTCCCTCTTACCTCTTCATTGTCTGTGCAGAGTGTGACTGCCATGTGCCAGTTATCTAACTGGGCCTTGAGGAAATTGCCTCTGATCCAGAAGGGGCAAGAGGCTGAGCAGGTGGAGAGCACCCTGAAGGTCGAGGTCGACCGTCTGAGGACGGAGTTGCAAAATGCTGAGACCAAGGCCCAAAATTCTGAAAGCAAGGCCCAAGGCCTAGAAAAGGACATCTCTGCACTCGTCCAGAGCCACACCAAGGCCCTGAAGGACAAGGATGAGGCCCTGCAGAGGAAGGTTAATGCTGCTGTGAAGGCCTCTCTTGCAGATGCATCGGAGAAAATAATTGCTGATTACAAGGTCTCCGATGAGTTTGTAGGTTTTGGTCTTGAATACCTTGAAAGGGGTATCAAGGCTACCACCAAATGGGCCGAGGTCAAGGAGGCCGAGGTTGGCACCATAAAGGCCTACAACCTTGTGGGCCTCGGCCTATCCGAGGCTCAGTTTGCCCAGGCCTTGCAAGAGATAGAGGACGAGGCTGTTGCCCCTGGTCAGACTGTTACTCTGGAAGGGACTGATCTCGGAGGGACTGACCCTGCAAATGAAGTGGCTGAGGTGACCAATGCCGAGCAGGCCAATCCAGCCGAGACATCGAATGTTCCTCCCTCAGATGATTGACTTGGCCTTGTATTTTGCATTTTTTGTTTTGACTTGTAATCTTGCATTTGTAATTTCTCAGACATGTAAATATTATGTAATTTCTTTCATTGAATGCCAATGTCTTCCTTCATCTTGATCTCTGAATGTATTTGAATGCAATGCCATCTCTGAAGTCATTATTTAATATGATGCCATAACCATTACTTAAGAGTCTGAGGTCCTCTAACCTAGGTGTCTGAGCTCAGACCTCGTCACCACCGAGTGATGTTATGAGGGTCTGAGGTCACCACCTGGGCCGAGGTTAGCCTCATAATAAATCACCAAATTAATGATGTTAAGGGTCTGAGGTCCTCTAACCTAGGTGTCTGAGCTCAGACCTCGTCACCACCGAGTGATGTTATGAGGGTCTGAGGTCACCACCTGGGCCGAGGTTAGCCTCATAATAAATCACCAAATTAATGATGTTAAGGGTCTGAGGTCCTCTAACCTAGGTGTTTGAGCTCAGACCTCATCACCACCGAGTGATGTTATGAGGGTCTGAGGTCACCACCTGGGCCGAGGTTAGCCTCATAATAAATCACCAAATTAATGATGTTAAGGGTCTGAGGTCCTCTAACCTAGGTGTCTGAGCTCAGACCTCATCACCACCGAGTGATGTTATGAGGGTCTGAGGTCACCACCTTGGCCGAGGTTAGCCTCATAATAAATCACCAAATTAATGATGTTAAGGGTCTGAGGTCCTCTAACCTAGGTGTCTGAGCTCAGACCTCGTCACCACCGAGTGATGTTATGAGGATCTGAGGTCACCACCTGGGCTGAGGTTAGCCTCATAATAAATCACCAAATTAATGATGTTAAGGGTCTGAGGTCCTCTAACCTAGGTGTCTGAGATCAGACCTCGTCACCACCGAGTGATGTTATGAGGATTTGAGGTCACCACCTGGGCCGAGGTTAGCCTCATAATAAATCACCAAATTAATGATGTTAAGGGTCTGAGGACCTCTATCCTAGGTGTCTAAGCTCAGACCTCGTCACCACCGAGTAATGTTATGAGGGTCTGAGGTCACCACCTGGGCCGAGGTTAGCCTCATAATAAATCACCAAATTAATGATGTTAAGGGTCTGAGGTCCTCTAACCTAGGTGTCTGAGCTCAGACCTCGTCACCACCGAGTGATGTTATGAGGGTCTGAGGTCACCACCTGGGCCGAGGTTAGCCTCATAATAAATCACCAAATTAATGATGTTAAGGGTCTCAAGTCCTCTAACCTAGGTGTCTGAGCTCAGACCTCGTCACCACCGAGTGATGTTATGAGGGTCTGAGGTCACCACCTGGGCCGAGGTTAGCCTCATAATAAATCACCAAATTAATGATGTTAAGGATGGAAAGAGAATGTCATGGAAACTGATCTTTATTAACAACCTCTTCTCAATAAGATGGTACATTTACAATTTACAAAATAGATGCAACATCATATGAAATATCTCTTTAGGTGGTCAGCATTCCATGGGTTGGTGAAGGGTTCTCCCTCTAGGTTCTCTAGCCTATACGTGCCAGGCACAACCTCTTCTGTTACTCTGTAGGGGCCATGCCAGTTTGGGTGTAGCTTGTTTGTTTTCTGTAGGGTCTTCTTAAGCACTAGGTCTCCTACCGCAATGGGTCTTGATTTCACCCTTTGATTGTAGAATTTTGCTGCTCTCTGTTGGTATGCTGCTTTCCTGACCTCTGCGTCTTCCCTTCTTTCTTCAATTAGGTCCAGGTCTAACCTCCTCCTTTCCTCGTTGCTGTCAGGATCGTAGGTCTGAACCCGATGAGTTGGTAGTCCTATCTCCGTTGGTATGACGACTTCTGAACCGTGTGCCAGCATGAATGGGGTTTCTCTCGTGGGTGTCCTCGCTGTGGTCCTGTAAGCCCATAGCACAGCGTAAACCTCTTCTGTCCATCTCCCCTTCGCGTCTTCTAACCTCTTCTTGATTCCGTCCAAAATAGTCCTGTTTGTGACCTCAGTCTGGCCATTAGCCTGAGGTCGACCAGGAGATGAGAAGAACTGTTTAATCCCCACACTTTGGCAATACTTCTCTAAGGAGGAGTTCTTGAAAGGGGTCCCATTATCTGAGATGAGCGTGTTTGGGAGGCCATACCTACATATGATGTTCTTCCAGATGAACTGAAAGGTCTTCTGCTCCGTAATCGTTATCATCGGTTCGGCCTCTACCCATTCTGAAAAGTAGTCAATGGCAACTATCAAGAATCTATAGTTGTTGACTGCTCTTGGCAAAGGTCCTACTAAGTCAATTCCCCATACCGCGAAAGGCCATGGAGAAGAGATTGATGTCATAGGCTGATGGGGTTGGTGGGGGATAGTGGCAAACCTCTGACATTTGTCACACTTCTTCACATAGTCAGCAGCGTTCCTGGACAAGGTTGGCCACCAGTATCCTTGAGTGATGATCCTTTTGGCTAAGGGTCTTCCCCCTATATGGCTAGAGCAAGAGCCCTCATGAACCTCTTGCAAGACCCGGGGTACCTCCATGGGATGCACACATCTGAGGAGTGGGAACAGGAACCCCTTTTTATACAAGACATCACCTACCAATGAGAACCTGACAGCTCTGTACCTCAACTTTTTTCTTTCCAATCTGGACTCAGGTAGCTCCCCCGCTCTTAAGTATCTGACGAGCGGGTCTATCCAAGACTCTCCTGGGTTCACATTGTGACAAGGGCTGCGTACCTCGTCCTCCTCTATGCTTGCCTTTCCCAGAACTTCAATTGGGATGGTTCTTCCCAAGTCTGTCTTCATTGCCGAGGCCAGTCTTGCCAATGCGTCAGCGTGATTGTTGCTTAATCTCGGCACTCTCTTCAGTTTGGCCTCTTCAAAAAACTCTAGCAATCCTCTTACCTTTTTTAAGTACCTGGCCATCCTTTCGTCTTTAGCCTCGTATGCCCCCAACACCTGGTTAACAACCAACCTTGAGTCGCTATGCAATAGGAGACGCTTTACCCGCAGAGTTGTTGCCAATAGGAGACCTGCTATCCTGGCCTCATACTCAGACTCGTTATTTGAAGCCTGGAAGTCGAATCTCAAGGCATATTCAATGTTGGCGCCATCTGGAGCCGAGAGTACTAGCCCCGCACCGCTTCCACCGTCACAGGAGGATCCATCCACGTAGAGGCTCCACACGTCTTCGTCTGAAGAGAAGATCCCTTCTCTCATCACCCCTTTTTCGAAGAGGTATCGATCCTCTTCGTTTTCTTCTATTCTCCTCCGAGTCTTACCTGGGACTACCTCTTCTCGGCCCCGGAAGACGTACGGGTCTGTCTCTTCCGAATCTCGAAAGACACCTCGACTCTCCTCTTCGCCGCCATCCAAGCTCTTCTCTGACTCAGTCTCTTCCCAAGTGAACTCTGCGATAAAGTCTGCAAGGGCCTGCCCCTTGATGGCTGTCCTGGGCTGGTAGGTGAGGTCATACTCTCCTAGCTCGATGGCCCAGGTCATCAGTCTTCCGGACTTCTCAGGCTTGTGCAAGACCTACCGCAGTGGTGAGTCGGTGAGGACTGTCATGGAGTGAGCTTGAAAGTAAGGTTTCATCTTCCTAGAGGCGTGTATCAGGGCATAAGCCAATTTATCCATGCGGGGATAGTTTTGTTCAGACCTTTGAAGGGCCTTACTATTGAAATACACAGGTCTCTGAACCCCATCCTCTTCCCGTATGATGGCCGCGCTAATGGCCGACTCAGAGACTGCCAGGTACAAAAACAACCTTTCCCCCGCGATAGGCCGGGACAGCAGCAAGGGAGACCCCAAGTAGAACTTCAATTGATCAAAAGCTTTTTCACACTCTTCATCCCACTGGAAGGCCTTTCTCAGGACTTTAAAGAACGGAAGACACTTGTCTGTGGCTCTGGAAACAAACCTATTAAGGGCCGCCACCCTTCTAGTGAGTCTCTGAACATCCTTGATACTCCTAGGAGTCTTCATGTTGAGTAATGCCTTGCTTTTTTCCGGGTTTGCTTCAATTCCCCTCTGATTAACGATGAACCCCAGGAACTTCCCGGCTCCTACCCCGAAGACACATTTTGTTGGGTTGAGCTTCATCCTGTAGGAGTCCATGACATCAAAGGTCTTCTCAAGGTCCGCTACGTGAGTACATGCTTTCAGGCTCTTCATTAGCATATCGTCCACGTATACCTCCATGGTCTTACCTATCTGCTCCTCGAACATCTTATTGACAAGACGTTGATAGGTCACACCCGCATTTTTGAAACCAAAGGGCATCACCTTGTAACAGTACGTCCCCTTGTCAGTGATGAAGGCTGTCTTCTCAGAGTCCTCGGTATCCATGAAGATTTGGTTATAACCTGAATAAGCATCCATGAAACTCATAAGCTCGTGCCCTGCTGTTGCATCCACCATCTGGTCTATCCAAGGTAAGGGATAGCTGTCCTTCGGGCAAGACTTATTCAGGTCTGTAAAGTCTACACACATCCGCCACTTTCCATTGGCTTTAGGCACGATGACTGCATTTGAGAGCCATTCCGGATATGTAACCTCTCTTATAAACTCGGCCTCTTCCAACTTTTTCACTTCTTCCCGGATGACCTCATACTTCTTCCTGGAGTAAATTCTTCTCCTTTGCTTGATAGGTCTAGCATCCCTGTCCACGTTGAGCTTGTGGGTCATGACCTCTGGGTCTATACCAGGCATGTCTGCATGACTCCAGGCGAAGACACTCTGCCTTTTCTTCAGGAAGTTTATCAGCTCTTCATTGATCCTTGGTTCTAGGGCCTTACCGACCTGGACGGTTTTTTCCGGTTCATCCTCATTGAGGACGATGGATTCTACCTGTTCTGCGGTCTCGCCCTTTTTCAGTTTTGTTTCATCCCTCGGATCAAGAGTGTCGATGCTGTAAGTGGCGGTTGCTCTCTTATGGGCCTCTCTCTCTTCAGCTGAGTTGAAGTAACACTCCCGTGCCGTGGTCTAGTCCCCTTTCACTTCCCCTACCCCATAAGGAGTCGGGAATTTTAGCATTTGATGGACCGTTGATGGTACAGCTTCAAATTCTTTGAGGGCCACTCTTCCGATGATGAGGTTGTATGCTAAGAATACATTTTCGTCCATAACAAAAAAGTTTATCTTCTTAGTTAGCCTCTTAGGCCACTCATCCCCCATGCATACATCCATTTCATACATGCCTAATGGGTGTACCTTCTCACCACTAAAGCCTATCAATGGGTGATGGTAGGGCACCAGCCTTGCCCTGCTAAGACCCATGCTCTTGAAACAAGGCCAGAACATCACATCTGCCGAGCTTCCCCCATCTATGAGGATTCTCCCAACATCGCACCCATGTACCCTTGTGGTTATGACTAAAGGGTCATCATGGGGGGCTAAGATGCCTTTGAATTCAAGTCTGGAGAATCCTACCACTAGGGTGTCCATGTCCACCTTCTTCCTCTTCTGCACTGCGTCAGAAGACGTTAGATTCACAACCTCAGGTTTGACCACTGACTTGGCCTCCGCTACATGAGCTTTCCTGTTGGCTACCTCAGAGCCACCTCCTGCGAAACCCCAACATATGGTGCTAACACCAAAGGAAATCATCCCTACCCTCTTGACTGGGGTATTGTCATCCTTAGGAGGGAGATCCGGGTCATCTCCATCATCACCCTCCGAATCATCATGCCTTCTAGCCGGGACATCGCCACGGCACCTGTCATCTCTTCTCTTCCTAGGGTCTTCTCTTCCACCCTTCGGGGCCTTGCCATCCACGTACTTTCTTAGCTTCCCGGATTTCAGCATCTTCTCAATCTCATCCTTCAGGATGTGCTCACAGCTCACAGTCAGAGGAGTGTAATGAGCGAACTTGTCATCTGATGACCTCTTCTTCCCCTCTTTCTTACCCTGGGATCTCCCAGTGCTTCCATGGTTCTCCTCCTCATATTTGGCGGCCATTGCCTCTTCCGCATTCATCACTTTCCCGGCGGTGGACAACAGTTCTGCCATAGACTTGGGGGGGTCTTCCGCCAATTTCCACAATAACTTCCCCTTCTGGAGGCCTCCTATCAGGGCAGTCATGGCTATGATCTCCTCGTAATCCTCTACCTCCAACTTCTCCTTGTTAAATCTTGCTATATAGTCTCTTAGGCTTTCTCCCTTAGCCTGTTTGACATACAGGAGGTGGGTAGTCTTCTTCTGAGGTCTTACCCCAAAGCAGAAGTTATGGATGAACTGCTCTGCCAGGCCCTTGAAGTTTTCGATCGAGTTCTTCGGAAGAGAGGTGAACCAACTATGAGCTGCCCCTGTCAAGGTCCCTGAGAAGGCCCTACACTTCATCTCATCAGGGATCGAGTAAATATCTGTCGCCGACTGATACATCTCAATGTGGTGCACTGGGTTAGTGTTGCCATCGTATTTAGGAGTCACTGTAGGAGGCTTGAACTTAGCGGGGGTTGGGAACCCCACTATCCTTGCTACAAACGGGGAGCCCTCTGAGTAGCCCCTCTGTAATGGGTCCCTGCTTTTTATGAGGTCCCCTATCTTCTCTTCTAGACGTTGGATTGAGTCATTCCAGGGTCTTCTCTCTTCGGCTGGGCCGAGGTTGTCCCCTGCCACCTCCCTACGATGGACAGAGGGTTCCCCAGCCACAACACGCTGACTATTGACCTCATCCTGCTCCCGGGCTCTTCTTTCCAAGGGTCGGCCTTGATCTGGCCGAGCCTGCCTATTCCCTCTTTGAGAGCCTGCCGCGCTTCTTGACCTCGATAGCCTCTGCCTCAGGTCATTGACTGGGCCCAGCCTCTCGAAGACCGACCCTCTGCTCAACCTGTTAAGGGCCGATCCTCTCTGCTGGGCCTCATATCTTCCTCGGCCGACACATCCTTGACTCTGCCTATCAAAGGCCGACCCTCTTTGTTGGGCCTCGTCTCTTCTTCGGCCGACACATCCCTGGCTCTGCCTAAGGGGTCGTACGGTGTTATCTGACACCTCATACGGCTCCCAGCAGTCTTCCGGGGCCTCTTCAGCTTCTAGGTCATCATACCTGTCCTCTGGGCAAGGGTTTCCCTGCCTCCCCAGGCGCAAGCGCCTAGGGTCAGCAATGTCCCTCCTCCGCTGGGGTGCAGGTTGGTCCTTCATACGTGCCTGGGGTGGTCCCCTGGCATCAGGATGGGGTTGAACTACAGCCGGAGTTATCATGTCCGGAGAGACTCCAGGTGGCCTCATCATCATGGTTTGGCTGAGCTGAGCAAATTGCTCCTTCATGGCTTGTTGTGTTGCAGATAAAGATTTCAAAGCTGCTGCCACCTCCGCCATTTCGGACCGGGGAGGAGCCTGACTGGAGCTAGCCCCTCCACCTCCGGGCGGTGGAAGAGGTGGTGGTAATTCGGGTTCCATGTGTTGATAATAAAGAGCTTGAACAGAAAGTGAGCTTAATACCTTAAAGGACCTCCTTCAATGGTGAAACAGCTCCACACAAGGGGTGGTTCCTGGTTCACCACCAGAGTCTCCGGTGAGGTAAAGCAGAAAAAGAGGAAGAGATGTCCTCTCGATTCCCACAGACGACGCCAAAATGATGATGCTGGGAATCAGTACCACCAGGTGAGGTATTTTTCAAGCTCAATATAGGTGTAACAATGGCAACATAGCAGTGTAAAGAAGATAAGAATGAGGTGAGGAAAAGGGGGATAACACCTGAAGATAAGTGGTTCAGCCGATTTGGCCTACGTCCACTATGAGTGTGTGTGAGTAATATCACTGAAAGAAGGCACTAATGGCCATGGATACAACCTCTCAAGCTCTCTCTCTCTCTACAGTATGTATTTAAACAGAGTTTTAGCTAGGGTTTTAATATCTGGATCCCTTTGCAAGGTAGGGGATGATCCCTTTATATAGTGCCTAGGGGGTGTAATGTACCCCCTATGCATATAATGTGCATGTGTGTAGTTTCCTCACCAATGGGGGTGTGCCACCTATCATGGCCATATGTAGGCAATGATGATGAAATATTCTCCCACATGTGGAGAATAATCTTGTTATAACTGATTTGTGCCCAGGTGTCCTTATCCAGATGTCAACAGATGCTCGGCAATCATGTTGTTGAATGGCCTCGGCCTAGGAGAGGCCGAGCTATAAAGGTTGGATGTCCTCTCAATCCGCGAAGTGTCATGAGGAATCTCGGTCTGATGTCAGCCGAGGTATATGCTAGGGTCGGCCTGAGCCGAGGTTAGGCATGTGGCATGCTGATGTTTACTAATACCTCTAGTAACCTCGGCCCAAGCCGAGGTAGGATCCATGATGAAGGTGAATCGGTGGCTCCTTGTTATCTCGGCCTACTGATGGCCGATGTTGCTATTCCTGGGTACTTGAGGGTGCTGTTGATATCTGCGACGTGCGTGGTATCCTTGGGGAGGTGCATGTAGTAATGTCGGCCTGGGCCGAGGTAGTCCTGGCCGAGGGATGATACCGGTGGTCCTTACCCCTTATTGGGCCTACCAATGTCTCGGCCACCATCTCGGTCGAGGTTGGTATCCCTGGCTGAGTTTATACTTGGGCATATCATCCACTATGGTAACTAATCAAGACGACAAAGCCCTTGTTGTGCATGTTGCTCTCAAGGTTCAAAATACTTCGTAGTGGAATTTTGATAGTGGGTGCTTCAAGCACATGACCGACGATAATCATTTTTTACCAATGTTGAGGATCAAAAGGAAGGCAAAGTAACCTTTGGAGATGGGAGTAGGTTTAGTATTTTAGGACGTGAATGTGTTGAGATACCCAAATACCCTAAACAAGACAATGTGTTGTACGTAAAAGGGTTGAAAGCGAGTTTAATTAGCATAAGCCAAATATGCGACACAAACTTTGCGATAAAGTTTGACTGCTTCGAATGTAACGTATATAATCAATCTGATGAACTTTTACTACAAGGAGTGAGGACCGATGTAATGCCCCGACAAGGGTTTCGATCACCATTGGGCTAATACGCATCGGATCAAGGAGTTAAAAAGGGAGGGAGAAAGTACAATTTTATTATTTAAGAAAAATACTTTAATTGGACCATTTATTAAGGACTACAATTACCTATTTTAGGTTAGAAAAAGAAAAGACTGCTTTAACTAATTAACTCCTTTTACAAGGTTTATTTATAAAAAATTAATTTAATTCACGATTGTAACTAAATAGGAAATAAACCATAGTCATCCCAGTATTATTACATCACATGGCCAAAGGCCCGAATAAAATGTTTAATGTCCCAAATTACTAATGTTTCAAAAGATAATTTAAATTAAATTAGAGAGCCACCAACGACGTTGACTTCCATCTATGGCCTTACCCGCGTCCTTCCCGACATCCCTACTCGAAGTACTTGGGGTGGGGGTGAGGGTTTAAAAAAAAAATAAGGGTGAGTGAACGCTCAACAGGGTGGGCAAAATTAAGATATACGTTTTATATAAAAATACTGTACATAAAACGTGTATTTTAATAATTCCAAAAATGTTTAACTGTTTAGCTAGTATTAATGTAACTACTATGAAATGTACCCGAGAGATGGGATCATACTCACTTAACCATTTCACACCACCCTTTATCGGGTCAAGAGATTATTAATCATATTTTATTCATTAGTCTCCGTTTTATCACATTTCATTAGGTTATCTGGCTTACACTTTTTTTAGCACAAATAATATCATTTCCTCTTCCATATTTTTTTAAATCTTTAGAGATTCGCATACTTTAACGGGTTTTACACCACCGGCTATACTTCCATGTGCTCTGGCACGTGATTTTGTGTCTTTCACTCCAGGGCTCCAGGCTCTTCTTAATTATTTTCGATGTCATTCGAGCCTATATTAATGTGTTTTAACATTTTTGCTAATGTCCAAATCATTCCGTTATTTTACCATTTTTATCATTCCTACGGTTTATATCACCATTTCATCTTGTTAACATGTAATTTTTTTTACTTTATCCGTTTTATACAAACTAACCGATAAGGTCTAATGAGGAAGTCTGACCCCTAGTACTCTCAATATTATAAAAAAAAATACTATTTTACCATTTCTTCATCGTAACTTGGTGAAAAACATATTTGAATAATTATGACACTAAAAATAACATTTCCTTTCAAAACCTTCCTTTTATGATTTTATGTTCAAAAGCCATGCTTCATTATTTTATGTTATTCAACAAAAAATGCATTTAATCACTTGAAGACCATTTTCTCAAAATGTCTAATATCTTTCCCTATTATTACATGTTACTTCAAATATAGTTTTTCTCCATTTTTAACAATATTTATGACACTCCTTTAGGGCTGTTTTTCTACACTTCATAATATTTCATAACACCCATTTCAACATTATTTATCAAATCTAAAATATTTACTACTAGAATGCAACATGATTCTATGCATATCAAGGAAGGATTGAAGCCTAGAAATCCTCAAATATGCAACTAAACAAGATATAAATCATGGATTTACATTTTTTATGATTTCTTTCCATATTTAAAGGTAAAAAATGCCATTTATTCATAAAATCCTACTTAGGTTTTGTCTTCTTGAAATCTATTTTCGCAAAACTTGAATATACATGAGAAAATATCTTCATTTTTGGAATTAAATCTTAACTAACATGCATCCTACACATTTTTCGTAGCTAGAAACTTTGAAATATTAGAGAGACAAAAAATCTACCTTAAGGTTTGGAGAGGAGATACAAAAGAAGATGAAGATGAAAGCTAATAACTCTAAATACTAAAAAAATCTCCTTAAAACACTCTAAAGCTACCTTGGATTCTCTTACATGCTTGACTCAACCCACTTTTACCCCTGACAAAGATTGTAGATGGATAATAAAGCTTGAGAATGGGGTGAAAATAGTGTATAAAGGTGGAGGTAATGTGTAACAATGTTGGGAGTGAGTTAGGCAGGATGATATACACTTAAAACTAGAGAGAGGGAAGGAAAAATGCTAATACTAAAATGGCGGGGAGGAACCCACCACCTCTCTCTCCCATGAATCCCCAAAGACCTAAGAAAATGATTTAAAAACCAATTCAAACACGTTTTATTAGACCTAGAGCACTAGAGGTTTACACCTCATAGATCTAATGGCTATGGTGTTGACAACACATTAAAAATATGCATATTTTTTTATTTCAACTCTGGTCATTCAAACGAGATCCCTATTCGTTCGAATGACATCTAACGAGGTACTAATGAGGTAAAAAATATGGGTATAAATGGGATGTGAGAAGTACCTCGTTCTAACGACAACCCCTTTATTTGAATAATAAAGGATTTAGTTTGAGCGTAAGCTTCCGACGAGATTTAAGAGAGCGAGGGAAATTGACCATTATCCCAGTCATTAGAAGTTCATTCTATCTTTGTTCTAACGACTCATTCGAATGACATGCTCCTCATTTGAACGACTTCAATTTTCCACTATAAACATTAAGTCATAAAAATTCAATTCGATAAGAACGAAGACCACGGTGATGGTTAAATCTCAATATTTATTCATAAATACGTATTCACATGGAAAGAGAAAAAATATAGGGCACGGGTATTATCTTTTTCCCACCTAAGGAGATTTCATCCCTGAAATCGAAACAACCAAATAGGAAAAGAGTTTTGGGTGCTTCTCCTGCAGCTGCGACTCGCGGTCCCAAGTCACACCTTCGACACCATGAAACTTTCAGAGAACCTTCACTAAAGAAATGACCATGTTGATCAGGACTCCGTACTCTCGGTCCAAGATGGATATAGGTTGCGTTTGAAATGTAACATGGGACTGCATTGATGCTAGACTTTTTGCTTAGAGCATCGACCAAAACATTGTCCTTGCTGAGATGATACTCTAATAAGAATTCATGGTCCTCTATTAATTACATCCATCGCCTCTGACAGAGATGAAGATCACATTGCGTGAAGATGTACTGAAGGCTCTTATAATTGAAAAACACCTAAAATTATTCCCCCATATAGATAATACCTCCATCTCTTAAGTGAAAATACCGCAGTAGCCAACTCCAAATCATAGGTTAGCTAGTTCCTTTCATGAATTGTCAGCTGATGGGATGCATAAGCGATCAATACTGCACCAAGCACTGACCCCCAAAGCGTCACAATACATGGTGTAACCCCTTCCACACCCCGAAAGGATAAGAACATGCACAAAACTCAACCTAATCTTCAGCTCATGTATAAGGGGAAATAGTTTAGCTTAGGCTTAGTATTTGTTTTATTTTCCACTGTGGCATTTTTGGTGTATGCCGTTACAAATGGACACATGCCGAAATGATGAACCGAATCTCAACATCTCTAAAGTTCACGACTTCTCCGCATTCTGGAGGTATAGATCTTTTAGGAGTTTAAATTTATTTTCATTTATATTTGGGAGACTTTTATAAACTTTTTATAAAAATTGAGGAAAATATTTTAGAGATCAAAATTAATTTTTTAATGACCTCATTCAAACGAGATCACTATCTCGTTCGAACGAAAAGGCATTTTCATTAGAAGTCTCATTTAATCATTTCATCAAACGAACATACAATGAGGGTGTTCTGTTTGAATTCATTGGAAGCTCATTAGAAGCTTATTCTAACGAGATTGGAGTCTTATTTGAATGAACTCTATTTTTGTTCTAACGAGATGACATTCTCGTTCGAATGATTTCTATAGTCATTCGAACGAATTTCACCACCACGAATTTTAGGTACAACCTATAAAAACCTGTTTTGTAAAGATTTTAAGAGAGACTTTAAAAAAAAAAATGCAACCTTCATATTTGTTACAAAAGTCCTCAATCCTTTTAGATTAAAACAACCTTTTGATTCACAAAAAACCTCCCCAATATATACTTGCAGAGATAGAACTCTACTATTGACCTTGTGACCCGAGGGATCACTGTTGAATGAAAGGATAATCGGTGGATACCGAGGGTGGACCGCCACCCTATGGACTACTTTGAATCTTAGTGATTTTCTTTTGAGAGTTTTATAAGTAAGTTATCTTGTAAAACTATCTAAATTGCATAAATAAAGGTTTTTCCCTAAAACGTGATTTTTCTTCATATCCATTTGTGATTGCATGCGTAGTTTATTTTTTGTAATTGGGATGATCATCATATGCAAGCCTAATTTAATCAAAGATTAAAATTTGGTAAAAAATGGATTTATTTGTTTGAAGACATTTAATTAAATAAGTTAATCCATTAAGATCGTGCGCACTCTCATCTTGAAAGGTTGACTCACAATCCTCAGACCATTCAAAGTGCACATACTTCTGAGTCAACATGGTGAGGGGAAACAAAACCCTCGTGAAATCTTGTATAAATTTGCGATAGGAACTGACCAAACCTTCGAAACTATGCACTTCCACGATTGTCCTTAGACTATCCCATCCCAGAAAGGCCTCCACCTTGGAAGGACCAAAATAAATTCCCTCGCCGAAAACCACATGACCGAGGAACTTGACCTCCTTCATCAAGAATTCACACTTATTGAATTTTGCATACAACTGGTTATCCCTGAGCAACGTCGTGTGAAGGTGATCCTTGTGGTCTACATATGATGCTGAATAGACCAATATGCCATCCATAAAGACCATGATAAATCGGTCTAAGTATGGATGATAAATGCAGTTTATCAAGTCCATGAATGATGGTGGGACATTAGTCAAGCCGAAATGAATTACTAAAAAGTCGTAATGCCCATACCGAGTTTGAAACGTCGTTTTAGGAATATCCTCCTCCCTGAAGAGTAACGGACGGTATTTGTAGGAATATCCTAATCCCTTACAAGTAACTGATGGTATCCTTAACTGAAGGTTAATCTTTAAAAACATATTCGACCCACATAACTAGTCAAAAAAATCATCGATACGAGGCATAAGGTATTTATTCCATATTGTCACCCTATTGAACTTCCCATAATTGATGAAGAGCTGGAGGATTTTTTCCTTTTTCTTCACAAAGAGGAATGGGGATCCCCATGGGGATACACTAGGGTGAATGAACCTCTTACTAGTCAACTCCTCTAACTGAACTATTGGCTCCGATAATTTTACTAGATCCATTTCGTGAGGTGATATAAAATGGGAGAGATGCTCTAATGCACCTCTATGGTAAAATCCACTTCCCTGTGAGGGGTTAACCCAGGAAGATCCTTTAAGAACGTATCGAGAAACTTCCACACTATTGGGTAATTCAACAACATGTCATTCGTGTCATCTTAAGCCACTATACTCCTTTACCAGCCATAGTACCATTTCAGGTCACGCACGGTAGATAATGTGAAAGGATGATTAATGCACTGATAGCTACTAAAATGATGGTGAGACCCATCTAAAAGAGATATTGAGACATTGTGTCGATGGACTTCAATGGTAGCTTCAAAACATGACAACCAATCCATAACAAGGATTACCTCAAATACATCTAATTCCATAAGGATCAAATTATACTCCAGAAAATAGTCTCCATCCATAACTATAAAACTATGCCCGACCCTATTGAGAACTATTACGGCGCAAACCAGAAGTCCTATGAAGATATAAGGACAAATTTGATCTACCTCTAGTCCCAAACTGAATGTTAAGAAGCTCAAAATTCCTTAACCCATGTACTTAACAAAATAATCATACCTTCCATCACCGGTGGATCATCAAAAGGTGCAGAAAATTATGACATGGCATAGGCTCGCCCAGGGTTAAACTTGCTGTTCTGGCCACCGGGCACCAGACCTACTCTTCCCCTGACTCGGATATGATTCGTCCGAACTATGCCTCAAGGCATGATGATGTCTCTAGGAGAAATATCATTTATAGAGCTTCTCGGTATGACTCGTGTAACTAGAACTCCATCCCAGCACGTAGTTAAAATCAGCTAACTGCCTTATCAACTTCTCAAAGCTCATTGTGGACAATCTCTCTTGAAATGGCCTTGGGACCCACAAGAAAAACATTCCCTCTAAGTGGGGGTTATAGGGCCTAATCGCTGGAGCATTATGAGGATAAAGAACTAACCCCCATAGTGGCCTTTAGTTTCGCGAAGAATCCTCAATCCCACCCTTAGACTTCTTATGACTGCCTTTTTAGGACCTGCTAGGCTCCCTCTCCTTTTTTTTGATGTCCTTGCCATCGTCAACATCTAACTCTAACTGAATAGCCTTATTCACTACTGACCTGAAGTTTGGTAGATCCATACCTGCCAAGATTCATTAAATGTTATGATTGTGGCCTTTGATAAGCAACCTCATCTCGACCTCATTTCTCTATATCGATTCCACATACTTACAAAAGCTTTTGAATTTGACTGGGTACTCATTCACGGAAGTCTTCCCCTGTATGAGATGAAGGAACCTATCCTTCTTGGCATCTTTGAATGTCTGGGGAAAGTACATATCAAGGAAATATACTCTGATGCTATCTTAGTCTATAGATTATGTAGTACTGACAGAGTAGGTGTTCCACCAGTGTTGTGCTTGCTCCATGACCTGGAACGTAGTTATCTTGACTTTTTTCCCAACTGGCATGTCAAGAATCTCCATGACTATAATGACTTCATCGATCCACTCCTCAGTAGTATTGGGGGAAGTTGCCCCATTAAATGTGGGTGAATGTAACTCATTCAGTATGGATGCGTAGGTAGTAATCTAAATAATCCCACTGCGGTTATCCCTTTGTTATAGCGATATCGAGTTAGAAAGATGCCACACGGCTTTCTCCATGTAACTAAGCTCGCTATTACCCGAACCACCATCTACATCACGATGTGGAGGCGTCTACATAAGAAAGGAGAGTTAAATACATAATGATATGAATTGGAAGTGATGGCAGAAGAGATTTTCTTAAACAGTAATGTAATAACCCTCTCCTCTGATAGCCCATTTTATATTTATTGACAATGTGTAGTGATTAATTATAAATGATAGATGTTGAGTAAATATTAATTTGTTATGTCAAGGTCAATATTTACTAAAATGTTGTATAGTTACCTCGTGAGTAGAAAATGTTCATGTGGTAATTTATAATGTCATAAGGATTTAAAATGACATTTTGGTTTATTATGAAACCGGAAGTAAAATGAGTTATAAAATTCCCAAATGATAATTTGGATAGTGTAGTTAGTCCCGGTAGGTGTGAGACAGTCAAAATAAGTGCCATATTGTATTTTGGCATTTCGGGCACTTTTGACTGGTTTTGGCTTAAATAGTGATATCGCGTATTATTTTTATCGCGCATTAGTTATTAGAGTTAGGCATTTTAGACTTATGGCCCGATTTAGTCTTGCTAAGACTTACTATTCCTTTTATGACCCAAATTGTTATCTTAGAGAGGAAGAGAGAGAGGAAGAAAGCTTTGGAGAAAGAGAGAGATTGAAGATTTGGAGTTTGTTCTTGCTTTCATCTTCATCAAATCTGATCTTCCTACCTTGAGGCAAGTAACTTACTTGCTCTTATATGATTTAAGTGGATTAAATTGCATGATTTGTTGTGGATTGTTATGAATAAATTTTAGTTAGGGTTTTGGTAGATTAATTGGGTATTAACCCTTAGGAGTTGATTTGGATGATATATTGCATTGAAGATGATAGCTATATACATTTAGGATGTATAAGTTGAGGTTGGTTTTGTTGGTTTTGGGTTTGGTAGAAATTTGGAGTTTAGAACTCCATAGCCAAACTTGGCTATTCCGCAGGGGCGAATCGATTCGGCTCCTTGGGCGAATCGATTCGCATAAATGCAGAATCCCAAGTCTTGTTGTCCGAATCGATTCGGATTAAGACCGAATCGATTCAGCATTTGCAGAAACTAAATTTTGTTGTCCGAACCAATTCGCTTTCAGAGCGAATCGATTCGCTGGGGCGAATCGATTCGGCCCTTAGGGCGAATCGATTCGGTTCCAGCAGTTTTGGGGGTCTTTTCCTTTTAATTTTCCTCCTTATTCTTTAGGATTAGGACCTAGGAAACTTCTTTAAAGAAGTAAACTTAGAGTTTTAGAGTAGTTATGGAGTTTGGTCGTTACCCTGGACTACAAATGGGTTCATCTGGGGTTTATTTCGGGGAGGTTTAAAGTAATGTTAAGGCATTACTTCTTTTATTCAAACTTTTAGAAGTTTGGAAGTAAAATGCCCAAACTTGGAGATTTATGGGCTTATCAAAATTTATATGAATTTGGGGAATTTCTAGGATCGTAATGATCATGTGGAGACCTAGCCTGGAATTGTAATTTGAGGAAATATAAATGATATTATTCGATGGGAATTAGGTTCGTATAAATGAACCTATAGGTGTTAAAGATGATAGGTTCAATTTAGAATGAACCCCGTTGTTTAATGATGTTAGGTTTAATAATGAAGAACCAATCACATGATTTATGGAAATGGATTTTTTTGTAATAATATATGATAAATGTAAATGCTAATTTACTGTTACACACCTCTCTAAATGACATCATAAGGGAAGTTCGCTCGTGAGGTGAAGCCCCCTGGCTAATGAATGCAGGGTGGATATAGTCCTAGGCCATGGGAGCGCTTATTGTTACATTTTTCTGCGATGGGTAGGAGATTCCGGGTGTGGTCTTGACTACCCCGCAGGCTCATGGCCGCTTCCCGACGTGTTCCGATAGGTGCCCAGGTTGTCTTATGTTAGGCCCTGGAAGATGATGGTCATTTAGGGGCGCGCACAGTGGGGAAACCCGGACGGGCGGTCTTAGATATCGTTATATGTATATGAATATAACTATATTTTCATCAAGTTGGATTTGATGGTTGATAAACGCCACAAAGAGCGTATGAAATGCCATAAAGAGCATAAATATGTGCCAGGAAGAGCACGGGAATAATATATGTGCCATAAAGAGCACTTGATGTAAGTGATATTCCTAATAAGGAATGGAAAGATAAAATGGGAAGTTTTAATAAATGAATAGAAATTATAACTTCTTGACTTAACCGAATATATGGTTTTATTCCTAATAAGGAATGTCTGAAGGAAATGGAAATTATATTAATAAGGAAGGGTTTTAAATTAAAGTGCTTTACCTTCAATTCTTGCTTGTAATTGTAGATAGCATGTCATAATATCATCCTCATCATTCATGTGTAACTATTCATACCTATCATGCTTTTTATTCTTCTAGAAATCGTATAGAATCCGGCCCTGACCGGTTTACTTCCTTGTTGTATATATATTATTGTATCCGCTCAGGTGCTCCACCGCAAGGACGCCCGACTTGACTTTCCCAAGTTCCCTGCACTTTCGACGAGCTGTAAGATTTTGCGGGTTATTACAGGATGTTGTATTAGACGCTTTCATTCTTGTTATTCTAGATATGATCGGGTCTTGTCCCTCGGGCGTGTGGCCCAAACATTTGTATTTGATTAATGATTGTACTATGTAAGATATTTTATATTGTTGTACGTTGTCTTATGTAGCTGTGGACCGACAGCTTATTCGGTCCATTTGTGTACATTCGTTTTAGTTATATTATATGTTATCTTTTGGAATTCCACTTGCTTGTCAGATTGGGTTGTTAGTTTAAATTTTCATAACCGCATTTTTAAAATTTTACACTTTTTGGCAACCCGTTTTCTGATTTATTGGGTGGTTTTCCCGTATACTCAGTTTATATTTGTGATGCTGAGAATGATATCCATCTATGATTCATGTTACGTTTGAGTATCGGGCTGGCCACCCCTTATTTCGGATTGCGGGTTGTCACAGATGGTATCAGAGCATCAGGTTCTAGAGTACTAGGATCTGTGTGAACTTGTCTCGTTCTACCGTAGCGTTCTTTGATGTAGGGCCCTATGTTAGGACTTCTTGTTGTTGATGTTTGTGACCTTCTGCAAGATAGATTGTTTTAACTAGTATTCTAATACTATTGTTCTTCCATCTCAGATGCCGCCTAAGAGAGGTCGCCTAGCGAGACGTATTAAGGTCGTAGAGAAGGAAGTAGGTCCTCCACCGCCACTACAAGGGACTGTTAATGTTGCGGATGTAGCAAGCATAGCGGCTGGAGCGATTAATGCCACCATGACCGTAGTGATCCAACAATTGCCATGGGCTCCAGGTGTTCAAGCTCCTACGGGACTTACTCCGTGGGAAAGGGTTCGGGAGTCCTTTCTAAAGGGAAATCCCCCAGAATTCGAGGGAGGCACGGATGCGGTTAAAGCCGATCAATGGAAGAAAAACATGCAACGCCACCTTCGTATGATAGAATGTAGTGAGGATAAGAAACAAGTCCTTACCACCTTTAAGCTTGTCGGATCTACTTTACACTGGTGGGAGACGATGACCACACCAGAGCAAAGAGACACAATGTCAATTACTGAGTTCTGGGCTTTGTTTGATCTTAAGTATTTTCCTCCCGCGGTCCAGAGGGAGATGAAGAGGAAGTTACAAGATGTAGTGCAAGGGGAGAGGTCTGTAGCGGAGTATGAGGAGGAGTTCACCCAGTTAGCGAGTTTTGCACCAGATGAGGTGACTCCGGAAGAGAGGAAGATCTCGAAGTTTATGGGAGGTCTAAACTGGAGAATCCGAAAACACTTATTGGGTAACCCAGCTTTCCAGACTTTTGGTGAGGTTATGAATGCAGCCTTACTCCATTGCCAGGAGCATCGATTATATATGCAGGGTAGCAAGAAAGCTACTGATATGAGGCAAGTAGGGAAGCTTGGAGAGTTTATTGCGAGTGGCAATAATAATAGGCACGGACAAGGTGCTTTGCATCAGGCAGATCGGGGTGGCCCTGGAGGTAGAGGTCATCCGGACCGAGGCATTTCCCAATTTAGGAATATCAGGGGTCGAGGTCGGGAGGACATGAAGGGACGGTGCTTCCAATGTGGGGAGGTAGGTCATTACAAGAAGGAGTGTCCTCAGATGATTGGGGGTCAGTTTCCTCGGGCTCCGCAGCAGCCATGTGTTCAGTTTCCACCTCCGGTACCTATTATGATTGTTCCTCCGCATCAGGGACAACTACAGTATGGGCGTGTTTGTCATAATCAGGAGGCTGTGCTTCCTCCAGCTCTGCCGGCACCGCCCGTTATTGAGGGTAAGTTTTTACTTAGAGATACGTGAGTTATATGTTATTTGATGCGGTTGTTACGCGCTCAATTGTTTTATGAACTCTTCTTAGACTACGGATTTAATAATATCTTCTGAGAGCATTTTTCATTAGTATCGAGTTCTATGGGTAATGGTTCGCTCATTTCTTTTGTTTGTATGTATATAGGAAGTTCTCTTATTAAATTGTGCTTGAGACCGATTTACTCGTCCTTAACATGGTCGAGTATGATGTGATATTAGTATGTGATTGTTATGCCTTATCTCCACGACCAACAAGTTGAGTGGTAGCGTATAGGAGGGGTTCCTTGTCTGGATTCCGCTTCTGCGGGACGCTCCACGCGTGAACCTTAACAACGTTGAGAGTGGAGATATACCACCTTTCCTTTCTCTTATCTTATGTGTATTACGCTCTATCTCCATGATCAACTAGTTAAGTAGGCATGTGTCGGAGGGGTTCCTTGTTTGGATTTCGCTTTGCGAGACACTCCGCCGCATGAACACTTAACGATATTGTGAGTGGAGATATGCTATTCTTTCCTTTTATTTTATTTTGTTTTATTAAATTATTGTTGAAAGTGGGATTGGAAAGTTTAGCCGAGAATCACGTAGAAGGGTGATTAATGGCTATTAAAGTGCGACATAGAAGCGCTGCATATAGTTTTCTCCTCTGATCGATGTGAGGGAGACCGAGGTACGAAGTCGAATTGAGACTCCGGGTTATGCCTTGATAAGAAGGCTATTTAATGATATGTATATATGTTATAAGGCATATAACTATTGGGTTTCACGAAGGGTGAGCGTTGGGTTGTTATTTTTATTTAATTGATAGTGCGTAGCTATAGAATCTTTTGGTCCCGAACATGTGTCTTAGACCTGTACCCCTCGATGACTGACAACGCGAGGTAGTAGTGTAACGGGAGGGTTCCTTGTTTGGATTTCGCTTCGGCAAGACGTCCCACGCACGAAACTGAGCAAATGTCGGAAGTTGAGGAAGGTCATGGGCGCTAGGGATATACTTAACAGTAGGTGTACGACTTAGATAGGGTATAGGTAGAGAGACTTTAGGATTGTTTGGACGTAGGGTCTTTAATTATGGGACGTAAGATTAGGAGGGTTGTTGGGAGTTGACCATGACTAAGCCCTGCGTAAACTCATATCAAGGGATTGGTTCCATGTTATGAGAAGTGGGAGGATTTTGAGAAGTTGGTAGTTGAGGCCGAAGGAGATGAGGCCTCACGTAGTGGAGTGTTACATAGGTAACGAAAGGGTGAATTGACTCGTACCCCTGAGCCACGTGGTTAAGCTCGAAGGTAGATTCCATTAGCAAGTCTCTGCCATGATGGAGAGTGATAATACTGGAGTATCGATCTATTGTTAATGCGCCTCACAAGTTTAAACTTATAAGGAGTATTATCCCCTATTTAAATTGAAGTCCATCTTGAGGGTGGGGTGCGTTCCCTTAAGAGAATTTTGTCCCGAACGGAAGGGACTTAAGTTAAGCAGATATGGAGAAATCACGCGGTTCTAACGTTTCGGTGCATCAAGGTAATGACGAATCGTGCCAAGTTATACGTCGCTAGTACTATTGGCTGGGCATAGTAAGGTTGTTGTACTACATGGGGTGCCCTTGATTATAGTCCTGACTAGAATAAGACTTCCGTTTCTCATTCTTGGCAAGTTTCCAAGAAGTCATGGGAATCGAATTATGGTTAATAACTTCTTGTCATTTTTCCAGATGGCCAGACCAATAGAATAACCATATGTTGGGGCATATACTCCTTATATGCGTGCTTAACTTTAAGAGTAGTCGGGAACAATGCTTTCCACTCGTTGAATTCGCCTATAAGAATTTGTGTCGAATCACTATTAGGACGACGATGTAGGAGAAGCCTTGTATGGTAGGCCTTGTTGATTCCCCACTTGTTGGTTCGAAGGGCGAGATGATGGGTCTCTCGTATAACCAAGATCGACGAAAAGAGCTCAGTCGATGCGGGAAGAAGGCATCTGGAGTTTGAGGTCATTAGACCAAGAGTTGTGGTGGGTATCGCTTGTGAAGGGCATTAAGCGTTTCGAGTAGAAAAGGAAAACTTGCACCGCATGATGTTGTACCTTTCCTAGAAATGTTGCGGTGGGTCCGGTAACCTATTAGCTCGCTTTATCGAAACATTTTGCGGCAAGTTCATGATTGTTCCTTGTCTCTCATGCAAGGGAGTATGAGAGATACGACGGTGCCTTTAGGCACATTCCTTTTGAAGAAGATGCAACGTGACGGTTCTTATTAGGTGTAGTCGGTTGCTATCTTAGAGCGTAGAGTTACGTTTGGGATCGCCGGTAGTACCTCGGGGGATGAGTTCTATATAGTCATCACTTTATCGAGAAATCGACATAGGGTCGCAAGGATGACTTGCGGGAATAGCATCCGCACTTCTTCTTGTGAGGTATACCTGAATTTTGGGGGAAAAATTCCCTCTAAAGGGGGGGAGTATGTAATAACCCTCTCCTCTGATAGCCCATTTTATATTTATTGACAATGTGTAGTGATTAATTATAAATGATAGATGTTGAGTAAATATTAATTTGTTATGTCAAGGTCAATATTTACTAAAATGTTGTATAGTTACCTCGTGAGTAGAAAATGTTCATGTGGTAATTTATAATGTCATAAGGATTTAAAATGACATTTTGGTTTATTATGAAACCGAAAGTAAAATGAGTTATAAAATTCCCAAATGATAATTTGGATAGTGTAGTTAGTCCCGGTAGGTGTGAGACAGTCAAAATAAGTGCCATATTGTATTTTGGCATTTCGGGCACTTTTGACTGGTTTTGGCTTAAATAGTGATATCGCGTATTATTTTTATCGCGCATTAGTTATTAGAGTTAGGCATTTTAGACTTATGGCCCGATTTAGTCTTGCTAAGACTTACTATTCCTTTTATGCCCCAAATTGTTATCTTAGAGAGGAAGAGAGAGAGGAAGAAAGCTTTGGAGAAAGAGAGAGATTGAAGATTTGGAGTTTGTTCTTGCTTTCATCTTCATCAAATCTGATCTTCCTAACTTGAGGCAAGTAACTTACTTGCTCTTATATGATTTAAGTTGATTAAATTGCATGATTTGTTGTGGATTGTTATGAATAAATTTTAGTTAGGGTTTTGGTAGATTAATTGGGTATTAACCCTTAGGAGCTGATTTGGATGATATATTGCATTGAAGATGATAGCTATATACATTTAGGATGTATAAGTTGAGGTTGGTTTGGTTGGTTTTGGGTTTGGTAGAAATTTGGAGTTTAGAACTCCATAGCCAAACTTGGCTATTCCGCAGGGGCGAATCGATTCGGCTCCTTGGGCGAATCGATTCGCATAAATGCAGAATCCCAGGTCTTGTTGTCCGAATCGATTCGGATTAAGACCGAATCGATTCGGCATTTGCAGAAACTAAATTTTGTTGTCCGAACCGATTCGCTTTCAGAGAGAATCGATTTGCTGGGGCGAATCGATTTGGCCCTTAGGGCGAATTGATTCGGTTCCAGCAGTTTTGGGGGTCTTTTCCTTTTAATTTTCCTCCTTATTCTTTAGGATTAGGACCTAGGAAACTTCTTTAAAGAAGTAAACTTAGAGTTTTAGAGTAGTATGGAGTTTGGTCGTTACCCTGGACTAGAAATGGGTTCATCTGGGGCTTATTTCGGGGAGGTTTAAAGTAATGTTAAGGCATTACTTCTTTTGTTCAAACTTTTAGAAGTTTGGAAGTAAAATGCCCAAACTTGGAGATTTATGGGCTTATCAAAATTTATATGAATTTGGGGAATTTCTAGGATCGTAATGATCATGTGGAGACCTAGCCTGGAATTGTAATTTGAGGAAATATAAATGATATTATTCGATGGGAATTAGGTTCGTATAAATAAACCTATAGGTGTTAAAGATGATAGGTTCAATTTAGAATGAACCCCATTGTTTAATGATGTTAGGTTTAATAATGAAGAACCAATCACATGATTTATGGAAATGGATTTTTTTGTAATAATATATGATAAATGTAAATGCTAATTTACTGTTACACACCTCTCTAAATGACATCATAAGGGAAGTTCGCTCGTGAGGTGAAGCCCCCTGGCTAATGAATGCAGGGTGGATATAGTCCTAGGCCATGGGAGCGCTTATTGTTACATTTTTCTGCGATGGGTAGGAGATTCCGGGTGTGGTCTTGACTACCCCGCAGGCTCATGGCCGCTTCCCGACGTGTTCCGATAGGTGCCCAGGTTGTCTTATGTTAGGCCCTGGAAGATGATGGTCATTTAGGGGCGCGCACAGTGGGGAAACCCGGACGGGCGGTCTTAGATATCGTTATATGTATATGAATATAACTATATTTTCATCAAGTTGGATTTGATGGTTGATAAACGCCACAAAGAGCGTATGAAATGCCATAAAGAGCATAAATATGTGCCAGGAAGAGCACGGGAATAATATATGTGCCATAAAGAGCACTTGATGTAAGTGATATTCCTAATAAGGAATGGAAAGATAAAATGGGAAGTTTTAATAAATGAATAGAAATTATAACTTCTTGACTTAACCGAATATATGGTTTTATTCCTAATAAGGAATGTCTGAAGGAAATGGAAATTATATTAATAAGGAAGGGTTTTAAATTAAAGTGCTTTACCTTCAATTCTTGCTTGTAATTGTAGATAGCATGTCATATTATCATCCTCATCATTCATGTGTAACTATTCATACCTATCATGCTTTTTATTCTTCTAGAAATCGTATAGAATCCGGCCCTGACCGGTTTACTTCCTTGTTGTATATATATTATTGTATCCGCTCAGGTGCTCCACCGTAAGGACGCCCGACTTGACTTTCCCAAGTTCCCTGCACTTTCGACGAGCTGTAAGATTTTGCGGGTTATTACAGGATGTTGTATTAGACGCTTTCATTCTTGTTATTCTAGATATGATCGGGTCTTGTCCCTCGGGCGTGTGGCCCAAACATTTGTATTTGATTAATGATTGTACTATGTAAGATATTTTATATTGTTGTACGTTGTCTTATGTAGCTGTGGACCGACAGCTTATTCGGTCCATTTGTGTACATTCGTTTTAGTTATATTATATGATATCTTTTGGAATTCCACTTGCTTGTCAGATTGGGTTGTTAGTTTAAATTTTCATAACCGCATTTTTAAAATTTTACACTTTTTGGCAACCCGTTTTATGATTTATTGGGTGGTTTTCCCGTATACTCAGTTTATATTTGTGATGCTGAGAATGATATCCATCCATGATTCCTGTTACGTTTGAGTATCGGGCTGGCCACCCCTTATTTCGGATTGCGGGTTGTCACAAGTAACTAAAGCATTAACTATGCGGAAACATATAAGGAAAGCGTACAAAGGAAGCGTAAACACTGCATCACAACCGCGGCTCTAATACGATTTGTAACGCCTCGACCAGGATTTAGGTCACCGTTAGGTTAACCCACACCGAATCAAGGAGTTAAAGGGAGAGGGAAAAAGTCCAATTTTATTATATAAGAAAATTCCTATAATTCCATCATTTATTAAGGAATAAAATTACTGGTTTTAAGTCAGGAAAAAAAATGACCACTTTAAGTAAGTCGATTTACAAGCTTTATTTATAAAGATCCAATTTAATCCGCGATACTAATTAAATAAGGAATAAACCAATGTCATCCATGTATTATTACATCATATGGACAAAGGGCCGAGTAATATGTTTAATGTCCCAAATTACAAATGTTTCAAAAGATAATTTAAATAAAATTATTGATCCACTAACGATGTTGACTGCCCTTTGGGGCCTTACAGCGTCCTTCCTGATGTCCCTACTCGAAGTACCCAGGGTGGAGTGGGGGGACTTTTAATATTAAAAGTAGGGGTGAGAGAACGCTCAGCATGGTGGGTAATTCTAAGATATACATTTTCTATAAAATACTACACATATAACGTGTATTTTAATAACTGTGGAAATGTTTAACAATTTAGATGGTATTAATACAACATGCAATGCACTCGAGCAATGAGCTCATATTCATAGTTAACCATTTTATACCACCATTTATCTGGTCAACAGACTATTAATCATGTTTTATTCATTGGTGTCCTTTTTATCACATTTCATTAGTCCGTCTTGCTTACAAGTTTTTTAGTACAACCAATATCGTTTCTTTGTTCCATTAGCGTTTCTCAGAATCTTCCAATATGCTCATAATTTAACGAGCTCCACATTACTAGTTAGGCTACCATATGCTCTGGCTAGTGATTTTGGGTCTTTTACTCCAGGGCTCCAGGCCCTTTTTAATAATTCTCGGTGTCATTGAAGTCCACATTAAATGGGTTTTAACATTTTTGCTAATGTCCACATCATTATGTCATTTTTTATTTTTATCATTTCTATAGTTTATATAACCATTTCAACCATGATTTTTTATTTTTATTTTTATCATTCCGTCAACTTGAGAATGTGGTTTTTTACCTTTTCTATACCTCCTTAGTCAATCCCAAGAATTTGAAAGAAGAATTCACGGATGAGCATTTGATATCCATTATGTAAGAGGAGTTTCTTCAGTTTCACAAGAATGATGCCCGGGAGTTAATCCCCCGACCTAGCGAGATAAATGTGACAGGTTCCAATTGTATTTACGAAAATAATATGGATGAGAATGATACCATAGTTCGCAATAAGGAAAGGTTGGTCGTTCAAGGCTATAAACAAATCGAGTGTGTATTCTTTGATAAAACATTCACTCATGTTTCTAGGATAGAGTCCGTTCGCTTACTATTCAGCATATTATGTCATCTGTGTTTCAAGTTATATTAGATGGATGTTAAAAGTTCCTTCTCAAATGGCATTCTATAGGAGGAAGTTTACATGGAACAACCAAAGGGGTTTGAAGACCCAAATAACTCGAGACACGTCTTTTATCTTAAGAAGGCCCTGTATAGTTTGAAGTAAGCACCCCGTGCTTGGTACGAGAGGCTCACTTCCTATATCTTAGCTGGTGGCTTCAAGAGAGGGGGAGTGGATAAGATGCTATTTGTAAGGAGAGAGAGCGGTGCTATTTTTGTTGCCTAAGTCTATATGGATGACATAGTATTTGGATCAACATGCTCCCGATATCCTTACACTTTTGAGGAGGAGATGAAGAGTGAGTTTGAGATGAGCGTGGTTGGTCAGCTTACGTTTTACTTTGGTCTCTAGGTGCGTTAGCTAGAGGATGAAATGTTCATATCTCAATCCAAATATGTAAAAGACCTAGTCAAAAAGTTTGGTTTAGACTCACCTAAGCACTCACGCACAACTATGAGTACATGGACTAATCTTAGCAAAGACACTTTAAGCAAGTACATAGAGTGAGCCCTTTATCAGAGCATGATAGGTAGTCTAGTCTACTTGACTTCTAGTTGTCCCAACATTGCCTTTAGCGTTCGAGTCAATGCGCAATACCAGTTGTTCCCAAAATATCCTCACTTGATCTTACTAAAACGTATCATCAAATACGTGAGTGGCACTGTTTCCTATGGTATTTGGTATTCCTTTGATACCGATGACCATTTGTTCGCCTATTTGGATGCCAATTGGGTTGGGTATGTTGATGGTTGTAGGATTACTTCCCATGGGTGTTTTTACTTTGGGATTTCTCTTGTCTCTTGGTTGATTAAGAAGAAAAACTCCATATATTTGTCTATGGCGGAGGCTGGGTATATTTTCATAGGGAGAAGTTTTATGGAGCTCTTACAGATGATGCAAATTTTTAAAGATTATGGGATTCAATAAGGCACAGTGACTATTTATTGTGATAATACGAGTGTGATCCATATATCCCGTAATCCGGTCAAACATTCTCCCCCAAAACACAATAGGATACGTGAGCATTTTATTCTCGATCTCGTTGAGTAGAATGTCATGCCCTTGAGATTTGCAATCACCGAATGCCAATTAGCCGATATTTTCACGAAACCATTAGATACGCTTACATTTAAGGATCGTAGGAAGTATTTGGGTATTTTCTCTATTAATTGAGTGTGGTTACTTTATCCAGTATAAGATGACTTATTATGTTCATATCCTATATTCCTATTTCCATATTGTATTATCATTGTATGTATATGTTTTTCTTTTAGATATATTTTGAAAAATTCCAAAAATATTTTGCATTTTTATGAAAAAATTAGAAAAATGAAGAAATATTTTTGGTTTTTAAGAAAACGTTTGAAGAGCTGAAAATATTTTATTTTTGATAAAATTTTCAAAAAAGAAGAAAAGATTTATCTATTTTTGAATTTTTTCACTTGATATGGATCAATATTTAAAATATTCGAATCACCCCTACATCCCATCCCTCCATATGGATTTTATAATAATGCTTTGAGACATGACTTTATTTTGTTAGCGTGCTAATAATGTGTGGATATAATTATGTCATTCAATAATAATTAGTTTCTATGTGTTAGACTATTTGTCACCTTTATTGCACACATGCACAAACTTTTTGAACATTATACTTGCTTATCATATATCGAATACGATGTTCTCATCTCAATTCTTCTTAATAACGAACTAAATGTAACAAGAGATAAGTTGTGCATGTAATAATCATTGCCCAGATTTCTTTTCCCATAAAATATTGATATATGTTAAGCTCTGTTCTAAAAAACCCGCCTAGGCTCTGCCTAGGCACGCCTAGGCTTGAGGCTTGGGAGAAACGCCCCGCCTTAAGATTTTGACGCCTTATTCTTGGTAAAACCCTTAAAGCATACTTTTTCTCCAAAAACAATAATGCTTTAGTGAAACGATATCGCGTTTTAAAGATTTTTTTGCAAACCGGACCATTATCTCATCCAAAATAATCAAATAGTTTTTTTATTTGCAAATATTCAGACATATTTTAATGATATGTACAATTTTAGTATTTTAATAGCCTTGTTATCATTAAAAAATATTAAAATATATTAAAAAGACCTAAACGCCTTTTTACGCCAAGGCCCGCCTAGGCTTCTAAGGCTTAAGGCTTGGCCTCCACGCCTCGATCACGCCCCGCGTTTTTTAGAACCTTGATGTTAAGGAATGGAAAAGGACTACGAAAGAGAAAAATACTCTTTGCGTTAAAAGTCAGCATTTGCAAAAAGAGCCTACAATATTAAGGACCCACAAAAACAGAAGTGTCAAGGCTATTTAGTTTATATTTGTTGATGCTTCTCTACATAAGAGCATTATGATTTTTTCAAAATATTTTAGAGTGAATTCTTATATATGAGGGATTTTGAGGGGGTTATAAAGTAGAAGATCAATGGATTTTCCTAACAAACATACTTGAAAAACATGAAATAAGTTTGGCATTATTGTTTTGGGAATCATTAAAATTCATGGCATATTTCATAGGTCGAGCCAATTTCATTTAAGTTTAACATTTTTACACTTATGGTAGAAATTGAGTTCTTTCTCTAAAAGTATCTCATGACTTCGTTCACCTATGTTATGAATGTTTATGTTGATTTGACTATGAAAAATGTTCACATAATTACATTATGTTTTCACGATTAAGAAATTATAGTGTTAATCCATAGTGACTATGCATTTTTGTACCTATCTATACTTTTTATACTTATACTTGAATTTTTTTTTAAAATTTTCATAAATAGTTGGTATGCCTTTTGAGATCATCATTACATGTTCTCTAATTGGTTATCTTGCTAATGATATCTTTCTTTTTCATGCGATGCTTATTATTCATGTTTAGATTTTATTCCTTTGCCCATTATATAAAAAAAGGGAGAGAATAAATTGAGGAGGAGTTTTATTTATCTTTTGCAACTCGTATGCGTCACAGTATTTCTTTTATCTCATATGTGTAAGTCAATTCCGCCTTGATGATAATTTCATGGACTACACAAGATAAAGACTTTTGAGTTGAAGACTTATACAAGAATTCATTTTCATTTCTTGATTTAGGAAGGTATTTATTGTATTAGTCTTTAGAGGTCAATTTGGCTTATGTTTGTGTTTTGTACTTGAATAGCTAAAAGGGCAGATTTGTAAAAGCAAGTTTTATAAAAACTTAATTTACTTTTATTTTGGCTTATGCCGTTACACAATCACTACGCCATCGTCACCGCTACTACATATTCACAGACAAAGTTTAAGACATTTAGAATATTGAAGAATTATTCGTCTCAACAACATTCAGAAGAGTTATGGTTGCTTTTGCAAAGCCTTTATTTTTCAGGGGATTTTATATTTTTAAGAGTTTCCATTTGAAAATGATTTTAAAATAACAAATTGAGGGGGAGTTTTATTTATCTTTTAAAACTTATATGTGTCACAATATTTCCCTTATCTCATGTGTGTCGGCCAATCCTACCTCGATGATGATTTAATGGACTGCATAAGATAAAGACTTTTGAGTTAAAGACTTATACATAAATGCATATTAACTTCTTGATTTTGGAGGGTGTTTATTGTATTAGTCCTTTGGGGTCAATTTGGCTTCGGTTTGTATTTTGTACCAGAATAGCCAAAGAAGGAGATTTGTAAGAGAGAGTTTTATGATTGTTGAATGTACTTTTTACTTTGGCTTATCCCGCTACACAAACACTACACCATCACGACTGCTTTTATGTATTTGAACACAAAGTTGAAGACTTTTTAAAGATTGAAGAATCCTTTCTATCAGCAACATTCAGAAGAGTTTTGATTGCTTTGGTAAAGCTTTTACTTTTTAAAGGGGTTTTACATTTTTAACCGTTGCATTTCAAAATGTTTTAAAAATATTTTTTAAGAAAATTTTGAATATTTTGATGGCTCGTTAGAACGAGCTTACCTTGTCATTTGAACGAGTTTCACGAGGTTCTTAGAATGAGGTTCCCATGATTAAACGAGTTATTTTTTCATCATTCCATGGAATGTTGTTCGATAGGTCGTTGAAAGCTGGTTCAAACGAACACATGTATGCCACAAGAACGAAGTACCTAGTTGTGGTGACAATTATTATGCAACACAAATAAATATGAAAGAGTTAACAGCCAAGAAAAGATAAATAAAATGCCAATCACACAACAACGGGTATACGTGGTTCAGCAAAGATGTGCCTACGTCCACGGTGGTTCAGTCAGTGTTATTTCTCTATATTCTGAAGGATAAGTACAGAGAATACAACTTGTCCTTTTCCCCGGACTTAGGGTTTGATTTATACATGTATATGTTGGTTAGTGGGGGTGATGGGTTCCTCCTTATTAGCCATCTCCCCTGTAACTTTCTTACATGGGATCGCGCTTCCCCACAACTTCTCTTCATGGGATCGTGGAGTAATCGGATCAATACAAAAGGTGATGGGCCTGGGCTTTGGGCCCCTAAGGCGAGGCTACTCGTCCAGGCCTATAATGCTAAATTCAGGGTACTCACAATTGCCCCTAAATTTATTGGGCCATTTCTATGGGTCCAATGAATTTAAATGATCAGCTATTATGGTTGATTTCTTCAAAAACTGTGACGTTGCTTTGGCGGCACCCGCTTCGCTATTCGTGCGCTATGATTAGAGTTGAAGGCTTGTTGGAAGAAGGCACATTTCTTTTCGTCGCTTAAGCTTTTCCAGCAATCTTCTATCTTATGAGAACTCTTGCGCTTTGTACCTTCTGTTTTCGATCTCTACTTTCGTTGCTTCTTCGCCATTTGACCTGATCTTCTGTCTTGTAAGTCTCTCGTGCTCTTTGCATTTTCTCTTTGGTTTGTAGTTTTTCTTGTATTTTTCCAATGGCGAAGATTGGAAATAGGTTAGTAACTGAGTTTAGAAAATTCTACAGTATTCCTGAGTGGGTAGAGATTGAGTGTTGTGCCTCGCCTCCTAGGAACGTTAGGGATATAGAGGATGCACATTGGATTCACGTCTTGTTTCTCTCCCAGGGGGGACTTACCTTTCCCCCTAATGATCTGTTTCTCCACTTCTTTAGCTATTTTAGTATTGTGCCTGCACAATGTTCGCCCAACGTATGGAAAATAGTGAACGGCGTGCATAGGATAAATCAATTGTATGGCATAAGGTTAGGTCTTGCCGAGGTCTGCTTTTGTTACTCCTTTTCTCGAACGAGTTCAGGTGTTCTGTACCTTAAGGCTAGGAGCCCTGATAGGGTATTGGTAGTAAATCTACCTGATTCCCATAAGGACTACTGGCAAGAAGGTTTTCTTGTTAGGAATTGGCAACTTTCCCCCCAATTTGAAGCGTCGAGGTCTGAGAGGTTCACTGTTCCCTTTTATGGGGAAGAATATATAGGTAGATGTCAGATTATTGTTTCAACCTTTACTGACTTGTGATTTTTCTAACCTCTCTTTGCTTTTTCTTTCACAGCGAAGTCAAAGAATTTAGAGCCTGCTCTTAGCGAGGTTCGTATCTCGGAACTAGTGAAAGCTTGGAGTATTAGAAAGCCTCTGGGTGACGGCGAGCATCCTAGGTCTGATGCGTTTTTGCTTGAATACAAGAACACGGGCTCCAGCTTCATAGCCCGTCCTGTGGATAGTGTTCCAGACTTTGACTCTTCCGAAGAGATTTTGGCTGAGCCAATCCAGTTGGACGAAGAAGAGAACAGCTCAGAGAGTGAGCCTACAGGCGTTGTGAGTAACTTGGGTGCAGGGAGTGCTGACAGTAGCAGCTCTTTTGAAGGGGATTCCGAGGCTCAAGACTCGTCGAGCACTACCGGCAGTTCTAGTGAAGACATGCCTCCCAGGAAGAATCTGATCAGAGATGATGATGATGATGATGATGTTCTCCTTGCACATAGGTCCCAAAAAGCAAAGACTGTCTCTGGGTCCATAGCTACTGGTTCTCGGCCTTCTTCTCAGGAGCAAGAGAAGAAAAAGAGAGAGGAGGAGCAGGTGAGAGAGAGAGAGAGAGAGGAAAAAGGAGGAGGAGAGGAAGAAAGTGGAGGAGAGAAAGAAGATGGAGGAGAGAAATAAAATGGAGGAGAGAAAGCAAAGGGAGAGAGAAAAAGAGGAGGAGAGGAGGAAGGTGGAATCAAGGACCAAAACGGGTCAAGCCCTGGTCCCAGTGTCTGCCCTACCCGAGGGGGCTTCGGTGGCCGCCTCTCCTCAGCTTGCCCCTGCGGTGCTCGAGAGAGCAGTTCTTCCTGCAGATCGCGAGAGGGCGTTGGGGTCCGATCAGTTGGCTCTGCAGGCTAGCCAGAGGCTCGCCTTGGTAAAGTTCTTTTCTATTTCTCAATTTCTTTTAACCAGTTTTGATGGTTTCTTCTTCCTGATCTTTTCCTTGTTATTTGCAGTTTGTGACCGACTTCGCTGTGCTCTATCGCTCTCGCGACGAGCTGGTGAGAAGGAATGGTGAGCTCGAGCAGCAAAAATCTGCTCTGGTAACCAGGGGTTCTCAGCTGGAGGCCGATATGAAGGCTGCCGATGCAGCTCGAGCTTCATCTGCCTTGGCTCTCGTTAATTCTGCTCGCGAGAGAGATGATGCGGTCAGGGAGCTTGGCGAGATGAGGAATGCGTATGACCTGGTGTGCTCGAGCAAGCTAGACCTTGCGGAGAAGAACAGGGTTCTGGCCGAGCAGTTGGAGGCGGAGAAAGCCCCGGCAACCATTCTCAAGGAAGATTCGTACAACTCTGGCTGGGCTGCCGCGTACGAAGACGCTGAGGTTCAGATAGGCTATATCAGCTGTCTGAACTTCAAGAGAGGGTGGAATAAGGCTCTCGTGGCAGCTGGGGTGGACGTTGCATCCCCCCTCTTCGACGAGCACGATCCAGGGCCCAAGCCAGTCGTAGATGAGGACCCAGCCCCAACGGCTGAAGGCACCAATCCTGTCTCTCAGGCGACTTCTACTGATGCTCCCTTGGTCGAGAGGGCAGAGGACACCCCTGGAGAGGGTAATGCCCCTGTTGATGCTGATAAGGACAAGGGACCATCCACCTCTGGGCCACTCGAGGTTGCTAGTTGATAGGGCTGCTTTGTAATTTTTTCTTTTTTGATCTGATGTAACCTCGTTCCTTATTAATGAAAAGACTTCATTTTTGTTTATGCTGATCTCTTTCTCTTTCTCTTTCTTTTTTTACTTGTAGTTGGTTGATGTTGATGATTATATTCCTGCTACTTCCCAACTGGGTAGGACTCTTGATCCTAATGCAAGCCCTACTGTTCGCCAGGCCTTTGTTAGACTTTGCAAGTCATTTAGGTCTAAGAATCAGAAATATACGGAACAATCCGAGCTGGTGGCTAAGCTGAAGGACAAGCTCCAGGAGATGGAAGAAATCGGTGCCTCAGTTCAAGAAGAAGTTAACGAGCTGATTGCGAAGAAGTTACTGGAGGCCACCGAGATCAACCAAGTCGGGGAGTTCCTGCAGCAGGAGAATGAAGACCTGAGGCGGGAGGTCTCGAAGCTTAAAGAGCATTCGCCGAGCATCATTTCGGCAGTCCTACAAGGCTCTTCTTCGTCACGAGATGCTCGGCCTCCCCTCCCGCGCGCTGGTAGGAGTGCCAGGGGTAGGAATAGGTAAGTCGAGGAACAACATGAGAGGGAAATGGAGGAGCTGCGCGACGATATTCGACGAGCTTACGTGACTGCTGCTGGGTTTCAGAGGGACGTCACTCGTCTACGGTATTTGTTCAAGAACGGTCCTCGACAAGTGTGGTCTGATGGCTACGATCAAGGCTGGCTGGAAGCTTCGACGAGACTATCAGAGTTTGAAGAGTTATCCTTCATCAGGGGGTGGTTGAGTGCCCTCAAAGAGCTGCAGGTCCCGAGGAACTCGACGTTGTGGTATCGACACGAGATGTCCTCCTCCACTCTAATGCCCAATCCATTCAGGCGGGATGATCGATGGATACCCATTGATGCTATTCCTCGGCGATTATTGGAATTGGACGCAAATGAGGTCGTGGAAGAGCTCGCCCCTGCTCCTGATGATGGAAGGAGAGCTAAAGTTGCTGATTATCTTGCTCAGAGGCTTCCACCTTCTTGAGATTTTGTTTTTAATTATTGTAAATGCTTTGGGCGAGCTTCGCCGACTAAACATGTACTACCACTATTTGTAAATATAAAAGATTAATGAGAAGTTCGAGTTTTGGGAAATTTTGCCGACTAAACGTGTTCATCCCATCCTTTTATATTTTTGCAGCTTCACAATCCTTTTTATTTTGTCATGTGGGTGTCCGCCCAGTCCAGTATATAAATACCATTGTGACCTCCCTTTACCTTTTAGGTCGTGTCGTCACACTCCCTTAGGCCTAAGTAGGGCAATTGGCGAGGACACACCTGGTATTAGATGTCTTCATCCGGTCAGGATTTTGCTTAACCAAAGTAGGTTCGATGCCTAAGAATACTCTGTAGGGCTTCATATATTGCCATGGGCAGTGCTAAGAGGTCTGTCGTGCTTCATAACGATGACCTGAGGAGGGTTGTTCCCCTGCTATGTCAACCGTTACGCCTGTGATTTGAAAAGGATGTGCAATAAGATATAATTGTTATTTTTCAGAGAGTGATCAACTGAGAGATTTTCATTGGTGAGTTTGAGAAATGAACTGTCTTTTCACATAATGAGTACGATAAAAAATCTAACAATAGAACTCCTAAAAAACTCCTAAAAATAGAATTTCTTGAGATTAGCTGCGTTCCAAGCTCGTGGTATCTCTCTGCCCTCCATCGTTTTCAAATGATAGGCACCTCGCAGGTCGTCTCTAATGATCTCATAAGGTCCTTCCCAGTTCGGGCCCAGTTTACCGTCTGATGGCTTCGTTGTGTTGCCCAGGACTTTTCTTAGAACATAGTCCCCAACTTTGAATTTCCTCGGATTGACCCTTTTGCTGTAGTGCTTCGCGAGCTGTTGCTGATAGCTTGCTAGTTTCACTAGGGAAAGTTCCCTGCGCTCGTCGGCCAGGTCGAGTTCAGCGAGCAAAGCCTGATCATTTTGACCTTGCTCGACAAGGTCGGATCTCATTGTAGGCAATCCTGCTTCGAGTGGGATAACTGCCTCCATTACATATGCTAGTGAGAATGGTGTTTCTCCTGTGGCTCGCCTAGGAGTCGTTCTGTACGCCCATAGGGTATGCGGTAACTCGGTTGTCCACGCGCCTTTGGCTCGCTCTAACCGTTTCTTCAATCCAGCGATCATCGTCTTATTGGAAGCCTCAGCTTGTCCATTGCTTTGAGGGTAGGCCACCGAGCTGAAGTGGTGCGTGATCTCGTGTTTGTCGCAGAAGTCCTGAAACGGGCCACTCTCGAACTGTGTTCCATTGTCAGTGATGATGGTTTTGGGGATTCCGAATCGAGTGATTATATTTCTCCATATGAACCTCATCATGTCAGCATCTCGGATGTTCGCCAGTGGTTCTGCCTCGATCCACTTGGTAAAGTAATCAGTTGCAACCAACAGGTATCTGGAATTGCCAGTAGCGGTGGGCAGTGGTCCCACGATGTCCATTCCCCACTGGGCGAAGGTCCAGGGACTGGTTAGGGATTTCAATTCGCTGGCGGGCTGGTGGACCATGGGAGCTTGAAGTTGGCATTTTTGGCATTTGCGGATATATACTGCGGAGTCCTTTTGCATGTATGGCCACCAATAACCTTCCTTCATTGCTCGGAAGTCTAGAGACCTTCCTCCGACGTGACTTCCGCAGATTCCTTCGTGAAGCTCATGAAGCACTACCTTGACATCGCTTGGGTGGACGCACCTAAGGTAGGGGCCGAAGAAAGATCTTTTATACAAATCGCCTCTTGTGGATAAGTGAAAGCGAGCAGCTTTGACTCTTATCTGATGGGCAATCTTCTTATCTTCTGGGAGCGTTCCGTTCTTTAAATAGTCTCTCAAGGGATCCATCCAGCTGGGGGCTGATTCCAATTGGAGTATTGGTTTTGCTTTTGTCAGCTCGCAGTTGGGGTAAATGCTTGGGCAACTGAGGAAATCGATAGGGATGGTCCTTTTAAGGCTAGAATCAACTGCTGAGCTAAGGGCTGCTAAGGCGTCAGCGTGGCTGTTTTGCCCCCTTCGAAACTGTTGGATGTTGATCTTTTCAAAGTTCGTCATTAAGTTTTTTACCAAGGAGAGGTAGGCTGCCATTCTCTCATCCTTCGCGTTATAGTCTCCAGTTATCTGATTGGAAACTAGTTGAGAATCTCCGAATACCTGCAAGTGCTTTGCTCCTAGAGTTTGCGCTTTTTGGAGACCTGCTTTTAAGGCTTCGTATTCTGCTTCCTTGTTGGAGGCTGCAAATCTCAGCCTGATTCCTTGCTCGAGGACTGTATTTTCTGGAGTGATGAGAATAATTCCTACTCCTGCCACCTTTGAGTTGGAGGCTCCATCGACGAATAATTTCCAGCTTTCCTCTGCAGCCTGGTTCTTTTGTTCTGTTGGCTTAGGCTGGTCGAAGGGTTCTTCGCCTGTGAATTCAGCTATGAAATCAGCAAGGATTTGACCCTTGATAGCTGTCTTTGGTTGAAATTGGATGTCAAATTGGCCGAGCTTGACTGACCATTTAGACAGTCTGCCTGACAAATCCGCCTTCCTTAGGACAGCCTTGAGGGGGTGTGATGTAAGGACGATGATCGTATGAGCTTTGAAGTAATGCTTCAGTTTCCTCGAGGCCATTACTAGGGCGAATGCGAGCTTTTCCAATGGAAGGTAGCGCTGCTCGGCATCCAATAGGGTTTTGCTCGCGTAATAGACTGGATGCTGGATCCCTGTAACTTCACACATTAGCGCTGAGCTGACAGTATGGCTGGATACAGAGAGGTAGAGGTACAAAGATTCCATTTGCTGTGGTATGACAAGCAGTGGTGGGGAGCTTAGGTAGGACTTGAGCTCGTCTAATGCTCGCGAGCAACCTGGGGTCCATTCTACTGTTTTGCTGCCTTTTAAAAGTTGGAAGAAGGGCTTGCATCTCTCGGAGGATTTAGAAATGAAACGATTTAGAGCCGCGAGCATCCCAGTGAGCTTCTGTACATCGCGGATTGTGCGAGGAGGTTGCACTCTTTTGATTGCATCGATCTAGTCTGGATTAGCCTCTATGCCTCGTTTGCCGACCAAATACGCAAGAAACTTTCCTGACTGGACACCGAAGGAACACTTGCTCGCGTTGAGTTTCATTCGGTACTTCCTGAGGATTTCGAAGGTACTTGATAGGTCCGAGAGGTGATTTTCCTTCTCCTTGCTCTTGACGAGCATGTCGTCGATGTAGACCTCTATTGTGTCTCCCATTTGATTCTTGAACATTTTAGTAACGAGCCGCTGATAGGTTGCCCCTGCATTTTTTAGCCCAAAAGGCATGACCTTGTAACAGTATAAACCAACCGTCGTGATAAACGCCGTTGTGTCCTGATCTGGGGCATACAGGGGAATCTGGTGATATCCTGAGTATGCGTCCAGGAAACTCATTCGTTCGTGAGCTACGGTGGCATCTACTAGTTGGTCTATTTTCGAAAGAGGGAAGCTATCCTTGGGGCAGGCTTTATTGGGGTCAGTGAAGTCTATGCAAACTCTCCACTTCCCGTTGCTTTTTAGAACTACCACTGGGTTGGATAACCATTTGGGGAATTGCACTTCCCGTATAGACCCAGCATCCAGCAGTTTTTCGACTTCTTTTTCTATTGCTCTGGCCTTCTCGGGAGCAGTTCGTCGTGCCTTCTATGCTATCGGCTTGAATGTGGGATTGATGTGCAACCGATGGCAGACCATATTGGGATCGAATCCTGGCAGCTCATAGGGTTCCCAAGCGAAAACATCTATGTTGCTCCTGAGTAAGGTTAACAAATCCTTTTGCTCTTGGTCAGTGAGTGAGGTCCCGATCAGGAAGACTCTACTGTTGTCGCCTTCTTTAGCAATCACTTCTACCAGGTCCTCTACAACACGCTCGGAGGGTAGGAGCCTGGTCTCTTCCACTCCGGGCCTTCCATATTTTAATTACTATTTGGAATGGATTGCACCTTCCTCCACTTTCTCGCTGGTTTGAACGACTCTTTTCTCTGTCTTTGGTCTGATGGCCGCTATGAAGCACTTTCTCGCCATCGCCTGGTCGCCATGTATCTCCATCACTCCCCGCTCGGTGACATATTTGAGTTTCTGGTGGTAGGTCGAGGAGACTGCCTTCATTGCATGAAGCCATCCCCTACCGAGGATGGCTTGATACGGTGAATCGATGTCGACCACCAAGAATTCGATCATTTTGGAAACATTTCCAGCGAGCACTGGCACTACTATCTTGCCCAGAGGCATGGTCATTTTCCCAGCGAAGCCGACCAGAGGGACAGTGGTTCCCTTTAGGTCGGCAATGTTCAACTTCAATTTCCTGAACAGGTCGATGTACATTACTTCGGATGAGCTCCCTTGATCGACGAGCAGCCTGTCGATATCAAAGTTGTCTATCCTGAGTGTAATGATTAAGGCATCGTGATGTGGGGTCCTTACTCCCACAAGATCTTCATCCGTGAAAACAATATGCTTGTTGTAGTTGATGTCCTCTGCTCGCCGACGTTTTCCTGCCTGTGATTTTACTGGATCAATCTGAAAAGCTTGCATCACCGCTGTCAGCTTCTTTAACTCCATTTGAGCTGAGTTACCCTGGATTTTCTTAACATCGGATACTCCGTGGATTACTGCGAATTCGTGTCCGGCGTCGTCTTCCAATACGTTATGGGGTTTTGCCTCCTTGTGGACAGTCACTCTCTCTACCTTCTTTTCCACAAAGTCATTCAAATGTCCTTATTGGGCCAACTCCTCGAGGTGGGACTTAAGAGCCTTGCAATGCTCGGTCTTATGCCCTCCCTCTTTGTGGAAAGTGCATCTTAATGCATTGTTTCTTTTCGAGGGGTCTCCTCCCATTTTTCGGGGCCATTTGACGAACGGCTCATCCTTGATCTTCGCGAGAATTTTGTAAATTGGTTCTTTGAAGACGGTGTTGACCACCTGGAATGATTTTGCAACGTCAGGGTTCCCTCCGCTTTTAGAGCCATTCTTGCCCCCACTCTTTCCTCCTTTTCTCTGGTTCTCAACTTTCTCACTTCCCTTGGTAGTGAGCTTGACTCGACCGTTTTCTCCTATATTAAGGCGGGTGACATCTTCCACCTTTGCGTATTTCTCAATCCGGGCCATGAGGTCGTCAATGGTCGTAGCTTCCTTCTTTGTCAAGGACTGGTAAAGGAGGGAAGAGCTAGGTAGCCCAATTTTGAATGAAGCTACTGCCACTTCTTCCGCGCAGTCCTCGACCTCGTTGAATAACTCCCAGTACCTTTTCGCGTAGTCTCGGAGTCTCTCCTAAGGTGTTTTCTTCATTGTTAATAGAGCATCCATCCTTTTGGGGTGGGAGCTGCTGGTGATGAACCGGGCCGTAAAGAGCTCGGCCAGGGATTTGAAATTTCTGATGGATCGGCGAGGGAGTTTCTCGAACCATTTCTGGGCCACGTCATGAAGGCTCGAGGGGAAAATATGGCACATCAGTGCATCTCGGTGATTCCAGAGAGTCATAGCCTGCCGGTACTGCCTGACATGATCAATGGGATCAGTCATCCCGTAGTAAATCTTGAACCTTGGAATGGCAAACTTTTTGGGAACCTCTTCTTTTTAAATTTCCCTCGTGAAGGGTGATTTCATCTGGGTCTTGAGGGCTCTCCTGGCGAGTTCTCTGGTCGACCTGGTACCGCGGTGAGCTGGATGTTGGTCCATTTCTCTGCGGACCAGGTTCCGTATGTTGTCGTCACTGCGAGCAGGGCTCTGGTAGCGGCGAGATTTTCTTAGTTATTCGCGGAGGTCGTCGTCTGAGTCGCCACCTTCGTACCCTTGATATGGCCGCCTAGGGCTCCTTCCTCGGCTGCGAGATTTGCTCGCCTGAGGCCTAGGAGTGCGATAGGGGCATCTCCTGGTATTAAGATGTAGTTCCTTCTCCAGTTTTTCCAGTCTTTTTTTCAAGCGAGCATTCTCAGCCTCATATCTGCGAGAAGACTCCCTCTGCTCGTGGAGCCTTGCCTCGTATGCATCGATCAACCTGGATATCTGCGTGGACCTTGCTGGTCCTTGACTCTCTTCTGAGGCTGGCCTTTCTAAGCGAGCCCCTTGATCTGAACGTTGGACTTCAGACCTAATCCTGCGAGGAGTAGGTGGCTCCTGAATATCTCCTGCTTGAGGAGCGTTGCTGCTGTGACCAGACATCTTAGATTTTTTCTCGGCGTGGGCTCTTCTTAGGGAAAGATGAACGCTTCCCACAGACGGCGCCAATTGTGGTGACAATTATTATGCAACACAAATAAATATGAAAGAGGTAACAGCCAAGAAAAGATAAATAAAATGCCAATCACACAACAACGGGTATACGTGGTTCAGCAAAGATGTGCCTACGTCCACGGTGGTTCAGTCAGTGTTATTTCTCTATATTCTGAAGGATAAGTACAGAGAATACAACTTGTCCTTTTCCCCGGACTTAGGGTTTAATTTATACATGTATATGTTGGTTAGTGGGGGTGATGGGTTCCTCCTTATTAGCCATCTCCCCTGTAACTTTCTTACATGGGATCGCGCTTCCCCACAACTTCTCTTCATGGGATCGTGGAATAATCGGATCAATACAAAAGGTGATGGGCCTGGGCTTTGGGCCCCTAAGGCGAGGCTACTCGTCCAGGCCTATAATGCTAAATTCAGGGTACCCACACTAGTCATTCGAACGAACATGCAAGAATATGTATTTTAATTAGATCTACTCCAAATCTCTAATATGTATCTTTTTACAAGAAACTTACTTATATAGAGAGATGCAGAAGTAGAGACTTCAAGATCTCTTTTATAAGCTTTTCCATACCGTTTTACATGTCCCTTTGTGATCAAACTCTTCCAAAAATCATTCAAACCCCATGAAAATTTAGAGACCACTTTATCAAATTAAGAAGAGCACTTTCATTGTTTAAGGACCTCACAGAGTTAATCTCTACTAATGACTTGTGGATCAAAGGATCTCCTATTGAAGAAAAAGGATGATCGATGGATTCCAAGGGGAGACTGCTTCCTTTGGGTGGTGCTGGATTGTGCCGTTACTATAGAAGATTTGAAGAACTGCATGTGATAGTTAATGAGCTAAGTAGTTTGTAAGTCGACTGTATCTTTCGAATATTGTATGATTCTGAAATAGAGATTTTTTCCCGAAAGATATTTTTTCCTATTTCTTCTAATATTTTTCGATTTGGTTTGACGTATTTAAATTTGGACTTCATCTCATCATGCATACTAAATTAATTCAATGATAAAATCAATAAAATTGAATTTTTGTGTGGTTGGCCTAATATTTGAATCATTGCATAGAATCCCACATTCTAATGATCATTCATCTCTCTATTGAAAACACATTGAAGCTTTCTCCGAATACTTATGTTTTCCCTTTCTCCGCCGTGTTTCTACAATTGACATGTGTTTTTACATTTGGGTTTGAGATAAAGATTATTTGTGATTTTTAATTTGTTTGTCTATGAATTTCTGATTAGATCTATGATTTTCTTTCTGTTTTTTTAGATCTAACAATGTTGAATGTTGTTTGGTGTCTCTCCAATTTAGGTTCAAGGCATATCTGTTTGATAAGTGAATATACTTTATGTAATATATTTACATTTTTTTAGGGTGAATGTTTTGAAGGTCGAAATAACTTTTTTTTGTTTTTTTAGTTCAAAGAGGACTTCACATTGTTTGGTATTTAATTTTTTGTTCAAACCATGTTGTGTTTTTTGTGTATTTCTCTCTCCCCTAATTTAATTTTTTATTTGAAACACTAATATGTTTTTACTCTATTTGCCAATATAATCCCCATAAGTTGTTTGAACAAAATAGCCGCTAAGGAGGAGGTGATCTAGGTTTCAATTTCAGTACCTTTTAGAAATATGTACATGCCTTACATGTGATGTTATGCTTGTATCTTTTGAATTATAAAGTTATGAATGTTTATCTTTTCAGCGACTAGAAGATTCATGTCCACTAAGAAAAGGGTATTGCAAATCATAGGATGAGTTACGCTTTCATTTGTTATACCTATACGAGATCTCATGTTTCTATTTTCCTTTCTTTAGCTATAAATATCTTACATGGTTGGTGTGTCTTATGAGAATTTTTTAATAATATTTATTACAATGTGTAAAATTTACAAACTCTTTTTGGACTTTTAATAATTAAATAATACACATTTAGGGACTGTTAGTTTAATATGAAAAAATGCATTTAGGGGTCAATTATTTTTGGTTTTTAGCTCTCTGTTTTTTATTTGAAACAACAATGGATGCGCATTGGAGCCGGAATAATAAAGTGACAAAAGGTCTAAATCGCATCTTGATAATTTTATCATGTAAATATGTCCTCATATATAGTTAGTCATGTTTTTCTTGAGGCCAAAATCATGATGGGTTATCTTGATAAATTTTATTTGGTCCTTTAATCTTCCGATTCTCTAAAAGGTTGTTGACTAAGACTTGATTCTATTGACTAATGTGTGCAACGTAGAAAAGGAAAAATATACTACTATAGAAGACACTGTACATGCTTTGGCTTCTTTTAGTTACGTGCACTAGTTGGCTATTTCCAAGAAAGAAAAAAATACAGGGGAATCATTCTTCAACTATTAAGTACACAAAACTCAATGTTACTTCAATGCTGATATTTATGTTTGGTTAGTATTTTGTTTGTTGAACTATAAATTTTAGGGTTTAAAATTGGGTTCACATTTATGTACTAATTTTTTATTTATTTTAGTTTTCTTTGATAAATATATTTATATTTTCATGGACCTATTTTGCTTTTGCTTTTGTTTAGGTTAAACACCAATTGAGCTAGTTGAAACTAAGCTTTTGTATCGATTTAAACACTAACTTGGGTATTTATTTATTTTCCATATTTTCTTTTCTCCAACCGATGTAGCAAATAATGTTGGTGAATAAGCTTTTATTAATTTTTGTATTTTCTCTCTATATATTGTAGATTCATGAAACTAGGTATGTATCTAAAATACTTATCATTGGGGAAGTGGAAACTTATTATGATTGTTGCTCTATTCACCCCTAATATTATTTTAGTAAAAAAAAGAAATTTTATTAATAACCAAATAGGAGAAAAAAACTCTCCTTGTGTCTCTTAAAAGAACGAAAGGAAAGTTAAAAAACACTAAAATATACGAAATCTTGTACGATAAGAAGAAAACTTCAAATTATATTAAAGAGTTGATTTCTCCTCATGAGTTAAGGTAAAAAATTCCAATTGATAATTCTTTTTTCACAGCTTTTGAATATTGTCGTCCACCAAGTCATCGTCACGGTTGCCTAGGATAACAAATGAATTGCTTACTTGAGTTTGAAAATGAATGTTTCCATGTTTTTTAATAATCGAATCTTCAACAATAGCCCTAGCTTTGGCCAAATTTGGACTCATTGCTAAATCAAATTTGAGGCGCTCGACATATAAATTCATTCCAAGACCGCCTAAATTTGGTATGTCCTCATGGTCTTCCTTTCCCCATAAAGACTCATTTGTAGAAATAGACAAATTTGGAATGTACTCAAGAGGAAGCATATCTCCATATGAATCTTTATTATCGCAAATATTCCCTCATAAGATGTTTTGAATATTTTTTTGGTCCATATGTTTGGGATTGAGACTCTCCTTTTATCTTTCTTTTTCCGAACCAATTAAATCATTAATTAACTGTTTCGATATTTGTTTCACAACTACCGAATTTTTGGGGATAATATCTATATTTTTTTATACATCTTTAGGAGTCAACAAATTTTATTCGGTCACCAAGTTGGTTAATTTGGTAACCAAATTGCTAAAACTATTTTTTTTATTATTCTCGGAACATTCTTGATTTTTTGGAATATCATTCTTATTTTTAAAGCCATGATTTTTCTTTGGGTCAATGACTACCGGATTTACGACGTCTAATTTAATTAACTCGATTTGGGGGTAGAAATTGCTCATAATTTGACACTAGCGGATTGGAAGTTATAAGGCCTGACTTGAACTGTTCATCCGTACCCCTTTCTGTCACATTAATTAGACACCCTGGAGTAGCTAATGTACCTGACTTCTTTTTTTCAGCAGAAATATGTTCCATTTGCAAGATTCCATCATTTGTTCAGGACATTGGCTTTAGGCCATCCACAGTGGGTGACCTAAATGTGTAGATTTAGGTTTTTAGTTCTCACAGTGGGTAGGAAAATGTTTAGATTTAGGTGAGAGAAAATGTAGCGACCGTGCAAATTTAGATGGCCGAAACACAATGTGTAAATGGGACCCAAACAATGTTGGTGGATAGAAGGTAGCCGCCCAGACTGGGCGTTTAAACGATACCCGTCCACATATATTGGCCGCATGACTTTTATCTGTCCAACCCCATTTTATTTATCGGGCGTTAAACTTTTACCCGCCCAGATTTGGGTGTTAAACTTTTACCCGCCTAGATCTTGGGCGTTTAACTTTCATTCGCCCAGATCGGCCACATCAGATTTTTACATTGTCTTGCACTTTTCCCAGTGTAAAAACTCCTCTTAACAATATAAGTCAAAAAACCTACATTTACATCTTTTTACATCTTTTAACATTTTCCCACTACAGATGGCCTTATCAAATCTTTTTTTTGGTAAGCAGTGAATTAGAAATGATTACAAAGGTTTTACATCACGCAGATACATAAGGCATTGAGGCAAAATAAGAAACATCGCAAGAAGCACTGAACAAAAGACAGCAAAAACAAAGCCCTATTACATCATAGGGTTCACTAGGATCCGCCGCATGGCATTGGGGACCTCCTCAATTTTCAGAAAATCCTCTTCCTAGACTTTTGCCTCACGCGCCAACCAATCCGCACCCCGAATCATACCGGGATGGTCATAGATAAAGTTGGCACCCACCATCCTCATGAGCTCATAGCAGTCGACCCTGATATTCTCAAATTCAGTTTCACGGTACTAGACCCCTTTGAACATCTCGATGATCTTGTGAGAATTGGTTTCCACCATTATGTCCTTCCAACCACGCATCTTGGCCATATTAAGGAAGTGATAGAGACCTTCCATCTGGGTGCATAGGAGAGAGAGGGTGCCCCTGAGTCGTCCGTAGAAACCAACCTTCCAATGACCCTGGTGGTCAAGGACATATCTACCAAAGGTGGTTATGCGGTAGGTTGGGTCAATACAAGCCTGGAGGGAAACTTTTTTTTTCCTTTTTTCAGATCAACATGCTCAAGGAGGCACATGAGAGAATCCAGAATCTCATCATACTCAGAGTAGTGGTGCTCTTGCCTTCTCCCTAGTCGGGCAAGACCATCAGCCCACATGTTGTTAGAATGCCTAATAAGACTGACTTTTATCTCCATTTCTTCCATGATATCCATACATTTCTCGATAATGTTAGTCGGTGGGTGATTTTGATGGCCCGGTGAGAATTTATACAAAATCAAGGCAGTCAGTGCATAATATTCACTCATTCCAGCTCTTGATTTTGTCCAGGTTCAAACCATGTAGGATGCCAATAAACTCAACCTTTTTATGGGACTGCACTCGCCTATGATCTTACCATTGAAACCCAGGATCCAAAGTTGCTCGTTATTGCTTACCATGCCACCAAAGCCACCTAGATTGTTGAATGGGTCATAGCTTCCATCAGTGAAAATCCCGTAGCCTGAAAAGGGGCAAACACTCGAGAAGGTGTTAGGAATATTACCCGGGATATGGTATGAACTACCTTTGGGTTTTGCAATAAGATCTAGTTCCCTAACGAGGGTATTAGAATTAGTACAAACCATAGCCGGGGTGATATTATTCTTCTCAAAAAAACATTTATTACGCGCAATCCAAATGTGCCATAAAGTAGAAATAAAAAGGATATTTCCATTATGCACAGGGTTATCCCATATGTTGTCTTTAATGCATTAAAAAAAGTATGTGTTTTTTTGAGTGTTCCACTCTTGTGGGGTGTAGGTGATTTCCCAAACAACAGTGGCAAGGTGATAATTTCTAAGTACAGGTTCAATATGTTCATCATACGCACAAAATCACATTTTTTTAATCAGTTTGGCGTCTATTGAACCTCTGGCAATTAGTAAGGATTTTTTTCTGACAAATTAGCAAAAGAAAAGTCTTAAGTTTCTGGGGAATGTTGAGTTTCCAAATGACATTCTAGTTAATCAGTGAGGAGGTATTAAGGTCAATTTTAACAAGGGATTCGCAAGAAGACTTTATAGAGAACTTTCCATTGAGGGTGGGGCCCCAACTAGGGCTATCGATTTCACACGAAGTGTGGGGGAGTGGCGTTCCCAAAATTACGTTGGCAGTATCATTATTGGAGGTGTATTTGATAGGATGTTCATTCCAGGCTCCCTCCTTGATTAGGTCACAAACAAGAGATACATGGTATTTTGTTGTGATTTCGAGATATGGGGGAGTTACCCACCCACCAATCCTTAAAAATGTTCGTGGAATTCCCATCACCAATCACCCATTTGGTATTTTCCACAATATCATTTTTGCATTTTAAAATGCCCCTCCAAACATGGGAGGCCTGCGCTTTTTGTGTCCAGTTCCTGAGGTTATCTTGCGTATTTTATTTCGATCTAAGCACACGAACCCATAAAGAAATTTTATCATTAATAATTTTCCAACCAATCTTGAGGCAATGGCACGGTTATTCTTCTCACTGATCTTAAAACCTAGCCCTCCTAAATCTTTGGGGAGACAGACAGTGTTCCAATTTAGCAAATGAACTTTTCTCTTGTCATCCGAGTCTTCCTAAAGGAAATTCCTATTAAGTTTGTCAAGTTTCTCATTTATCGTCTTCAGGAATATCGAAGTTTGCATGTTGTAGACGGGGATGGTGGAGGTGACAGCCTGGATGAGGGTTATTCTACGAGCAAGGGAGAGAAGTTTGGATTTAGATACCGAGAGTCTCTTTTGGACCTTCTCAATGTTATGAGTGAAGTGGTTAGACATTACTTTCCCATGAATGAGGTTTGTACGAAGATACATACCAAAATCTTTGGTGATGTTAAGCCTGCAACTTCTACCAATGTCATAAACATTATGCTTTGGGATATTTAGGGATAGTTTGATTTTAGACTTCTACAGGAAGAGGATCTGACCAGAGATATCACAAAAATGATGTAGGGTATTCATGAAAACACTGCAACTAGCGTGCAAAGCTTCGGTGAAGAGAATGAGGTCATCTGCAAAAAAGATATGTGAGATGGTCAGACAATTGGGGGATTCCTTGAGACCCTTCCAGTTTCCCAGCTCCACCTGGTAGTTAATTGTTGCTCCCAAGTACTCCATACACATGACAAACAAGTAAGGGGATAGGGCATCGCCTTGTGTAAGGCCTCTAGAAGGTTTGAACTTTGGAAGAGGTGCCCCATTCCAACAGACCAAAGTGGAAGCGCTGGTGATGAAACTAAGGATTAGTCGTCTAAGGGTAGGGCTGACATTGAACCACATGAGAACAAGATCAAAGAATTCCCAGCTAATCTTGTTGTAGGCTTTCTCAAGGTCGATTTTGAAGATGGCACCTCCTTTTTTGCCTTTCCTTTTGTTAAGCGAGTGGTTAATTTCCTGGGTAATCATAATAGTGTCCGAGGTCTGATGACCAGGTAAAAAGCTAGCTTGATTAGGGCTAATAATTCTATAGAGAATCGATCGGATTCTATTGACAATAATCATTGCCATGACTTTGTAAAGCACATTGCAGGGGGTGATTGGTCTAAAGTGGGTGATATTCTAGGGGTTGTCAATTTTGGGGATCAGGGTGATACGGATAGAATTAGCGTTCTTAAGAAAAGAGAGAGAGTTAAAACACTCTTCAATGAAATTGAATAATGTGAGTTTGGTTGTCTCCCAAAAGGTATTGTAGAATATGGGTTGGATGCCATTCGGGTTTGGGGCTTTGACCCCATTCATATTAAACACCGCACGCCTGACCTCATCATAGGACAGGGGGTGGTCCAAAATTTTATTGTCGATATCCTCAATATAAAGGTGGTTGAAGTTGGTGAACTTATCATTTACGATGGGGTTACAGGTATTGGAGAACAGAGATATAAAATAATTGTTGGCGTGGAGGGATATTTTCACCCTGTTGTCAACCCATTCCCCATCAATTTTAATTCTATCAATCTTATTATGGCGTTTTCTGATGATAGTGGAAGAGTGATATTTTTTTGTGTTTTTATCTCCCTCACTAATCCATTTAATACGGTATGTATGTTTCCAAAGGAGTTCTTCGTGACTAAGGATGTCGTTATACTCATTTTTAAGTTGTTTTTCAAGAATATTTAGGTTATGGGAGAAATGGGTTTAATGGGCAATTTGAATACCATTAAGTCTTCGGAGAATGAAAAATAATGGAATTCAATTTGATAATGATTTCTTCCGAGACTTTTGCACAAAATACGGAGTCAAGATGCATTATGCATCAGTGGTTTTCCCCCCGTCCAGCGGACAAACAGAGATCACAAACACAGATCTTCTATCAAGTATTAACCAAAAACTATCAAAATCAAAAGGGTGTTGTGACACCCCGCCTAATTAAATACTGGGCGATCACTCCTTTATTAAATTAAATCAGGGTAAACAGTTGGTTCATTCTCAGCATCACTGTCGATAAAAATAAATTTTCCAATTTAACACCCTAAATAAATAAGCTAAGTGTCAAAACCATTTTCATACATACTTTCCAAATTTTAATTTAAGAAAAAGATTTATTTATTTAAAAACAACATTTCTACAATTAAGAATCACATCACAGTAAACCAGGTAATATAATGCATTCGTCAATCGAATGTCAACATATGAAAACTAAAATCACAAATCCATACTGAATAAATCCCATAGAACAATACTAGAAATAACTGAAATAAAAATGTCCCAACAACAAATGAAATAATGGAAAGGGCGACACATGCCCAATAAATGAGAATGCTGGAAGTGGAGTCAATAAAGGAAGCCGTCTACGCAAGTGACCTGCAACTCCCACCTAAGCTGCAGCACGTTCCTCTCAAGGGATCCTAAGCAAGACGCCCCTGTGGCTAGGCACCTGAAATATATACATATATATACAAGAGAGAGAGAGAGGAAAAGAAAAGGGTCAGAGCCCGAAAGTGTTTTTGATTTAAAATACGTTTAGCAAGTATTTAAATTGATACAGGCCAATGCAACAACATATTAGTGTGTCACTCTCTTGAGAAATACTCACCTCTATTCTAATGTGCACACCTATCGCACTAATCTTCCCAACGGTTTGTTTTATCAATTAATCACACTAGTCTTTCTAAAAGATTTAACTTAACTTAGATTACTCGTAAGATTTTCAATTCTCGATTTCATTTTAAAAAGAATGTTCCACACAGTAACCAAAGTTCTCCATTTTAGCTTTATAAAAACAATAACGTTTTACAGTGACATATTATACTTTTTCAAAACAAGTATTTAATAATTTGAGTCAACAACCATGTCCTACTTATCAAATCCCAGTAGGCAGTTTCAAATTTCATAACTTCATATACATATTAACTACTCGTATAATATATATATATATATAATAGCACCCCGAATAAATCTATGGTGCGTGCATACTTCCACTATCCAAACCCCATACCACTCAAATCAAGGGGAATACAAATTGGGAATCACTCTCGAATTGTATTAACAAATACACAATCAATATCGAGGCGAAGCATAGATTCCAAGTCTCTAAGAGGATGGCACATACTCGCGTCTCTTAGGACCGTCTGAACTATCAATTCGATAGCCTGTACCAAGGATATCTATCTTCTAGGGTACAAGTCAATATCCCCCATAAAGGTCCCATCGAGATAAGACTGTCCCAGCGCGGTAACCTCAAGGATATCAAGTAGCGCGATATGTTTTTCACATGTATATAATATATGTACACACAATCATATAATCATACCACTTTATCATATTAATATAGGTTCTTCTCGTCACCCATAATTATACCATTTATCCTTATTTTCACATTTAGAATTACGTATAAGGTTTCATTTCTAACCTTAACTCGAAGGGTTTTCTCACTTATTACCTAACACTCGTGGGCTATACCCTCACCACTCTGAATTTCAGTAAGTGTCTTTATTAGGTTCCAACGTAACTCTCTTACGCACCTCACCCCTTTAAATTTATAAGTTTACCAATCTAAAGTAAATATCCCATAATACTATACTCGTTGAAGATTTAAGGTTCCCACATTTATTCATATACCCTACTGGTCCTCAATATCTCCCAAATCAATTTATCAAGAATGCCCAAGAATTATAACACGACAATTTGAATTTAACGCATTTAAAGAGGAATTTAGGAGTCTGCCAGGAGGGGTCGATCGATCGAAGCTTGGGGCTCGATTGATCGAACCTTCGATCGATCGAAGCTCTAGGCTCGATCGATCGATCAAGCAGGTCTGGGCAAAATTCTGCAGAATGAAGTTACGGGTTTCACTAACTTTCTTCAACCAAAACCATGTCTTTCCATTCTAATCGTCCCAAAAATCCTACTACTATCATTATAACAATATACCAGATGTTTATAACGTAAAGCATGTGTATATCTAACATTAAACATGGATAATTAACTCAAAATCCCATCTAATCATCAAGAACCCTAGAGTTTTCCTTAATCAAGGTTCTAATCTGTTTTTACCAGAAATTCCGTCTAATATATCATCAAAATTTCGTGGGTTACATTCCTCTACATGGCAAGGGTTCCAGAATTTCCATATAATCAAAACTACATGCATTATCCTAACACAAATTGAGTTTTCTTCCATAATTTCCATATCTAAACAATCCTAGACTACTATGAAGATTGCATTAACGAAAATACGCAAGTCAAATACTTGCCTGGGATTTTTGGTATGCTGATTCACGGCTGATTTTGGTATGGCTGCGTTCCTTGTCTCGCGATCTACGCGGTGGTGGTGGTGGCGGTGAAATCCGGTGGCTTTTTGGCCTTGAATTGCCTTGGAGCTCTCTCCTCTCTTCTCCAATGGCCGTCACTTGATTTCTGGATATTCTAACCCTACGAGGCTAACCTAATGGCTGATATAAGTTGCTAAAATTCGTGGGTTTAATTACCCAATTATGTAAAATGACTAAAATGCCCTCCCGGGGTACTAATTAGGCCTAAAAACGCCCCGAGACCCAAACTAAACCCCCAGGTACACTTTTCTGACTATCTCGACCCTTCCGGACGTGTTGGTGCACTCAAAACGACCATACGAAGAACTTATAAAATATTCACTTTTTATTTAACAAAATTAGTCCCGACGTGACACGGGCACGTCCCGACTTAAATTTCCGAAATAGTCATTTAATTCACTTATGACATTCAATATAACCAATATAGTATATTACTATGCTCATTAGTAATATTCAACAAGTTTCCCATAATTACTAACTCTCGTCACGTTAGTAATTATAACGTAATTAATTTCCGAATTTTTATTAAATAATCATTCTCATTAAATTTAATAAATCCCCAACTTAATATAGCATAAAAATACGGGGTATTACATACTTCCCCCCTAATAACGGAATTTCGTCCCGAAATTCGGAAAATAAGGCATACCTGGTAAAAACAACTCTAGATATCTCTCGCGTATATCTGCCCCGCGCTCCCAAGTGGATTCCTCCACATTATGATGCTCCCACTGGACTCGCACAAGTGGAACTATTTTCGACCTCAATCTCCTCTCACTATAGTCTAGAATAGCCACTGGTCTCTCCTCGTAAGAGCTATCAGACTGTAAGTCTATCTCATCTATCGCAATGTGAGTATGGGCCATATCATCCCGAAGATATCGTCTCAACGATGAGATGTGGAATACATCGTGGATGCGATGTAAATGTTATGGCAATCCCAATCTGTATGCTACCGGCCCAATCCTCTCGATGATTGGAAATGGTCCCACGTACCTCGGGGCCAACTTCCCCTTCTTCCCAAACCTCATCACACCCTTCATAGGAGATACACGCAATAACACTTGATCTCCCACATTAAACTCCCGGAAGAACCGTTTCGCATTGGCGTAGCTCTTTTGCCTGTCCTGGGCTACCCGAATACGACTCCTGATTATCTCAATCCTCGCGGAGGTCTCCTGAATCACTTCTGGCCCTAGTAACTTGTTATCACCGACTTCGAGCCAACAAGTTGGAGAACGAAAAGGCCTGCCATACAAAGCCTCAAATGGAGCCATACCAATCGTAAACTGATAAGAGTTATTATAAGCAAACTCTACCAGTGGAAGATGTGGCTCCCATCCTCCCCCAAAATCGAGAACACACATGCGTAGCATATCTTCTAACATCTGATTAGTACGCTCTGTCTGTCCGTCTATCTATGGGTGGTAAGCTGAACTCAACCTCAACTCAGTACCCATAGCCTCCTGAAAGCTTTCCCAGAAACGTGATACAAAGATCTTGTCCCTAGCTGACACAATATTCAGGGGCACCCCATGTAATCTGACAATCTCAGCGATGAACAACTGAGCATACTGACCCGTGGTGTAATCTGTCCTCACTGGCAGAAAATGAGCCACCTTGGTCAAATGATCTACAATCACCCAGATAGAATCGTGGCCCCGTTGTGATGTAGGCAACCCTGTAATGAAATCCATGGAAATACCCTCCCACTTCCACGCGGGTACTTCCAATGGCTGAAGCAATCCTGACGGTTTCTGGTGGTCCACTTTCACCAGCTGGCAGGTAGAACACTTGGACACAAACTCGGCGATGTCCTTCTTCATCCCACTCCACTAGTATTGACGCCTCATGTCCTGGTACATCTTATCGCCTCCCGGATGTACTGAAAATCGGGACCCATGAGAATGAGTCATCACTTCATGACGTAACTCCGCTCCTTCTGAAACCACTAATCTCCCATTAAACCGCAAACCTCCATCAGAACTAACAGAATAGGACTCAGCACCCTCGGCTAGAAGTCGCACAATCTGCTCCTGGAAAAACGGGTCTATGGTCTGTGCCTGTATCACCCTCGTAAAAATCTCGGGTGTGACTGATATGACGGATATGAAAGAGCGGGATACTGCGTCCTGGTGACCCAACTCCTTCCACTTTTCTTTCCAGACGTTCGCTACATCGTCTACCGGTCTACGGTTCAACGCATCAGCAACTACGTTGGCCTTCCCCGGATGATACTATATTTCGAACTGATAGTCTTTCACAAACTCTAACCACCTACGCTGACGCATATTCAGCTCTCGCTGAGTGAACAGGTACTGCAGTGACTTATGGTCTGTGAACAAACGGAATTTGTCACCCAATAAATAGTGCCTCCATATCCTTAATGCAAAGACGACCGTTGCTAACTCTAGGTCGTGGGTGGGGTAATTTTTCTCATGCGGCTTAAGCTTGCGGGAAGCAAAAGCTATAGCCTTCTCTTCCTGCTGAAGTACTCCCCCAAGTCCCCATAAGGACGCATCGGTGTAAACCAGGTACTCTACACCCGACTTTGGCAATGCAAGGACTGGCGCTGAAGTTAGCTTGTCTTTCACCTCGTCGAAAGACAATTGACAAGCGTCATCCCAAACATATGGTACCCCTTTGAGAGTCAGGTTCGTCAATAGACCCGCTATTTTGGAGAATCCCCGAATGAATCTCCTGTAATACCCAGCTAATCCCAAGAAACTACGCACCTCCGTCGGTGTCGTGGGCTGTCCCCACTCCCTCACCGCTGACATTTTGCTCGGGTCAACTGCAATCCCCTGCTCAGAAACAACGTGGCCCAAGAATTGTACCTCTCGCAACCAGAATCCACACTTCTCGTACTTAGCATATAACTGATGCTCTCGTAGGGTCTGAAGAACCTGCCTCAAGTGCTCGGCATGCTCTTCCTCAGAGTGTGAATATATCAAGATGTCATCTATGAAGACGATGACAAACTGATCCAAGAACTCTCTGAATACTCTATTCATTAAGTCCACGAAAACGACTGGGGCATTTGTGAGTCCGAACGGCATCACCCTAAACTCATAGGACCCATATCTCGACAAGAAGGCAGTCTTTGAAACATCCTGCTCTCTAATACCTAACTGATGGTACCCCGACCTCAGATCTATCTTCGAAAAGAAGGTTGCTCCCCTCAACTGGTCGAACAGATCATCGATTCGAGGCAATGGATACTTATTCTGTATCGTTACTTTGTTCAGTTCCCGGTAGTCCACACACAATCTCAGTGAACCATCTCTCTTCTTCATAAAAAAGACTGGAGCGCCCTAAGGTGAGGTACTCCTACGAATGAAGCCCTGACCTAACAGCTGCTCTATCTGATCTCGTAGCTCTCGCATCTCTGCCGGAGCCATAGGGTACGGTGCGCGTGCTATAGGTCTCGTATCTGGTAATAAATCTATTACAAAGTCTATCTCACGACTGGGCGATAGGCCTGGTATCTCCTAAAACACATCGGAATACTCCCTAACCACTGGGATCGAATCCAGAGGAATCACAACCTCCTTAGAGGTATCCTCCTCTATGTAATACAAATGAGCGGTCGAACCTCCCTCTGGACGAGGCATCGCCACTACAAACATCTCTTGCCCCAGAATGGCAAAAACAATGCTCCCACCGAAGCAATCAATCATGGCTCTATAAGTTGCGAGCCAGTCCATACCAATAATCACATCATGCTCGTGCATGTCTAAGACTAACATGTCTGCAGGTAATACCAAGCTACCAATCACTACCCCAACTCCCCGGCATATAAAGAAAATAAGTGACCCACCCCCCCAGTGGTGAGTCGACACACGTCACGGTGCTCTCTGCTATGGCTAATCACCCTAAGGACTTCGCAAAATGCGTAGCTATAAAACAATGCGTTGCCCTCGTATCAAACAAAACTCGACCCATAGTACCATGGATAGGAAACATACCCTCAATCACGGGTGGTGCCTGTGGAGCTGCTGCCTGGTGGACGTTATAGACACTTCCATACTGCAATTGCCCCTGTTGCACTGGAGCTACTGGAATGGCTGGTAGGGCTGGCACCTGGGCTGGAGCTGGGAGGGCAGGTGGGAAAAGTGGTCTCTGCGGCTCATTTCGGGCTCCCTACTGCTGTGGGGCCCTATCGCCCTGTGGGCAATCCTGGTGCCTATGGCCATGTTTACCGCACCCAAAGCATCGGCCTTTGAAGTTACCGCCCTCTGACCCTGCTGGCCGTTACCTCCACGCCACTGGCCCTGCTGGCCCTGATGTGCACGCTGTTGGCCTTGCTGGCCCTGCTGCTGTCCTTGTGGTCTGTGTTGGCCCTGATGGCCCTGCTGATTAGGCTGGCCCTGATGGCCCTGCCTGAAACCCCCGAATCCCTGCCTAGAATCACCTGAACGGAATCGCTTAGCAGGGTTCCCCCGATGGGAACTCTGCTCGTGCTGACGAGTCTGTCCATGAGTTGGTGCCCCACTGGCACTATTACCCCCGGTCCTGCCCTGCTGGTTGGACTCCCCTTCTCTCTTGCTTCCCTGAAGATGGAAGCGGTGATCCTGGTAGTGTAGTAACGTTGCATTGAGTACGGCAGTGAAAGTACTCAGGGATAGATTTCTAATAAGGTGCTGACGGATTCTCCAAGCTAACCCGTCAACAAACAGCAAAATCTTCTTGTTCTCAATGGGTGCCTCATCCGGCACAATAGTGAGAAGTCTCGTGAACTCCTCCTCATACTCAGCTACAGTAAGGTTCTCCTTCTTCAGATTTAGTAATTTCCGCCTCATCTCAGTCTACACTACGGGTGGAAAGTACTTGCGGTCAAACCGCTCCCAGAACAACTGAATAGGGATCGTGTCCCTCTCCTACAAAGTGGTAATGGACTCCCACCACTGTAATGCGGCTCCCACCAGCTTAAAGGAAGCCAATAACTTCTTTTGCACGTCAGTGCACTCATACATACGGAGGTGCCACTGGATGTCTTTCTTCCATTGGCTGACTGTAACAATATCGGAGCTACCAGAAAACTCAGGGGGATGCGCTTTCTGGAAAGCATCCCGAACCCCCTCTCCCATGCGGATGGAAGCTGTGCTGGTACTGGCGCCACTGCCTGAACCTCGGGTGGAGCCTGCTGAATCACCGCTATCGCGGCATTCACCGCCTGAGCAACAATGGCGGCTACTTCGTTCGCATTCATTGTGCCTGGTGTCGGAGCTACTGGCTGCTCGGCTTGGGCACGCCTATCTTTCGGAGCACGTCTCGGAGGCATCTGAAACGTGAACAAGTCTATTAGTCTATAGTTATTATCAAATCTCAAATAGCTGAAGACTTAAACGTAAAAGCAAGAATACAACAATCCTAAAAATAGGGCTCTATAGCAATAAAGTTACGCTGAAAGAGAAATAAGCCGTACAGATCCTATGGACACTAGAACTTAATGCTCTTATACCACCTATGACACCCCGCCTAATTAAATACCGGGCGATCACTCCTTTATTAAATTAAATCAAGGTAAACAGTTGGTTCATTCTCAGCATCACTGTCGATAAAAATAAATTTTCCAATTTAACACCCTAAATAATCAAGCTAAGTGTCAAAACCATTTTCATACATACTTTCCAAATTTTAATTTAAGAAAAAGATTTATTTATTTAAAAACAACATTTCTACAATTAAGAATCACATCACAGTAAACCAAGTAATATAATGCATTCATCAATCGAATGTCAACATATGAAAACTAAGATCACAAATCCATACTGAATAAATCCCATAGAACAATACTGGAAATAACTGAAATAAAAATGTCCCAACAACAAATGAAATAATGGAAAGGGCGACACATGCCCAATAAATGAGAATGCTGGAAGTGGAGTCAATAAAGGAAGCCGTCTACGCAAGTGACCTGCAACTCCCACCTAAGCTGCAGCACGTTCCTCTCAAGGGATCCTAAGCAAGACGCCCCTGTGGCTGGGCACCTGAAATATATACATATATATACAAGAGAGAGAGACGAAAAGAAAAGGGTCAGAGCCCGAAAGTGTTTTTGATTTAAAATACATTTAGCAAGTATTTAAATTGATACAGGCCAATGCAACAACATATTAGTGCGTCACTCTCTTGAGAAATACTCACCTCTCTTCTAATGTGCACACCTATCGCACTAATCTTCCCAACGGTTTATTTTATCAATTAATCACACTAGTCTTTCTAAAAGATTTAACTTAACTTAGATTACTCGTAAGATTTTCAATTCTCGATTTCATTTTAAGAAGAATGTTCCACACAGTAACCAAAGTTCTCCATTTTAGCTTTATAAAAACAATAAAGTTTTACAGTGACATATTATACTTTTTCAAAAAAAGTATTTAATAATTTGAGTCAACAACCATGTCCTACTTATCAAATCCCAGTAGGCAGTTTCAAATTTCATAACTTCATATACATATTAACTACTCGTATAATATATATATATATATAATAGCACCCCGAATAAATCTATGGTGCGTGCATACTTCCACTATCCAAACCCCATACCACTCAAATCAAGGGGAATACAAATTCGGAATCACTCTCGAATTGTATTAACACATACACAATCAATATCGAGGCGAAGCATAGATTCCAAGTCTCTAAGAGGATGGCATATACTCGCGTCTCTTAGGACCGTCTGAACTATCAATTCGATAGCCTGTACCAAGGATATCTATCTTCTAGGGTACAAGTCAATATCCCCCATAAAGGTCCCATCGAGATAAGACTGTCCCAGCGCGGTAACCTCAAGGATATCAAGTAGCGCGGTATGTTTTTCACATGTATATAATATATGTACACACAATCATATAATCATACCACTTTATCATATTAATACAGGTTCTTCTCGTCACCCATAATTATACCATTTATCCTTAATTTCACATTTAGAATTACGTATAAGGTTTCATTACTAACCTTAACTCGAAGGGTTTTCTCACTTATTACCTAACACTCGTGGGCTATACCCTCACCACTCTGAATTTCAATAAGTGTCTTTATTAGGTTCCAACGTAACTCTCTTACGCACCTCACCCCTTTAAATTTATAAGTTTACCAATCTAAAGTAAATATCCCATAATACTATACTCGTTGAAGATTTAAGGTTCCCACATTTATTCATATACCCTACTGGTCCTCAATGTCTCCCAAATCAATTTATCAAGAATGCCCAAGAATTATAACACGACAATTTGAATTTAACGCATTTAAAGAGGAATTTAGGAATCTGCCAGGAGGGGTCGATCGATCGAAGCTTGGGGCTCGATTGATCGAACCTTCGATCGATCGAAGCTCTAGGCTCGATCGATCGATCAAGCAGGTCTGGGCAAAATTCTGCAGAATGAAGTTACGGGTTTCACTAACTTTCTTCAACCAAAACCATGTCTTTCCATTCTAATCGTCCCAAAAATCCTACTACTATCATTATAACAATATACCAGATGTTTATAACTTAAAGCATGTGTATATCTAACATTAAACATGGATAATTAACTCAAAATCCCATCTAATCATCAAGAACCCTAGAGTTTTCCTTAATCAAGGTTCTAATCTATTTTTACTAGAAATTCCTTTTAATATATCATCAAAATTTCGTGGGTTATATTCCTCTACATGGCAAGGGTTCCAGAATTTCCATATAATCAAAACTACATGCATTATCCTAACACAAATTGAGTTTTCTTCCATAATTTTCATCTCTAAACAATCCTAGACTAATATGAAGATTGCATTAACGAAAATACGCAAGTCAAATACTTGCCTGGGATTTTTGGTATGCCGATTCACGGCTGATTTTGGTATGGCTGCGTTCCTTGTCTCGCGATCTACGCGGTGGTGGTGGTGGCGGTGAAATCCGGTGGCTTTTGGGCCTTTAATTGCCTTGGAGCTCTCTCCTCTCTTCTCCAATGGCCGTCACTTGATTTCTGGATATTCTAACCCTAAGAGACTAACCTAATGGCTGATATAAGTTGCTAAAATTCGTGGGTTTAATTACCCAATTATGTAAAATGACTAAAATGCCCTCCCGGGGTACTAATTAGGCCTAAAAACGCCCCGAGACCTAAACTAAACCCCCGGGTACACTTTTCTGACTATCTCGACCCTTCCGGACGTGTTGGCGCACTCAAAATGACCATACGAACAACTTATAAAATATTCACTTTTTATTTAACAAAATTAGTCCCGACGTGACACGGGCATGTCCCGACTTAAATTTCTGAAATAGTCATTTAATTCACTTATGACATTCAATATAACCAATATAGTATATTACTATGCTCATTAGTAATATTCAACAAGTTTCGCATAATTACTAACTCTCGTCACGTTAATAATTATAACATAATTAATTTTCGGATTTTTATTAAATAATCATTCTCATTAAATTTAATAAATCCCCAACTTAATATAGCATAAAAATACGGGGTATTACAGGTGTTAGGTAGACGATCTTCCATCCATTCTGGACGACCCCCAGAAAATTAACGAAATAAACTCCATACACCCTTTCCTACAAAACGGAGGTAATAATACTCTTAGAGATCACACTACCACACTTAGATCAGAGATCTTTAAAGACTTTCAAAATGATGAATAAATAACCTATGAGTGGGACGTAGCTAGGGAAAGAAGGGAGCAAGCCTTGCTACATTTGGCTGCCTACCAGCAAGAACCAGTGAAGTATCATGATAAGAAGGTCAAGATCATATAATTCTAAGTCGGCAACCTGGTCCTCAAAAAGTTACTTCTCGGCAGCAAAGAAGTTATCAGATTGAAAGTTGGTGTCGAACTTGAAGGGACCTTTTTACATAGCTTTAACAGGGGTAGGAGTCATATCACTTAGAAGAGATAGATGATAAGCTAGTCCCAAGATCATGGAATGTTTGTGAATGTTAGGAAATTTTATCAATAGATAGCAAGGAAGACAAATTATTTTTTTTCATTAAATTCCTAGTAAAACGATCTGTAATTATTTACCTATAATTTGTTAAGTCATAAAATCCACTTGCACGAGTGGTACAATCTGGGAAAGATCAGTGAAAATTGACTTTTGGAGTTGTGTGATCTAAAGTATATCGACATAGAGAAGCACAAAACCCACTTGCACAAGTGGTATAATCTGAGAAAAAACGATGAAAACACACTCTTAGAATGGTATGATCTAAAGTAGATCGGCCTAGAAAGGCAGAAAACCCACTTACATAAGTGGTACAATCTCGAAAAGATTGGGGGAAACCCACTTTGAGTGGTATGATAAAAAAAAGATCAAACTCGTGAGGCATGTAATCCACTTGTGCAAGTGGTATGTTATGGGAAAGATCGGCGGAAACCCACTTTTAGAGTGATATGATCTAAAGTAAAAATCGGGCTAGAGAGACACAAAACCCACTTGAACAAGTGGTACGATCGGAGAAAGATCAAAAGATCGATGAAAACACACTTTTGGAGTGGTATGAGCTAAAGTAGATCGGTCTAGAGAGGCATGAAACCCACTTTCACAAGTTGTACGATAAATGAAAGATCAGAGGAAACCCACTTGTGCAAGTTGTATGATCTAAGTTGGATCAATAAAAACCCACTCATGGGGTGGAATGATCCAAAGTAAGCTGGCCTTCATGAGGTACAAAACCCATTTTCAAAATCAATATAAGACCGGCTAAAAACCTATATAAATAATTGCAATAGTAAATGATTTCTCTGCTTTCTTAAGACATTAAAAGTATACATCCGATCAAAATGCCCAGCCTCAATAAACGTCTGTAATCCTTCTATGTCCAGACTTTATCAATTGGACAAAGAAGTCAAGTTAAAAATGAAAATCAACCAACTTGCTCAAAGGTTGGAAGACGTAGTAGAGTCAAGAGGAAGAGAAAAAACTGTCTCCACTCTATCATTGAGAGAGAAGGTGTGTGCTATTTGTGAGGTGGGGCATTCAATTGAGGAATGCCTGATTATACCCACCTGAAAAGTCATGCTTCAAGAGCAAGTGGAAGCGGTAAGAACATTTAAGGGAAATTTTAATGCCCCTCACGGGAATTCTTACAACCCTTCATGGATGAACCATATGGGTTTTAGTTATGGGAAACAACATGTTGTATTGAATCCTATTTCACACGTTGCCTCTCCTACGCCACCACCTCTGCATTTCCAACAAGCCCCACATGTGCAAGCACCACCCCATGTGCCTTATGTCACCCCTCCACGGTTAAATCTCGAGGAAACTTTGCACTAATTTATGCAATATCAAGCGTAAACCAATGCTCAAAACGCCCAATTGCTGAAATAAATACGAATATGTCCAAACTGTAAGCTGCTTTAAGTATCCAAAAGAGAGGAAAGTTTTCAGCCCAAGGCCAAAGACCTCCACAAGGTCAAGCTAGTGTTATCTCTATGTTCGACGACCATTAAGAGCAATGTCAAGACGTTACCACTCTACGTAGTGGGAGAGTTATTGATTTATCACCTCCCTTACATGACCAACCTAAATAAAAGGAGGTTTTGCCCAACACAAAAGAGGCCAAAGATGCCCCCTTAAATGAGAGTGGCGATGAAAACACCACTAGGCTCAAAATCATAGTGAAATCTTCCACTGATTTGCCTTTTCCCCAAGGGCTGGTTCCTCATCCTAAAGGAGACTCCAAAGAAGATGTGCATGATGTACTTAAGCAAGTAAACCTGAATTTACCTTTTCTTGAGGACATAAGGCAAATTATCGCCTATGCTAAATTCCTTAGGTATTTATTGACGGTGAAACGTAGACTAAAGGTGAAAAAAATGTTTTCCTAGCACAAAATGTGAGTTCCATTCTATTGAATGACCTCCCACCAAAGTTTAAAGATCGGGGTGCACCGACCATTTTGTGCATCATTACAGAGAACCACATCGAGAAAGGTTTACTAGATTTAGGTGCGAGCGTTAACATTCTCCCGTATTCCATATATAGGAAATTAAATTTGGGATACCTCAAGCCTACTAGGATCACTCTCCAGATCGCGGATTGTATCGTGAAGATACCTCCAGGGATTGTTGAGGATGTGATAGTCTAAGTGGACACTTTCTACTTCCCAGTAGATTTTGTCATTTAGGACATGGATCCCTTCATCCCCTCGAGTAATCATGTTCCTGTTATCCTAGGTCTCTCATTCTTAGCTACGGCTAACGCATTCAGCAATACTCTAAATGGGAATATGTAACTCACATTCGAGAACACGACCCTTGAGATAAATATCTTCAACATCACCGAGGGAAATATTAGTGGGGATTCGTTAATAGCATGCCTTAGTTCTGGTAGTGTGAGTGATGGGACGTACACCAATTTTAAGAGAGAGGTAAGAGAGTTGAGAGCGATCTTAGATGAGAGCACATCAGATGAGGACGTGAGAGATGTTAATTAGGTTACCAAATTCAAGGAACTACCACTTAGGGAGTCACGCACGGTTCCCTTTGATGAAAAATTTCCCATCCTCGAATTAAAAAAACTACCCTCCAACGTAAAATATGCTTATTTAGGAGATGATAAGACATTTCCCGTTGTTGTCTCCTCGAGCCTAAATAAAGAGGAGTAGGGTAAATTATTAGAGATTTTAAGGAAGAACTAGAGTGATTTTGGTTGGAGCATTACAAATTTAAAGGTTATAAGTCCTCTTATTTTTACCCATAAAATCCACCTCGAGGAGGACGTGAAGCCTTCAAAGGACATGCAAAGGAGATTGAACACCACAATGAAGGAAGTCGTGAGAGCGGAGATTATTAAGCTATTAGACACGAACATCATTTACCCCATGTCGGATAGCAAGTGGGTGTGTCCTATCCAAGTCTCCCTGAAGAAGTCGGGACTGACTGTGGTCGAGAATGCTAAGGGTGAGCTAATTCCCCAACGCACCACCATCCGGTAGTGCATTTGCATTGACTACCGAAAGCTCAATACTGGTATGGAAAAAGATCATTCCCCTTTACCATTTATTGACCAAATGCTAGAGCGAGTAGCGGGACACTAGTTATTCCGTAAATTACCAAATTGAGGTAGATGTTCTTAATCAAGAGAAAATGACTTCCACGTGTCCTTTTGGAACATTTGCCTAAAACATATGCCTTTTGGATTACATAATGAACCCGTGACCTTTCAAAGGCGCATGCTTAGTCACTTTAGTGATATGGTCGAAAGAGGCCTTGAGATTTTCATGGATGCCTTTAGTGTCTTCGGCCCCTCTATTGACCTTTGCCTCGCTAATCTTGAAAAAGTGTTAGCCCATTGTGTGGAAGAGAACTTGTTACTAAATTGGGAGAAGTGTCATTTTATTATTACCGAAGGAATTTTTCTTGGCCACATAATGTCATCCAAAGGTATTGAGGTTGATAAGGCGAAAGTTAATGTCATAGACAATCTTCCCCATCCTAAGTCATTAAAGGATGTGCTCTCTTTCTTGGGCCACGCGGGTTTTTATCAGAGGTGTATTAAGGACTTTAGAGCCATCGCTCGACGTTTGAGTAAATTACTTGTGAAAGATGCCCCCTTTGAGTGGAATGAAGCATGCTAAAGTGTTTTTGAAAAATTAAAAAGCATTCTCGTGTCCTCTGCCATTATGCAAGCTTCAGATTGGTCCCTTCCATTCGAGCTCATGTGTGATGCGAATGATTATGCTATAGTGGATGGTTTGGGCAAATGAAAAGATAAGAAGGATCACGTCATCTACTATCCTAGTCAAACATTAATCGAACCAAAACTCAATTACTCCATCACAGAGAAAGAATTGCTAGCCGTAGTTTTCACCCTAGACAAATTTCGCTCTTATCTCATTGGTTTGCCTATCGTATGATTTACTGACCAGGAGACTCGTAAGTACCTACTTTATAAAAAGGATGCTAAATCTCGCCTCATTAGGTGGATCCTACTCCTACAAGAGTTCAATCTCCCCATCAAAGACAAGAAAAGAGTAGAAAATATTGTAGTCGACCATTTGTCTTGGGTCTCATCTGACGTATTTAGTGATGTCATACCCATAGACGAGTATTTTCCAGATGAACATTTATTTTCTACTTTTTCTCACCCCTGGTTTATGGGAATAGTGAATTACCTTGTGATGAGATCGTTCCCTCTGATTGGACACCACACGAGTGAAAGAAGTTCCCAACATGGTTGCGCATTTCTTTTATGAAGATACCTATTTGTTCAAATATTATGCAGACCTAATCATTCGTAGATGTTTATTGGATGACAAGACACCTAACATCATTCATTTTATCATACAGAAGATTATGGAGGTCACTTTCGATGAATACGACGACCGCTAAGATTCTTTAAAGCAGTCTCTATTGGTTCACAATTTTTCGGGATGTGAATGCTTATTGAAAATCTTATGATAGATGTCAGAGGATGGGATGTATTACTCAACAAACATGATCTCATTAACCCGTACTCTCATCATTGAGATATTTTATTATTGGGGTATTAACTTCATGGCCCCCTTTCCTCCCTCTTTTAGGTTCTTATTCATCCTTTTCGCGATAAATTATGTATCGAAATGGGTTGAGGACATAGCTAGAAAAATAAAGGACAATAAGGTGATGATAAATTTCTTACAAGAACACTTACTTTCTCACTTCAGAGCTCCGATGGAAATCACTAGTGATAACAATAAACACGTTTGTAATGGGTCATTTGAAAAACTTATGAGAAAAGTATGGGGTCATTCACACGGTTGGGATGATCGATCACCACCAAACGAACGAACAATCGAAGTTCGCAAATCATGAGATCACGCACATTCTAGAAAAGACCGTTAATCGTATTAAAATGATTAGTATCTCCATTTGAACAATGCGCCATGGGCTTACCGAACCACGTATAAGAACCCCCTCGGGATGTCCCATTTTCACTTTGTGTATGTGGAAATCCTTTCCATCTCCCATTAGAGCTAGAGCACAATGCCTAGTGGGCAATCAAGAGGTTGAATTACAACATGGATCAAATCGGGGAAGCTCGCAAGCTTTAATTGAATGAGTTGCAATAAATACCCAACGATGCATATAAGAGATCCAAAATATCCAAAGAAAGAATGAGACTCTCCCATGAGGGAATTATCCGTCGACAGGAGTTTCATTTAGGTAAACAAATGTGCTTCTATACAACACACGTTTACACTTGTTTCCCGATAAGTTACGTTCGTGGTGGACCAGCCCGTTCATTGGGAAAGAGGTGTTTCCCCATGGAGACGTCGAATTAGAAGATCCTATGGGGGGAGACATGTTCAACGTGAATGGACAATGATTAAAGACAAATCTCAAGACATACGTTGAGGAAGCCAACAAAATTTGGTTGTCGGACTCCTTTTACAGGGTAGAGTAAGCTTTAAAGGAGAGGTTGTCGCACCCCCGACGTGTATTGGGTGATTCTTGTGCAGAGGCAAAGTCAATTTTTGGGGTTTTCTAAGCTAAAATGTTAGCAGTAGTGTTTTGGAATTTTTTGGAAAATTGAGCTTTTGGAGTTCCAAAGCATAGTTTTTTTAGATGCAAAGTTAGGGGGCATACTGGAATTCTGAACCAGTTTTCCTTGGCTACACTATCAGGTTTGAACCGTTTCTCCTGCTATCGAATAAAAAAATAAAGGAGCTGAACCAGTTCACCTCAGGACAAATCGGTTCTCTTATAGCAGGTGTAGAAAATCGCCCTTTCCTAATGCATCCTCCTTCCCCTTCATCCCCTTCCTTCCAATTTCGTTTCCCTCCAAATTGTTCCTTATTTTTCCCTCCACGTTCTTCCCTCTAACCCTTCCCTCCACATTCATTCCCTCCAATTCTTTTCCCTCCATTTTTACCACCCGTCCACCTATAAATACACCTCTAATCACCCATTTCATTTAAGCTTTTCCATCTCCCCTCACTCAAACTCTTCTCCAATTAATTCCTAGCTTTTCTCCCCAAATGGATGACTATGAACTCGCTATGAAATATGACTCATCCAAGAGAGTATATGGTACGAGACGTTCTTTTCTCCCACCCTCACTATCCACATAGAACGTGCAGTTAATCGGGATGAATTACCACAAGAAGTATCTCCTCTCTTTTGCCGACAAAGGTGGCGGTATATCCTAACAACTCTCGGAGATAACGTATGGCTTGACAAAGTGCGCACTTTTATGTCACTATAGTCAAAGTCAATGACAATACTTATGAAGCCTACATAGATGAGATGCGTATCTGTCTCACTCTCAACATCGTCTTCGAAAAAATGTGAGCACAAAAGGTGTCCGACTCTTAAAGGTACAATTACCCCACCATGGGTAACCCCATCCCAAATCACCAATGTTTCGATTGCATCGCCCCAAAAACATGCTTGGGTCCGCGACACCTTCCTGGTGGGAAACCTAGATGAAACCACCCGATTGGCCTTTTCATCACTTGAAGAGCCATCCTTCAAACATCAAACAACTCAGCAATTCGCATTCTTCATGGTAATTTCCTTTACCATCACCTTGGAAATGTGAGCTCCATTCACCTCTCCAACACTTTTTACTGGGAGATCCTTTATACCGCCATCGATCGCAAAGGCAAGGCCGCACTCCCCTATGCTCGCTTCATTACTTCACTCTTAAAGGATGTCGGGATTCAATCGCCATTAATGCAACCCCGACTCCTCAATCCATTGGGCAATAATATCTTACTCGGAGTGTGCGACAAACGGAGGTAGTGCATCTACCTCCACCAGTAGTGGAAGACCTTGAAATGGAGGAAGAGGAGCTTGAGTACATCGAGGACGATGACTCCGACTATGAGCCGGAGGGAGAGGGTCACACTCGCCACATTGCAAATATAGAGGTGAGTTTCAATGGGTTTTTGACCGAGTATAGGGTGGATCAAGAAACTTATCGTCGAGACACTAGTATGATGGTCCGCCTACAAGCGGAGATGTATAGGTTGCAAGTTGGTTCCAATGTAACTCTCCCGACATATTTTTATGACTCGTTCCATCCAAACGCCCCCGGCACTTCTAACCCACCCCCACAGTAGCTCCCACAATTAAGGATTGATGGTTGTTTTAGTCTCCATTTATGTAGTTCTTCTTTTTGGGTCTTTGTTGTCAATATTTGTTACAAGAACTATTTAAGCTCTATCATATCTCTTTGCTTGTAATTGGTTGGTTATTAATACAAAAACTTTGCATGTTTCCATTTGTTTATTTTTTTTATGCACACTTCTTTTGTTTAGATTTTGGTCCTTTTTACGTGAGGAGATTGAAAATGTCTAAGTTAGGGGTGGTAAACATGCGTTTTTAAAAAAATCACAAATTTCAAAATGCCCAAAAAAATTGAACATTTCAAAACATTCCAAAAAAATTGAAAATTTTCGAAAAAGACAAAAATATTTTTCTTCAAAATAAATAAAAATAAAATTTGTCTAAAATATCACTAAAATTTGTTTAATTTCTCAATTTGAGAAAAAATGCAAAGCACTAAGTGAAAATTGACCAAAAATGGAAATTGAGCGAAAAATCACGACTTAACGAACAATTGTGAAGATTAATGAATCCGGTGAGATTCAGATCCTATCCTTTTTTGCTAATATTGAAATCAATCTGAGTTAATGGTTAACTCATCATTCAATTATGCATTTAGATAAGTCATTGATGATTTATAAATCTTTATTTGATCGGTTACAAGAAATGAGTGAGATGTTGTCTTGAAAAACACACTAAAAAATCTCTAAATTAAGTACAATCTCGAGACGCATATGGTAAAATAATGAGTAATTCGGATAATGAAGTCAGCCATTGTTTGTTGCTCAAAAATATTATCCATAAAAAATTTGTGAAAAATTATCCCTTTTGCTAAGACAATTGAGCCGAATAATTTTTATTCCGATGTTATGAAAGTCGAAAAATTTATCAAGAAAGTCCAAATGGTGCAATTAAAAGGGGCAAGAAAGAAAACCAAGAAGAAAAATGCTCAACAAAAGTAGAAAAAAAAAATACAGAAATGAGAAAAATACAAACAAAAGTAGAAAAAAGAAAAGAAAAAAAATAAATGCCCAAAAAAGTTCCACAGGACATAGTAACAACAGTTTCCCAACTTCGAAATTCCCAACCACCTCCTTTTACCCACTGCACCTTATAACCCAAAAAAGTCCTAATCGCGTCTGAATAACAAAATTAATTGCGTCATGGAGAGCTAAGATATGAAAAGATAATAAGAGAGATTTATTGGTGTGAATAAGAGGCGATGTTTCCCGTTTTCCAATGACCATATTCTGATTATGAGATCCTTTCACCTAAATAAATTTCGTCTTTCAAATTTGTGTCCGTGAATTCCTGTTCCATTATATTTACTCTTATAAATCACGCATACCGAGAGAAAATAACCACATTTTGAGTGATTCGTTTGTGAGTGCATCCATGAGAAATTGAATCAAAACGAATTTTTTAAAATTAATGTAATGATCAATCAGTGGAAGTTCACGATTTAATTCTCATCTCCACACACACAATACAAATTGAGATTTTTGAATATAAATTTATGGTGACTAATTTTTAGAAACTTAAATTGAACAATTTTTAAGTATATTGATTTTTATTTGAGTCGAAAAATGAATTTTGTTGGTATATTCACAGCAAATCCTCATGACACACCGCTCGTCCTACTAGGGAAACCTAGTGGTTTAACGACTTGTTGCGTATGCTAAATGCAATCGCTCATCCGCGAAAAAGACATCATATCCCAATAAAATGTTTTTCAAGTGTTTTGATATTGCTTGAGTCTTTTACATTCCTCGAGATGATCAAAGTTCTAAGTTAGGGGGGTTTGATTGTGCATAAATTCTTCCAATTTATTCCACGTAATTTAGAGGGTTTTATCACCCCGTGCGGTGCATTTGCAGTGGATTTATCTCATATAATTTCTATTGACATATTTTTAGAAGTACACAGAGTTAGTGTATTTCTCTTATATTTTTCAGGTATTTCATGCATGCAAAGAAAAGAGATAAACTAGAATAAAGATCGAAAGAAAAGAAGAAAAGTCAAGAGTAGTAACGCAATTGTGAAACTTGAATTCAGATGCGAAACCTGAAGATAAGTCAAAGACCTCGACCTCAGGGAAAAATAGGAAGAAACGACATCCAAATTCGATGCCCGGTTGAGAAGATATGAAGATATAAAAATTGGAAAAAATCGAGGACGAAAAGACAGAATATTTCCTGGATTGAACCCGTTATGATATGAGCGGAACACTCTACTGATTACAAATGTTTCCTCGCTACTGGAATTTGAACCAGTTTGCCCTTCTCTAAAGGTCCAAATCGAACTGATTCTTCGACATCTGATAGAAGTAATCTTTTCCAGTTAAAAAATAAGAGTTGTATAAGGTTGAAACACTTGTAATGGTATTATTATTATTATTATTATTATTATTATTATTATTATTATTATTATTATTATTATTATTATTATTATTATTATTATTATTATTATTATTATTATTATTATTATTATTATTATTATTCTTTTTGCATTCTAGGTATCTTTAAGATACCTTTTACCTTAGAATTAGAGAGAGAAGAAGGCAATAACCCTAGTTTTCAATTCATGCACTAAGATTCTCCATGTTTGATCAAATTCTCATGTTTTTTAATAACAAGTTTTTCTTCTCTTTCTTGTTCTTGCTTGTTATTCATATTTGCATGTCTCTTTATTTTTCTAGGATTATAAAGTTCTTATGCTTGTTTAGTAATAGTTTAATTATGATTTCCAACATATGCAACGTTAGATTTTTGTTTGTTTTCAACATAGATATGTTCGGCTAAGTTTTAGTGGGTTGGGGTACATGAACCCAACCTAGGGTTTACAAATGGATTTTTTAAAGTGAATAAAATATAAATAGCATCCTCGTCAAATAATTTCTCATCCTCGTCAAATAAAATTTTTTATTTGATATTGTGAGGGGTAAAATCCACACATGTCGAATGCTTAGAAATTATTTGATGTTTCTTTGAATTGAGAATTAGGTTTTTGAAACTTTTATGTTCCATGTAATCACCGACAGTTCAGATATGTCTGAGTATGATGTCGATATTCTTGTATTAGATATGTCCGAGTATTATGCTTTTATTTGCATGGATTGGATAGTTACGTATAAGGTGGCCATGATTGATTGATATAGTCGCAGTACTGTGTTTGCCATACCGGGTGAGGAGATGTTTTTTTGTGGAGACGCCTCATCCTAAGGGAGAGTCATCCACACATTTATATTATATAGAAGAGAAGACCTCTAAGGAGGTGGTGATTTCACTTGATTTAATTTCGGTTGTTCTTGAGTTCGCTAATGTATTTCAGGACATACCAGGGCTACCTCCTAGAAGAGAGATATATTTTGTGATAGACTTGATGGTAGGCGCTCAATCGATAGCTCGTGCATCTTACCGTATGGATCTGATAGAGATGAGGGTGTTACGGGATCAGATCTAGCAGTTTTTGGTGCTGGGCTTCATCCATAGGAGTACCACACCTTGGGGTGATCCCGTACCGTTTGTAAATAAGAGAGATGGGTCGTTATGGTTGTGTGTTCACTATCGAAAGTTGAAGAAGGTCACGATACGAAATAAGTATCAGTTGCCCCGAATCGATGACCTATTCGACCAATTGAGCGGTGCTGCCTACTTCTCGAAGATAAACTTAAGGTCGGGATACCATCAGTTACGTATCAGAGAGGAGGACGTGTCTAAGACTACCTTATTGATGAGATATGGATCCTACGAGTTTAGGTTTATGCCATTTGGGCTAACCAGCACATCGGCCGTGTTTATGGACTTGATGAACAGGGTGTTCAAAGAGTTCTTAGATCAGTTTTTCATTGTCTTCATAGATGACATTCTTATTTATTCCCAAACTGAGGAGGAGCATGCTAATCATTTGAGATTGTTTTTCCAGACTCTACTTGAGCACAAGTTGTATGAAAAATATGAGAAGTGCGGGTTCTGGGTGAGAGAGGTTTAATTTTTGGGGCATATTGTTTCTGAAAGCGGGATATCTATAGATCCGGGGAAGGTGTCAGTAGTGAGGGAGTTGTGGAAACCCGCAACGCTGATAGAGATACGTAGTTTCTTGGGGCTAGACGAATACTACAGGTAATTTATTCAGGGATTCTCGAAGTTAGAGGGTCCATTGACTAATTTGACTCGTAAAGGGGTGCCATTTATCTGGGATGATGCCTTCCAGGTTGCTTTTGATGAGATGAAGCACAAGGCGACTTCAGCACCAGTTCTAGCACGGCCCAGGCCGGTGGTGGAATACCTGGTTTATACTGATGCATCCTTACTATGACTTGGAGGTGTGCTTTAGTAGGATAATAAGTCTATAAATTATGCTTCCCAAAAGCTTAAGCCTCAAAAAAGGAACTACCCTACCCACGACTTGGAGTTAGAGGCAGTCGTGTTTGCACTTTGGGTATGGAGACATTATCTCTTGGGGGAGAAACTTCGCTTATTCACAGATCACAAGTCATTCCATTACCTGTTCATGCATCGAGAGTTAAATTAGCAGAGGTGGCTTGAATTTGTGAAGGACTATGAGTTCGACGTCCAATATCACCTAGGGAAGGCTAACGTGGTAGCAGACACGTTGAGCCATAGGCCAACAAGCGAGGTGGCCGAGGTTTGGAATGCGAAATGGAAGAAGTTGGGACATCGAGATGCAGTTGCCCACTCATTAATGTAAGTGATGATGGTTACAACCGAGATCATTACTAGGGTGATACATGCTCAGGCAACAGACTCCTTCTATCAGGATCGGATTGTACGACTTCTAGACGAGGGGGCAGTGTCATATTCTGTGAGGTCAGATGGGGGCTTATGATTCAATGGCCGAGTAGTAGTTCTAAAGGGGGAGGAGTTACGATATGTGGTGATGACGGAGTTGTACGGTTCATGATTCGTGGTACATCTCGGAGGGGATAAGATGTACCACGATAAGAGGTGACAGTACTGGTGGATTGGAATGAAGAAGGACATCGCCGAGTTTGTTTTGAAATGTGCCACTTGTCAGCTGGTAAAAGTGGACCACCAGAGACCTCCAGGGATCCTACAACCATTACAGATCCCTATGTGGAAATGTGAGAGCATTTCCATGGATTTCATCACAGGGTTGCCTTTATCGCATAAGGGTTACGATTCCATATGTGTGATTGTGGATCTGCTGACCAACGTAGCTCGTTTTCTACCAGTTTGGATCTATTATACTACGGGGCGGTGCGCTTGGATATTCATTGCCGAGACAATGAGGCTTCATATGGTGCCCCTTGATATTATGTCCTATCAGGACAAGATTTTTATGTCCAGAATTTGTGAGAGCTTCCAAGAGTCCATGGTTATCGAGTTATGATTGAGTTCGGCCTATCACCCGCAAATTGATGGGCAGACCGAGCGAACGAATCAGATTTTAGAGGATATGTTGCGAATGTGCATCCTTGATTATGGCGAGGATAAGATGTGCGACAAATATCCAGAGTTATTCTTACCAGGTATATCTCTAATTTTTTTTCAAATTTTGGGACAAAATTCCGTTATTAGGGGGAGTATGAAATACCCCGTATTTTTAATGATTTTAATTATGGGATTAAGTGAGTTAAAAATTGGAAATTTATTTATAATTAATTTGGATTTAATTAAATAATTACTAGTGCAATTAACGTTAGTATTTATTGATGTGAATTATGTTGAATATTACTCAGTGAGTAAAGTAATACGTAATTATGAATTTATTCAAATTGTCGAGTGAATAATACGATAGTATGGAAATTACGTCGGGACGCGCGTGTTAGTCGTTTCGAGATGCAACTTAATGAAATAAAATGTAATTTATTTATATGTCAGTCGTATGGTCATTTTGAGTGCATCAAAGTTTTCAGAAGGATCGAGATAGTCAGAAAAGCCTACCCGGGGGTTGATGTTGGGTCCCGGGCATTTTTATGCCAAACCCACGAAAATTCTGAGTCTATAGAAGATGCTAGGGTTATGCTTTGTAGAGAGATTAAACACAAAAGCTGGGGAAACCATAGGAGCAGGAGAGGGAAGGGTTTTCTATGGCTTGAACCACCATTGGAGCACCGTTTACACCACCATAACCGCCAACGTATAGATCAGAGAGAGAGGATCAACCCCATACCTTTCATTACCAATGGACCAGACCTGCTACATAAGGCAAGTAATTATCTTGCATAAATTTATGGTAGATATATGATCCATGTTAGAATATGGTAGGATTTATATGAATATTTCATGCTTTGGAAGAATTTAGGTAGTGTCAATTATGATTCTTGGGTTAAAATTTAAATGGAATATGTTCGTTTATGCATGTAGAATCAAAGCCATGTTATTATAATCGAATTGGTTAAAGAAATCTGGAAATTATATGTTTAATTGAAGATGAAGTCAAAACTACGGTTCTTGAGACTAAAGATGGAGATTGAGTGAAATTACAAGTATTAATCAAATGAGTTATGATTGGAAATTATATAAATTGGGGTTTAAATTGGATCAATGAATATTCAAGGTTAATACTAGTAGTGGGGGTACATTATAGATACTAAATAATCCAAGGAATAAAATGAAACTGGTTAACCTTTTTGGGATAGGGAAAGGTACTTGAAGTTATGCGACGAGAGTTACCACATTAAATAAAATGTCGCGTAAGATATTCGAGATATAAATATACTACATAGGAGACATGTAAAATGGGACGTACGTATACCTATATGGAATTTATATATACTTAGGTTGTGTGATTACCTATAGTATGGATTATTATGTGTAATCCATTATACCGCGCTACTTGCTATCACCGAGGTTTCTGCACTAGGAAAGTCTTATCCTGATGAGCCCATCGGGGGAATATAGACTTGTACCT